>OZ017739.1:319267238-319717238 GCA_963969285.1 Odontomyia ornata | reverse complement strand
ACCTCTCCTTCTTCTTCTTCTTGACCCATCGACCGCGTCCTTCGATTTCGAAATCCCAGCAGCGATGAATTGTGTTCGTCGACCGAGTCAGACCAGCATTTCCTCGGCCTCTCCACTGGTCTCCACTCTTCAGCTCTCCCTGCAAGTACCTTTTTGGGTATCTGTAGATAGATGAACAACAGGATTCACGTGAACAGCCCATCGCAGCTCTCGAAGCCTAACAATATTTAAGCTCATGGTTGTATCGAATCCGCTATTGGATCTCGTCTAGCTTAGCTCCAATTTTTCACGTCAGAACTTATCTCTCGCAGACGTTCAATATGTTTATGTCAAGAATATAAAGTTTTCATGGATAACCAGCAAAACAAAGTGCCTGATTTGAGGCAGAATATAGAAAAGCTAGGACGAAGACCCCGGCGACAGACACTGCTCCTGAAACCCAAGGACGCCGATCCCACGCAGATGTGTTGCGGGAGATCAGGGGAGGTGTAAAGCCAAAACTGGCATTAAAGCAGTGTGAACAACCTAGTCTGGCCTCATACTGATCCAATTTTGAACAGAGGCTAACAATAAAGAAGCATTCTGAGATGCAGTCAAGAAGGTTCTCGGCAAAAGAGCAACTGTAGCCTCGCTCGAGCCGATGGCATCCAAATAAATCAGGGGCACTGACTTCAGAGGCACTGACCTAGCATAGCTGCCTAGCATAAGTAGGGTCAAAGCAAGGTTGGCACCAGAAAACAATATGGGACAACGTATGGCCATCATTGACTTGACTGAGAAGGACGCCAAACAACTTCTGAGTGAGGCACAGTAAGAATAAAGTGGGTCAGCCGCAGCGTACGGCAAATACAGTACCTCTTCAATGCTTTAAGTGCCTTGATGGTAGTCATACCGTACAGGGATGTCAAGGATCTGATAGGAGTTACCTATGCTGCATATGTGTATGGTGATATGGGGTATAAAAGAAAAGAATGTATGAGGGAGGCACACTGCATCCTTTGCAAGGATGCTGATTCAATTTGTTTCGAAACACGTTTTACGATCAGGAATTGTTGGGTTTTCTAGGAAGCCAAGGTAAAAGCAGCATTTGATAACCCGTATCCTGCAGGTAACCCTACTCCGCAATGCAACAGGTAAACACCAGCTTGAGCAGTTTACAAAGAACATAAATGCCACGTTTTTGCTGCTGAGTGAGCAACAACGAGACAAAAGTTCGTCATCATGGTACTCTGATAAAACTGGTACTGCTGCCATCTGGAGACTGCTGATTTCCTAGTGGAGAGCTATAGATGGAAGGATGATCTCATATCGGTTCGGTGTTCAAGGACTAGGCATTTAAATATGTACCTAACCTCAAACCAGGCTTTATCATCTTTCTAAGCCAAATTAATGCTCGTTGGGAGGGACTTCAGTTTGCAGTGCTTCTATGCTTCGACGGAGGCCCGGATACTAGAAGTCGACGGAGATCGCTGAAAAGCAAAAGGAGTATCACAAGCTTCAACGTGAAGCTCAACGGGTACGAAACCGCCACGACGCATGCAAGTTAGCAGCACATGAATCAACTCAGTTGCATATTTCCTCAATACACTCTCTCACTGAGATACGTTGCTCGCTCACAGTAGCTCTTGTTTCTTGTAGCGTTGAGTTGATAACATTAATGCAAATGGGACTCTGCTTTTATTGTTGCTGTAGCTGCCGTGACTGCAGCTGAGATTGTTGTGTTTGAGATTGAGCACATTGTTTTTGGAGCTGCTGGGACAGTTGAGTAGATCCTTGTATCTGTTGGTATGAATTAACTTGTAAGTTTAACTAAATAAAACACAAATCATCCATTTTCGAGAAAAACTATTATCTTCGATGACGACAATTTATGATATATTACATATTTTTTCCACTGATGACAATTCTCATGTATTTTTTATATACGAGTATCAATAATATTATCACAGGCTACTCCTTGTTTCAATTCTATCTACTTAAAATTAGTGCTATTTTCAAAGCTAATTCTTACAGTAAATTTAGAATTTATTGAGTTAAAATTTATTGTCGGAAATTAATTAGAATTTATATTGAGGTTGACTACCGCAGAACTTTTCCCTCAGTTAATGTTAGTAATTAATGATATTCATTTATACTTTTGAGGAGAAGTGGTTTCACGACCGTGTCGTGTTATGTATTTCATTGTTTTCCTCGAACGGGAACATTTTTGTTTTACTTTTAACCTTGTAAGGTTCTGGTATACCAGAGAAGAAAGGTGTCAACCCATCTATTGAAATGTCATAGCTTTTACCTTTGATTTGTATATTGTAATATTTCTCGTATCTTGCTAAAACCACACTGTAGTCACATTTTAAATTAATTTTAAATTGTAGTCAATTATTCTGTTCATTTGATATCCGCAAGCCAGTCCTCTCTTTTCTTGAAAAGCCGTCGGGCCTTGTTTTTTTTTGTGTGAGCAGAGGCATTTTGACTCCTTTGAGTCATGTTTAGTGTTGAAGGATATGTGGAAGCAAATGACTCTATATGTACAGCCGTAGGATGGGTTAAGCAGGTAAGTACAAAATTAGGTCAGGTAGAGGGATATTAGGTTTTTATTTTTTGGATTGTTGGATGTACATTTGTACATTTGTGGTCTAGTACTGAGAAAGTTGGGTCAGAATTCGTAATAAACTGTTCATTGATATTGTCAGCGTATGTTCTTCTATGTTTATATATTTCAAGCCTTTCCAGGATGTCAAGTCTCGGTCCTTTGCTTTGTTTGTGCAGCAATGTCATAAGATCAGGCTCGTGTGCGTTGTTTTATAGGTGCGTCGCATAATTTGAGTCTGCCTTACTATGTAACAAGGAAGGTAAGTGTTCTTTGTATCTTGTCGTTAGTTTTCGTGTTCTCCTTCCTATATATACCATATCGCAGTCCTTGCATGTCAGTTTGTATATGCCACTGTTCTCGTATATTGATGTGTCAGTCATTCAGTCATCCACGTATCGTCTCTAAAATATTATATTGAATTTTTTGACGATTTTGGGTATAAAGACTTCTTCCAAAGACTATAAGAATTTCTGAGATTATTAAGGGTAGTGGCTGTCCCATACCCAAACAGCCCTAGGCAATGTATGTGTTATTATTAAACTTAAAATAGTTCTGCTTAATGATGGTCTTTATCAGATTGAGTAGTTGATTTAGGAATTGTCAGCTGTTATTGAATGAAAGTTTTTCTTTAAGCATGGTCAGTGTTTCATCGACGGGTGTAGACGTAGAGAGTTTGGTGATGTCTGGTGATAAAAGTCGACAAGTGTCAGTCAATATTAAAGAGGTGGTAGAGTTCGCTAGATCGCGGCAGTTCTTTAATGTGTACTTGTCGCCAAGGTACATGATATCAGCCATTATCATTTCCAAGTATCGTGCTAATTGGTATCCAGGGTGGGCGGCAATTGAAGTCAGGTCGGATAGGGATATTGAGTTTGTGGAGCTTAGGCTGTGCTTTAAGGAGTGGTTTGGATTGCTTTGGGGTTAATGTAGCGGTGCTTAGTATTAGAAAGAAAGGTTAGTGGGGATTGTGTCATAGCAGTTCGTAAGTCTGCTTGGTACTTATCAGTTGGGTCTTCATTTACTAGTCTGTATCCGTTGGCACTAATGAAGTTTGTTGTTTTTTGCACACCACCGTTTGCCAGCTTTTGTCACTGTTAGTAGGTTATCCGTAAGTTTTTTTCTGAATGTATCTTAATATCTTATGGTCTTCATGGAAATTCGTTTTGTTAACGCTAATACATATTTTTTGTAGTATATCTACTGCAGTATGTCTTGCATATGTCTGTTATTTCCTGCAGTTTGTTAATGGCTAGTTCATTGTCAATTGCTAGTCGTTCTAGGTCTTGGTTGTTGTTTGTATTTTATAAGTTGTGCTTCAGTCCCTTATCTAACAACTCCATTTGTTATCTAGTAAAAGGCATGTCTGACAGATTTATAGTCCATGGATGGAAGGGATTGTTGGTGTGATCGTTGTATTTGGTTTTTCCATCAATTTGTCCAGTTTCTTTGTCATGGTCTCATATTTAGTTTAGAGCTGATTATCAATGTTTTGTCTCACGTCATTGTAGAACTGTAGAAACTTTCCAGTTTGTATAGTGTTAGTTAATTGTAAGTGGAGTGTAGTAGTTTGGAAAGGGATCACTAGAAAAGAGACCCCCCCTAACCTTGATGTCTCTCGGCATTCTAGTATACCTTTTTTAACAATCAGGACTGCCCAAACATAGCACAATTACGCTTCGTTCCGTTTGTCAACCGATGACCGATGTAAACATGCCTCTGATAATAGTTTCCGGGGAAAGCTCTCTGATTTTACTAAAGAGGTCACCTATCCCACCTTTTGCAGACAAATAATGTGTGGCAGGCGTCATCTACTTCACCTGTGCAAAACAGGCAGTTAGAAGATCGTAACTTATCAATCTAGTGCACGTGAAATCGAAAACTTCCATGCCCACTCAAGAGTTGAGCCAGGTAGAAATCAGTCGCACCATAAATTCAATTGAACCACGGTCTCAGATCAGGAATCAAATGTACAGTCCACCATTCCTATGAGTCGCTCTCCACGAACTGTTGCCAATCTTTGAAAATGTGTTGTCTCTTCTCGGTAATGATCCGCATCCCTGTCACCTTCACTCCGGTGCGAGTAGATATTTTTTCTCTCTCTCTCTTTCTCTGTCTCTCTCTCTTTCTCTCTCTCTCTCTAGCAAAGAAGACAATGGAAATTATTCCTGCTATCACTAGCACTGCTAACACCTGCGCCAACCACTGCTTGCTGAGAACGTTGCCCCATAGTTCTGATCCTTGGATTAGCACAAACTGTACGGCACTCATCAAAAGTCATCTCCTTGATCAGGTGAGTCTCCTTATGTTAGACATAAGTCAATTGAGTACCATTCCATCTGCTGCCACCTTATCAGCCGTTGCCCTGATTTGTTCAAAAAAGATTATCTTCGAATCTATCAATACGCCTAGGTATTACATTGCTAATTTTGATTCGACCCGCATTTCTTCAATATTGAGATTCCTTATTCTAGAAATTCTCTTCTTTGCTAGGATGACTACATTGATTTTCTCCAAATCTATGCTGAACCTATCAGCAATCATCCAGTCTCTCACTCAGCGCACTAGCATACCTAGTCTAAGTTGAGCATGTTCATTCATCTGTGTGTCCGGCACCTAGCACCACGATATCATCCACATAGTCGATCAAGCATGACTCACCTAGCAAGTCAAGCCTCAGTAGCCTATCGCACGAGACGTGTCGCACCCCACGGCAAAAAATAGAGCCCTGAGCAATCTCCATTGAATTTTCATTCTCTGCTGATTTTCCTTGATATATTAGAGCAGGCCATGGACCTATAGTCCCTCAAAACTCGGATCAGACATGCCAGTGTTTTTATAAGATTTTCCAGCACTTTACAGGTATCTACCCATCTAGCAGAGTAAAAGCGTTTTCGATATCAAGAGTAACCAGCAGGACACCCCGCCGGGTGGAACTGAAATGCGTCTCTACACGCTGGACCGTGCTCACCACTTCTTCAATAGCGTAAATGATGCAACAACCTGCTCTGAATCACGTCAGTGAGTCTTCGCCTGATGAGTTATTCGCGCACTTTTCCGGCCATATCTAGAAGACGTAACGGGCGGTATACAGACGGTAACTAGAGATTCCATTTCTCCTTGCTGATCAGCGTGAGTATCGGTACTTTCTGGCACTCCGGGAATATCCCTTCACGTAGGCAAGCACTGGGAATACTGAACAGCGAGTCAAGATAACTGTGATATAACACCTGCAGTATCTCAGCTGGAATTCTATCGGATCATGTTGGTTCAATTGACAAGACTGCTTTCTCCAATTCTTTCTTCGTGAAAAAGTGAAAAATCCGTTGGAATTTTATCGTTGACCACTTCAACGAGGACGAGATTGCGGAACTTGTGACATTCATTTCACTGTTTAGTAATTTCAGATGACCACCTGTGGACTGGAGATTTAACATACCATGTTCTCCGACGTGGCACAGGATACCTATAGGTAGTTGAGTTTCCTGCATTTAAAGCTTCCAGGCATTGCTGCCGATGCCATGAGCATACTAACAAACTTCTCAAAACTCATTTTCTTAGTATCGCACCCGAAACTGAGAGGCTAAACATGTATGCGCCGAAAAGGATCATCATTCATCTCAAACCACTGGTTGAGTGGTCCTCCGGGACTCTCCAGTTGGGTACTCTTGGTACTAGGGAGTTCGAAGCAAATGTCACATCTGCGATGGTTACAATGCAGCCCTAGCGGTGGGAAGTAGTGGTGTTGCCGATATTCAACGCAACAAGCCCAGTTTTGGCTGAATAATCTAGGTTGGGTTTTCCTCTAGGAGGTGACAGGCTTTCACATTGAAGTCTCCCCTAACAAAAACATATTGCTTTCCGTTCGAGACGGCTTCTTCCAGAGTACCAAGTATAGCCTGGAAGAGCAGTAACGGTTCATTCAATGTCAGAAAGCCATTGCCCCTGCCTCACCCAGATAGCGGCAGTACCAGATTCATCACTGTACTATGCTGACTAGCATCTATCATAATGCTGCTCCCTGAGCAGCAGCAAGTTAGCTTTCACTTCATTCATGTTCTGGTCAAGCAAATTTTAAGCTACAGTAATGTAATACAAGTTTATCTACAAGATAAAGTTCATTGCACTGCTGCTTTGGTCTAGTCTATAACATATTTGAAGATCCAACACTTTGCTGTACCTAGGACGTGCTCAAGTTCATTCGTATTAAGACCAGCATTCTTACAAAGAACGCCATGTATGTCGCCCGTGTATACACGTAGTTTCATTTTGCACCTTACTTTACTTACGCTGTACTTGTAGTGTAGTAAGCTCCTATCGCGCATCCTTTTGTGGTATAACTATAGCCAAGGCACTTAAAGCAGCAAATAAGTACTGCTCTTTGCCGTACCCTACAAACAACTCAGCCAATTTTTATTTTGCCTTTGCTAAGCATGTGTTCTGCTTCCTTTTCACGAAGGTTGACAATGACCATACATTACTACCTGCTATTTTCTTTGATGAACCTTAGTTCAACCCTAGTTAAGCTAGGGAGCTCACATTTATAGGCGTTTTCGACCTTTGTCACTTCCGTGATGCAATCAATGTCCCTGATATCGACCGCCACAACAGGCTCAAGTAAGGCTACAATAGCACTATCTCCAAGGACCTTTTTGATTGTATCACAAAAAAATCCTTATTCATTACCTCTGACCCGAGTTGCCCCAGTAAACTACCAGACCAGGTGGGCCACAGTTCTAATGGCAGCTGTTCACTCGCATGACATCTGAGTAAAACCTACCACAGGTACGTTTAACTAGCAGAGTCTGCCTTAGAGGTTTGCACCGTTGATTGGCCCTAGCTAAGAGTTGGGCTGTTTGGCACTTTGACGAGTGTCTTGGCCTTGTTCTTTTTCTATTCTGTAGTATTCAATCCTCTCTAAGAGCTCCTCCAACTCTAGGACGCTGTTTATGATGTCCTTACTTATGCCCTTTTGGGGCTGCTCGCGACTTCTGTATGAACAGTTTTTTTTCGAAATTGTCAAGAGTAATCAAGCTACTTAGCATCTCCACTAGAGAGAGGCTCTCGACACTTGCAACCAATGCCTCAGTCGCTTCGATGGTGATGAGAGTAACCGCTCAAAAGAATATATAAAGGTATGGCACAAAGCAGACATCCAGGAGAAAGACCGAAGGATTGATGGAAAGACACGATACGATCCAACAGCATACACGTATCCTCGACAACAGTGATCAAATGGTGAACGAGGTTCCAAAACTGTTATGATTGGAAGAAATTAATTCTGGAGACCAAGTTCCATGTTGGGCTGTCGCGCCATAGATGATGATGATAAAAAGAAAATATATTTTTATTTCAATTATTTTAAAAGCTACCATCAAGTGTACCCTCAAAGCATGAATAATATCTCAATCATAAAGAAGTCGAATAATATTGCACCATTCACTTCCTTTACATGAGAACCAACTTCGCTGCTAAACATTTTGTGAAAGCGGCCGTTTAAAAATTTATGCGAAAAGACATATTTAATACACGCACACAATTGTGCTCCAATTAGAAGGAATATTTGCTCCAGGTAAAATGTTAATGATACCCATTAGCTTTCTTTTTACAAAAAAAAGCGTGGATTGAAAGTATCTACCAACTGTTGTAGCAACAAAAGTCTACTAACTGTTGTTGTGACAAGAGGATAAAAGGCAGGCATTTTAATAAGGAATTCATTAGTTCAATATTTTTAAACCCTAATAAGCATTAATGTTGAACTTTTTGTTTGCATTTCCAAATGGTCCAATTTATCTGGGAAGACTAAAAAATATTCTCCTTCTAATTATCGTGACAAGCGTTTTTGAAATGTTGAAACTAAAATTGACAAAATTTTATAATTCCATTATCAATTCATGAAGCGCTAGGTTCGATAAATTGCAATAATTTATCATATCACGAAAAACATGACCATCAAAATATTTGTGATAGGAAACTTACCACGTTAAGAAATAACACTTTTCTATCATCAATCATATTTCTGATATTCATGACACGAACTTCTTATAGCAAAAATTTATGCAAACCTCCAGCTACCATACTTTAAACTAATTATGTAAAATTTTCAAAATTCAATACTAATTCTTACCTTTATTGCACGCGGAAGCAAGCTTGTTTTTGGTAAAAGGAAGTAAATATATCCAGTAGCTCGTCCATCTACGGGTCCATCCGACATAGACACTACATTTGAAATAGGATATCCTTGTATCTCCGGAACAGGCGATATAATACCAAGAATTGTAAAGTTAGCGTCATGAACAAGATTTCTCGCAAGTCGCGCATAGATAATAATATCAGTCCCGGTATCAGTATTAGTATCATTGCAATCAACAGCACACGAGATTAGAGGAACTGCCGCCAATAGTAACATCACTTCTGTTTTGAAGAACATTTTAATTGACCATTTACTTTCCAATTTCTATTCCAACTGAAAGCACAAAATATTATTTCGAATATTTTATAAAAACATTGGACGCTGCCAATAATATATCTTTCAAGATAAGAACGAAAAGATGTTAGGAAGTAATTTATCACTTAATTGATAGTCTTGAACAAAAATGAAAAAAAAGCATTTTCAAAACAATTGAATAAGCAATGAGCATATTATGTTAGAAACGATTAATCGACTCATTTCAAAGGAATCGATAAGCCAATCTTAATCATGCTTGTTTAGCGGTGAGTTTTCAGTAGCCGGTATGGAATCAGATATGATTTGTTTCAATATAATTCAAAGTGAGTTTCAACAGCTATTGTGCCGAGTATGCTAATTTTTGCGGCAAAATGATGTATAATGAGCCTAATATTGCGTTTTGAATGCAAACGTTACAATATTTGTTATCAACTCGCTTAAACTCAAGAAGATTCGTTGATTCTCCTAATGGTGGGCCAAAACATTCAGTTGCAATATATCTTCAGTATTTATCTAAATTTATACACCCACGATTTCAAAATTTTTTTGAAACTTAAATAGAAGTTTAGAAAATATTCGTTGCACTAGTATATTACGTTGCAGGAACTATACAAAGCATACCCTCTCTAGGTTTGGAAAAGCTGCTTAGCATAAAACCTATAGATTTCTTTATAAGAAAAAAGCTCAGTTGGCAGACAGTTCGCTACGAAGAGAGTTTCTACGCATTATATTAATAATTGAAGATTCTTCATACCATCTCAAATATTGGAAGGATCTTAAGAATTGTAATGGTTTTTATTCGTCCGTCTCGTCTCGGCATTTCCCGAGGGAAATCTGAACCAACTTCTCATCGGTTCACGTCAACAAGTCCGGATATCCCTAGTCTAGGCCGAGGTGGATGCTGGCAGGCTAGCTAGTTTGGAAAGGAGTCTCATCCGCAGGTCTTCCGTGAGCAGACTAAGGCCAAATACAAATTTTTCAGCCACCGATTCAAATGTCCGATTAAAATGCATCAAATCAAGTTCCTACCACTTGATTTTATTTTATTTTACTTCATTTTTACCACTTTCCGGCCGTACGTCCAGACCAAAAGAGAGAAAGAAAAGGAAGACAAATCAATCAAAATCATACGTACCCGATCTTTCACTGACGCAATGCCAGAAATAAGTTACTCGAATCCAAAACTGAATTAATCTACTCTAATTAAAAACTCCAAGCCAAACCACGGCACGCGTACCGTACTGTAAAACCAAACCGACCAGTCGCGGATTATCGTAACTTTACCTCCTCGGCAGCATACCCACCTTTAGCTTCCTCTCCTCTTGAAAAAGAATGACCACATACTGAAAGGAAAGAATTAGTTTTGTTTAGCAATTCATTTTAATTGTTTTTTTTTTATTTCTATATAATTATTGGGTTACACGATAGTTCATGTTGTGAACTGCATATTTCGTGTAGTAGTGATTGCGTGGCTTATATTATTATATACTTTTCAAAAGATTCGATTTTATGGTTTTTCCAGTCAAAAACTGTGCGTCATTAATAAACAACAAGTTAGTTAAGAATAAACTTGAAAATGGACAATCAAATAGAGCATTATTGGCATATTTTATTGTTTTACTTTCGAAAGGGCAATAAAAAGGTGTAGGCTCAAACAAAATTGTGTGAAGTTTATGGTGAGGACTGCATTATTGAACGCCAGTGTCAGCGTTGATTTCCTCATTCTGTAAATTTTACTGTGCAAGATGCACCACATGCTGATCGTCCAACCACTTATCATGACGACAAAATAAATGCGTTAATCGAAAGTAACCGGCGTATGACAACTCGAGGGAAAACAGAGAAGCTCAACATATCAAACTCAACCGTTTACTTGTGAGTGCACACTTACCACAGTTTGGTTATGTAAACAAACTAGATGTTTGGGTTCCTCACCAATTAACGGAAATCCACCTCACCAAACGCATCAGCATATGCGACTCTTTGCTGAATCGTAACCAAAACGTCCCATTTCTAAAAATAATCATAACGAATGATGAATAAGTTAGGTAGTCAGACCTACGCTCATATCAGAAGGATTTTGTACTTAACCTACCATATGCAGATATGTGGAATGGTTTAATTCAAGAAAAACGTTCTTAACATGCACAAAAAATATATTCTTGCTTTAAAAGAACTCCATTTTAACCAGCCAACATTCTGGTCAGCGGAATCTTTAATGAATTTCAGTTATTCATCTTATCTAAAAATTTGGAGAGGATCCAATCAAAACAATGTCTGGTTCGATGGAAAGCCCATGTAGTAAAAATATCGTATATGAGTGTTCTATGCGGAAGAAATTTTAACTTCTACAGCATCTGTAAATTTTATTGAAACTCATGGAATATAAAGATCTTTTAGAGGCTATTGCTAATTTGATCGAATTTAATGATACCAGTTTCGCACCCTGTCTTTCCGTTCGTCTATCTATATGTCCGCCTATCTACGTGGTACAGGAAGTTTCTTCAGAAACTATAGAAGCAATAAAGCTCAAACTTTGTGAGAAGATCAGAAATGATGGTCTCTCAAATGTTTAGGTCTTATCAAATATTTTAAATTTTTTTTAGACGGCTCACCTCTCACAACGAATCAGTAATTAACAATTTTTTTCATCGAGGCAAAATGTACGGACAATATTTGTGTCCCCTCCTCTGGCGATTGGATACCTTTCAGCTCAAAACTAGAAAAATATCACTATGGTAGGTCTTTATGAGTACAAGGGCAACAAATACCTTAGGAATCAAAATTCACTCAACTCTGTTAATAATAATATTTGTAAACATTTAAATCCTCCCCAAAAAATCGTAACGATGCCCTTAAGCTTCTTAAAATTTTACAGTTATGTGAGTCAATATAAAATCTTTATGCGTACGAAATTTCATGGAAATCCAGTCATAATCAAGCGAGTTATCGCCATTTCAATTGTATGGAGTTATGACAACAATAACACGTGTTGATGGTTAATATATATTTCAAATCGACCTACATACGTACTCGTATTTTCTTCGGGTTTTCAGGAAAATATAAGCAATATTGTTTAACTTGAGCATGTTCATTTAGCTGAGCATTTTAAAAAATTGTTTGATCTGGTGCATAATGCTGCCTTTTATGTACTCATGAAAGAAACTCTGTATCTTTTAGATAAATTTGAATGATTTCTTGTTCAAGTATTGGATGAATAATTCAAGCCATCGACTCGTGCCATCAAAAAACTTGTTTCAAAACCTAAGATGGTTACTAAATCCTTCTGGAAGGAGCACCCTCATACTAACTTGACTTGTTCCACCTCTAAATTGTAGGTACTCATCTTCAGGAATTCATTACTAAATTCAATCTATTAATATCATGTACCTTAAATGTAGATGTTGCACTAAAAAACACGGTTCTATAAATTGAGAATGAAAAACACTTTCTATGAACTTAATACACACAACTTTATTTCCAAAAAAACACGTTCAATTTATAAATTCGCACAACAATTTACTAACAATTAGGATTTAATTTAAAATTCTATTTAAAAGTCGCAAAGTTTTATTTTTCAAAAACACATTCGTACCGATCGATTTCCTGTTCGAGACTGAGCTAATTTTCAAATTGCCAAGCAGTACCGAAATTTTCAAACAAAGAAAGCATAGATTTCGGTACTTTTCTTTTAACAAATTGAGTTGTCTCTATCTAACTATTTACCATAATTGTCATTGTGAATGTTACAATATTCTTATACGAGTATTTTCAAGTCTACTATTCTGAATTAGATTCTCTTAATTACATTTACATTGGCATTTTCAGTTTAAAATGTCAACACTGTTGATACTATTTACATGTTTTGCATACAGAAATTTGAAATGAAAATGTGACCGGGATTCGTGGTTTCTGCTGTGCATCAGATAAGTAACTTCATTGGGTTTTATTTAACAGCGATTTTTGTGTTTTTTTTTTCTATTACAGATTATGATGCCGACTGGATGGACCTGGAGCTAAAAACGACTGCCAAGAAACAGTTGAAGTTGGGGAAAAATAACTAAAACTTATTCAATCATCTCATTTAAAACAGCCGCCATTTTGTTTTACAATTACTGATGCCACTAGTTGAACAAATCCTCAAAGATATTCATGATGCCTATCATTCCTGGAGGTCTCATGCAAATCTTAGTAAACCCGTGTTAAGTAGGTAAAAAGCGCATATTGTTCCATAGCCATATGCTTCCATAGTAATATAGTGCATATTGTCCCATAGTAATACAGGGAAATTCAAAGCGCTATAACTTCGTTAAATACTATTCAACCTTTTGAAATTTTCAGCGCAGCGCAGATCAATCCTGTATCAAATTTCATTGAATTTAAGGGTACCATTAGGATTTTATTCAAGAAAATGTAAAATAGATAAATCTTACTATTACTAACAAAGTTGATCGAATTTCAACTTCTCAAGTATTTGTTGTTGTTGTACTCATAAAAGCCTACATTCATGATTTTTTTTCAGATTTTTCGAATAAAAGGTGTCCAATCGCAAGGGGAATACCCGAAAATTTCGTATATTTCCCTTCTCCTGCTCCTCTCCGCACTGGTACGGTAATTTTAAGACTTTTTCTGTAAAGATCTCATTAAGACCTTTCTAACGGCACCCCATTCGACTACCAATGGTGGAAATTTTTTTAAGGGCCACCTCTCTATATGGGGAGGCCCCCTTTAATATTCTCTTAAAAATTTTTTCACCCCAAAACTTTCGAGAAGTCACCACTTTGGACCATTTCACAAAATTTCATAGCTGTAGCTTCTATAGTTTCAGGGAAAAACTGCTGTGACATACAGATTGCAAATTCGTGATTGCAATAGGGTTTTGTATTTTAGTACGAAACCCTGAAAACGAATTGTTTACGATAATGTAGTAGTCCACGTGGCTTAGTGGTTAGAGCACTAAGCCCGTAAGCCGAAGGTCCCTGGTTCAAGTCTCGTTGGCGTCAAAGAGATTTGGTTCGAGTTGTTCTTGGGACGAACTATAAGCCTGTTCAGTTATGATACGTGCTGGTTTAAAATCAGAACGTATCGCAGCTAGGTGGACGGACACACGGCCAAAGCGTGATAATGATCATATCACCTTGTGCAGTGCCGATACATTCGATCATGACAATGAGATACTCTAACTATCTCTAAGCGAAGGCCCGAAAGGGGCTGTAGAGCTACAAAGAAGAAGAAGACGATAACGTAGTCCAAAAACGATCATCGACCTAGCAAGTTGAGCCCCGACAAACGACATTGAAAGCCAATTATCGCCAGAAGAAGATTATGCTTTCTGTGTGGTGGGATTACAAGGGGATAGTCTACTATAGTCAACTATCGAAGTTGAAGAAAAAAATCAAGAAAAAAGTCTGTTACTGGCCAATCACATAGGCGTGATGTTCCATCATGATAACGTCAGACCCCAAACCTCTTTGATAACCCGTCAAAAATTAATGGAGCTCAATTGGGAACTGATGCCGCATTTACTCTGTAGCCCTGACCTAGTACCATCAGACTATCATTTGTTTCACTCCCTTCAAAGCAATATGTTATATCGTGAGGGCGTAAATACTAAAACACTTTATTTAAATTCAAATTATTAACTTATTACTTATTGAACTAGAAGTCACATGGTTATGTGCGAGCTATGACATGCGGATGTTCACAAGAGGATGTACACTGAATCACATATGCATGAATGACAGCTAAGCTTTTCAAGTACTGCCAACTATCAGATGTAATAAAAATTTGTAATAGAATATAAAAGTGAGCAATTTAAAAGTAACGATATTCAAATAATTAATATGTTCATTATGAATACAACATTTTCTCCCTCCTTTAGAGAATTTTTGATCTTCAAGTTGGTTTGTAGAAGTTTGGTGGATGACGTTGTCGCATCGATCTTCGTAGAACTGCATTTGGCTGGTTATTTTCGATACCTGGTGGTTCACCGGCTGGCGGAAATTGTACTGGAGCTTCTTGACCTTGTTTTACCTTTGGTGCTGGTTGATCAACAAAATCTCCCGCTACTGGTTGCTCGTGATTTTCATTGAGATGAAACTGTCTGTTTGATTCTGCCGGTTTGTTGTTAACTTCTTTGGATTCCAGTTTGTTTTTTTGTTGTTGATCAAGTGGTCGAAAGCTTCGCATTTGATCAACATGTCGTTTGAAGGTTTTTCCATCGTGACTGATGTGATAGTGTAGGTCACCAATTTTCGCAGAAACAACTCCGTAGATCCATTTGTCCATTCTGAAGTTATTAGACATGAAGTAGACCATCTGCCCGGGCTGGAATTCTCGAAAATTTGATTTGAATTTAGATTGTTGCTTCTCAGTCATTAGTGTGTGAATGTTTTCAGGGCGTACCAGATCTAAGCGGGTCCGAATGTTTCTCCCAAGAAACAGCTGTGCAGGAGATTGTCCAGTTGTAGAATGAGGGGCTCTTCTATACTGCTTCAAGAATTTATTTAGATCTTGTTGTAGAGTAGCTTTCGTGGTTTGCATTTTGTAAAGAGAATCCTTAACTGTACCAACATATCTTTCAGCCTGGCCGTTTGTAGAAGGATGGTATGAAGCAGTTAATTTGTGATAATTAACTCCGTTCATCTTGAGGAATGTAATAAATTCATCAGAAACGAATTGACGGCCATTGTCGGTTACTACAGTAACAGGAGAGCCATACGCAGCAAAAAGCTCATCCATAATTGAAATAGTTGCAGTGCTGGTAGTTGAATTTGTCGCTTTTACTTCTACCCATTTACTGTAGGCGTCAACCACGATAAGTAGCATTGTACCAGCAACAGGTCCTGCGTAATCGATATGGATACGTTGCCATGGACCCTTTGGATACTCCCAATGATGCTCACGAAATTTTGCTGGAGCATTTGCAAATTTAGCACACTCAGTACACGCTTTTGCGATCCGTTCTATATCAGCGTCCAGACCTGGCCAATAAACATATAATCGAGCTAAACCTTTCATTTTGGTTATTCCAATGTGTGCTGCATGCAGATCTTGTAGTATAGGTTGACGTAATGAAGTAGGAATTACAACTCGATGCTCAAACAGGAGGCATCCGGATGAAAATGAATAATTACTTTCTGGAGCTTTGAGTCCACTTCGAGTCAAGTCTTGTCCATCTAGTAGCATTTGTACTATTTTTCCAAGATGTGGGTCTTTCTTCGTTTCTTTGGCGATAAGTTCCGCTCCTACAGGAAGTTGATTGATTTGACGTAGGATAAATATGTCCATTCCATCCAGATCCATAACTTCTTCCTCCCTTTGTGAAGTGATTTTACGAACAAGTTGTGGCTTATGAAGAGCTCTAGAACAGTAATCTGCGTTAGCATTAGCTTTTGTACTTTTGAATTCCACTGAGTAGTTAAAATTAGCTAAGTAATCTGCGTAGTTGGCCATTCTACTTATGCATAAAATTAGAAGTGATTTCTCTGGATGAAGAATCTGCGTTAATGGTTTGTGGTCTGTTATAAGAAAAAAATGCCGTGCATATAAATAGTAAAAGAACTTCTGACAACCCCAGACTATAGAAAGTGCCTCTTTGTCGATCTGTGGATATTTTTGTTCTGTTGCGGTCATTGTTCGGCTAGCGTATGCTATTGGACGTTCTGTCCCGTCACTAAGTTGATGAGATAATACTGCACCTAAGCCTACCTGGCTAGCATCTGTAGCGAGGACCACTGGTAGTGCTGGATCATAAGGCATCAGGACTTGAGGCGAAATTAGAATATTTTTCAAGTCAGCATATGCTTTTTCTGCTTCGTCCGTCCATTGAAAAGTTTCCTTTAGAAGCATATCCCGTAGCGGTCGTGCTCTAGTAGCCAAGTCGGGTATGAATGCGTTGTAGTACGTTGCTTTTCCAATGAACAGTTGTAAATCTTTTGGTGTGCTTGGTTTAGGCGCATCTCTTACTGCTTTAATGTGTTCGTCAGATTTGTGAACTCTTTGTGCATCAATTTTATGACCAAGAAACTCGACTGCGGAAGCAGCGAAAGTACATTTTGAGCGGTTTAGGTGAATACCATTTTCCTTGAGTTTGGAGAGTATAACGTCAAGATCTATCAGTAAAGTATCAAATGAATCTGAGAAGACAAGCAGATCATCAAAAAAATTCAAGACAGAAGGCATATCTTTTATAATCGACTCCATTCTGCGTTGCCAAATTGCAGGTATGTTTGCTGCTCCATAAACTGCTCGAGTTGGTCGTATTAAACCATGTGTAGGAGTGTTGAGTGTTAGTGCTTTACTAAACTCTTCATCGACAACCAAATGTGTGTATGCATCTGTGATATCCAAATGACAAAATATTTTCGCTTCTTTCATTTTGTTGAATATATGCTCTTGCTTGGGAATTGGATGTTCGTCGATGATCATTCGCGGATTCAAAGTGGGTTTGTAGTTGCCAGTAATGCGAAGTTTGCCAGTAGTTTTCTTGGTGACAACATGCGTAGTAGAAGCCCACTCCGAGTGATCAACTCTTACGTAGTGACCAGCTTCTAGTTTTGCATCAATTGCTTTTGCATATGCATCTCGAAGAGCGTATGGAATATCTCGGGCGCGTGCAAAAACCGGTGTGGCTCCTGGTTTTAAATGCATTTTTACTGGCGGGCCCGAAAGTTTGCCAGCTGAAAGATTGAAAATATCTTCGTGCCTTTTTAGCAGCATATCTAAACGATCGATTTGCTCTTTCGTAAGTTCCGGAGATGCGACAGTAAGGTTATGTACATCCATTGGAGCGAACATTTCATTCATGTTAAGTTCGGATATGAATTCTGCGAGCCACTCTCGACCGAATAACGAGTCATAAGCCCCTTCGACTACATAGAGATTAAGTCGGCGTGTAAGATTCCCTACCGTCATATTTACAGGGAGCCGTCCAATGTAGTTGAGACGATGATTCGTGTAACTTGCAAATTGTCTGTCTGTTGGCTTTAAGTGGAAATTCTGCTTTATCTTTCGTAATGAATTACTGCTAATGATGCCACAAGGTGCTCCCGTGTCAAGCTCCATTTCGAACTCCACTCCATTGATTTTAACACTGATCATTTTTCGATCTACTAATTTTGCAACATGAAAATCTTCGATTTTATCAATTCCATTTAATCGAACTGTCGTGTTGATTTGTTGTGATACTGTACGAGTATCTTGAATTTGGTTAACGTTGCGTTGTTTAATTTTGGCTCTACACACTTTAGCAATATGCCCCTTCTTCTTACAAAAACGACACTCACTATTTAAGAATGGACATTGAGCACGTAAATGTGCATCTCCACATCCGTAGCAGTAGAGGGGTTTTCGGTTGTTTTATTGAAGACTTTGGTGTGAGTTATGATTAGCAGTATTTGGTGCAATTTTTCTCTGTCCGCGCGTTTTCGGTTTAACTTTTGCAGTGCCTTTATTTTGCTTGTATTGCTGTGTTGTTGATAGCAGTGTGTGTATAGTTTCCGATGGCAGTGATTGTAGCTTAACCTCCTCCGATGTTTTGTGCGTCGACTCAAGAGCGTGAGCGGCCGCGTAAGCTTCTGCGAATGTAGTTGGTTTCTTTGCAATAATCACATCGCACATGGAGCGATCACAAAGACCATGAAGCATTTGCTCGATGAGCATTCTATCAAGAAAAGTATCGTATTCGCAATGCGCTGCTCCTTGCTTCAACCGTAGAGCAAAGTTGGCAATCGATTCATCTTTCTTCTGCATGGTATGTCTGAATTTAATGCTTTCAGCGTATTTATTTTTCTCGCTGTCGAAATGTTTTGTAAGCGCTTGTACTATCTCGTTGAATGAACAAGATTCCGGAGTTTTTGGTGCTATTAAGAATTTCAAGGCATCATTTAGTTCGGTGCCCATGTGCACTCGAACGTAATCTGCAAGGATTTCTTCCGGGATTTTGCTTAGATTTAAGGCCCACAGAAACCGTTTGAAGTAGTCTGTAACTGTGGCACCTTCAATTGAACGGAATTCTTGAAATAAAAATGGTGGCGGCTTGGACTGCCCGGCATCGCCTGTAGATGCAAGTGCTGTAGAATTAGCATTTTTCAAAGCAGTGGCAAGAGCTTCGACTAGCTCTCTCAATTCCTCCGAAAGAACCATGATTCATTGCAGGGTTTTATTTTCTTCAGTATTTGCACTTTAAAAACACATTCATTATGGGCTCAATTTACGTGTGCTCAAATCACTTTTTTCTGACACCAAATGTTATATCGTGAGGGCGTAAATACTAAAACACTTTATTTAAATTCAAATTATTAACTTATTACTTATTGAACTAGAAGTCACATGGTTATGTGCGAGCTATGACACGCGAATGTTCACAAGAGGATGTACACTGAATCACATATGCATGAATGACAGCTAAGCTTTTCAAGTACTGCCAACTATCAGATGTAATAAAAATTTGTAATAGAATATAAAAGTGAGCAATTTAAAAGTAACGATATTCAAAAAATTAATATGTTCATTATGAATACAACACAATATGTATGGTAAAACTTTCGATTTCCTTCAGGCTGTTAAAAATGAGTTGGACCAGGTCATAGCTTTTTAAAACCAAGGCTTGTTCGACCGTAGAATCTTTCAACTTACCGAAAGATGGGAAAAGGACATCCAAAAAAATGATATATATATATATATATATATATATATATATATATATATATATATATATATATATATATATATATATATATATATATATATATAATTGATTGATGCTTGTTGTTAATATAAATAAATTTACTTTGAAAACATGGAAAAAAACGGGATTAATTATCTAACAACTCAATATATTCAATATAAAATGCAAAACAAAAGAAATATGAACTAAATATTCTAAATTTACTAAAAACATCTTCATGGAAACATAAAAAATTATCAAAATAAGCTATTTTAGCAGCCTGACCCTTTTTATGGTTCTTATAGAAACTACAGGGTGATTCATTATAAGGTTTGATTTTCAATAGGCTTTTTTGGCAGATCACTTATGACTCCTGCCAAATTGTAATGCAATTTTTATTCAGTATTATTAGCCAAATCATCATGAAAAGACACACCGCAACAACATATTCAAATTGTTCAGCTGTATTACGAAAATCAGCGTTCTGTGAGAAATGTTTTTCGTGCTCTTAGTGCAACTTATGATGTGCATCGTTGACCTACCGAGACCATTATAGCCAATACCATCAGCAAATTTGAGACCCAGTATACATTATTGGACGATACTCGACTAATTAGGCCGCATTCAGGATGTAGTGAAGAGAATATAGCGGCTGTAGCTGAGAGTGAGGCTAAAGACTGTGGCGTATCGATCCGCTGTTTTATCGCAAAATTTTGTTCAGTGATGAGGCGCATTTTTAACTCAATGGATACGTCAACAAACAGAATTTCAGCTGATGAACAACCTGAAGAGCCTCAACAGCTACCACTACAGGCACAGAAATGCACAGTTTTATTTGGTTTATGTGCCGGTGGAATTATCGGTCCATATTTCTTTGAAAATGAGTCCGCGTAAGAACGTAAACTTCAATGGTGACCGCTATCGCACTTAGATAGCGGAATTTTCGCTACCTGAAATTGAAGCCCGTGGCATCGGTGAACTGTGGTTTCAAAAGAGAAGCAATGGACTGATTGAGCGGTAAGCCTGCTTCAATCGACGCTTTGAAAGCCAACATTACTCGTGTGATTTACAAGATACCGGTTACTATGCTGGAAGGCTATGCTAGTACTATGGAAAAATTAAGAGATTTCGTAAGGAAATGTCCGTGCATGTACTAGTTTGTACAGAAAGCCTGAGACGGATTGGAAACATTATATATCGAATCATATTGCAAGATCTGTGAATGTGAGTGAAAACCCTTAGATTTCACAGCCGTTCCACCCTACAGACGGGTATATTGCGACTTGCCTCGCTACTGGCTTCGTTTCTCCCGAAGCATTTGTGTATTTGGACATGAATCGATATGTTTTTGATTCTGACAGCGTCCCAGTCATATATCACATGTATCGACGGGCCACCGATAAGAAGATAAAATATCCTCCGAGTTTGAGTTCACGAGACCAACAATTCCAATGGAGATACTCATTTGCTAGATTCGTTGAAGCTGATCGAATTGAGACGGTGCAATCCAGGTAATTTCAGTCTGAATGACAATGTCTAAATTATTCGTGTTTATTTCCAGTTTTTGTGTTTTTCGTTATTTAGTTTTTGAGTTTCAGCTCATTACTGCTACATTTAGTATTGTTTATTTTGTGTTAAAAATTAGGGATAGATTAGGTATATGTTATGTTTATTTTATTAGGTTTGAGATAAGGTGAAACTCTTAGGTTAGGAATATTGTGCTAGAATTTTTTAGTATAAGATAAAGTTTTTGATTGAATTTTATTAGAATTAAACTAAAACATATTAGGTGTAGGATCAAAGTTCACTGTTGTGTTAAGATTATAAATAATTTTAGGATAGTGTTGGTTGGTTTTTTCTCCATTTTCTAATTGGATTACATAATATGTAATAATCTTAATTAATTTGAATTTGCTAGATTTTTTTTTAAATGTGTTTAATGATAACGTATAAATTTAGAGAGCCATTTGGGCCATTAAGTTTTTGTATGTTTATTGTTTGGGATTTGCTTTATATTCTTTGAAAATTTATACCGATTAGTACTGAATAAAGCGCTTTTGACTTTGACTTTGACGTCCGAATTACGACCCTCTGCATGGACCATTTACAGTGTAGTCGTGGTCAACATTCAAACAAGATAATCTTTAAAAAGTAGATGACATAGATTATTTATTCGACTCACAATAAAGTTTTTACCATAGAATTCAACTTTGTGCCTTTTATTTGAGATTAAAAACCAAACCTCATTATGAATCTCCCTATATTTGTTAACGTTGCGATTTTTCAAGTTTGTATAAAAAAAAGTCAAAGTATTTGCTTGGTTCTATTGTTTTTTTAAGGTTTTGTACTAAAATACAAAACCCTATTGCAATCACGACCTGTGTCCGTCTGTCCGTCTGTCCGTCCGTCCGTCCGTCCGTCCGTCTGTATGTCACAGCACTTTTTCTCCGAAACTATAAGGGCTACAGCCATGAAACTTTGTAGAAAGGTCAGAAGTGGTGACCTCTTGAAAGTTCAAGGGTGGAAAAATTTTTCAAAGGCGTTTAAGGGGGGTCTCCCCATATAAGGGGGTGACCCCTAAAAAAAAAATTTTCACCATTGGTAGTCGAGTAGGGTGTCATTGGAAAGGTCTCAATGAGATCTTTTCAAAACTAGTCTTAAAATTGTCTTATAAGTACCGGGGGGGGGCAGGGGAAGGGGAAAAGCACGAACTTTTCACGTACCCCCCCCCCCCCTCGCGATTGGACACCTTCCATCCGAAAAATCTGAAAAAAATCATGAATGTAAGCCTTAATGAGTACAACAATAGCAAATACATGAGAAGTCGAAATTCACTCAACTTTGTTAGTAATAGTATGATTTATCGATTTTGTGTTTTCTTGAATAAAATCTAAACGGTACCCTCAAACTCAATAAAGAGATGACTATTTATAAGATTGATCTTTTCTGCAAGTTTCATAAAGATCGAATAGTATTTACCGAAGTTATAGCGATTTGAATTTTCGTGTATTACTATGGAGCAATATGCCCTGTATTACTATGGAAACATATGGCTATGGAGCCATAAGCGCTTTTTACCGACTGAGACACTACAGCTTTGCTAGAATTTGCATGAAAATTTCAGGAGTGATAGGTATCATGAAGATGAGTCCATACAATTGAAACAAGTCGAAAAAATAGGCCATGAATCGATGATTACAGTACAGAGGAGTGGCCCCTGAAAAAAAATTTCATGAAAGGTAGCCGATATGAGTATCAAATGAAAGTTCTCTATGAGAGCTTTTCAAAACAGTTCTTAAACTGACAGTTTTTGCTTCAGTGGGAGCACAGGGGGGGAAATACATGAAAAATGTGTTTCCTCCCTCGCGAATGGACACCAGTGATCTAAAAAATCTGAAAAAAATATCAAATGAGATATTTATGGGTATAACTATAACAAATATCTCAGAAGTCAAAATTTGTTCAACTTTGTTAATAATAGTATGATCCTCGAATTCCACATTTTCTCCAATTAAATCGTCTTTAACATGTTTCTTGATTTTATTCGTTGCTGGTTACTGCATTTTGTAAGTTGAGTACAAAACCCTTCTGACATGAGCATAGGTCTGTCTACCCAACTTGTTTGTTTTTGTTTTTCAGCAAACGTATCGCTGAGAATAGGATTTATTTCGACAGATGAAGCAACCATGGGATATTTGACGAAATCTGATAATAATCCTGGTAATTGCAACTTTTATTTTACAATTTTGCTAAATACTTTATTTAAACTAAATTATGCACTGTCTTTAGTTTTTGATTTCACATGGCTTGCATCTTTCGTTTATCTTATCTTATACAAAAGGTCAAATATTTATTGCAACGTTTATCAGTTATAATCTGAAAATATTGTTATATGCGGACATACAGTTTGGTAGCACTGAATGTGCTATTTAGTGTATATGCTCTGTTGAATAGCACTGGCAATCGATGAGCTGTGCGAATGACAAGTGAAAAAGGAGACGGATTATAGCGGATAATGTAATTTGGTTTTTGGTTTTGCAAGGGCGAGATAGAGTGTGTGGAGCGGAAGACAGAGATGACCGGAAAGCAAGCAAGACAGGATTGCAGTGATTTGGTGGATACAAAAAGTATGTTGAAGAACTTCTATAACGTGTTTAAGCGAGATGGTTTGGTAATGTGGTTTCGATCAGTGTAATAAAAGGCAGTTGTGTGAGTTTCGATTGATTTCAAAAATCGATATACAACAAAATGTACTCTTGATATGTACGAAACTTTAATGATAATAAGATATACTCATTTTGGATACAACAATGGTGTCAGAAGTGGGATAAGTGTAGGGCTTTTAAAATAACTGATAAGTGATTAGGTTGAGTGAAGTGAAAGTGACTAACTGTAAATTCTAACTTTGTTTGAGAATTTAAAATAAAAATGCCTACAATGAAATCGTTGTTCAAGCTCAATGTAACTGAGCTCAGGAAGCTGTGTTTGGAACGCGGTTTGTCCGTAAGTAGAACCGTGGCAACTTTGTTAGCGCGAGTGGAAAAATCCTTAAAAAAGGATGGCATTGACGTAGAAAAATTCCGTTATGAGGTGGAACTCGAACTTGAGGAACATTTGGCTGAAACTTTGGATTTTCATGAAGGAACGACAGAACCGGAGGAGCCAGTGACGGAGAAATGTTCCGAGGAGCCGAAACAACAGGAACAGAATGCCATATTGAATTTGCTGTTGCAAATTAAGCAACAAAGTGAAGACCAATCAGCCGAGATTAAACAGCAGATGGAAAAGCAAAGCGAACAACAAAAACAACAACTTGAGCAGCGCATGGCACAGTTGGAAGAAAAACTCCAAGCTCAAACTACGGCAGCATTACAACAAGTAGACGAAATCAAACAACACGTTGCCAAAACAGATGAACGCGTTGAGATAGTTGAACAGAAATTGGAAAAACTGCAACTGCTCAAACATCTTGGAGCATCTACAAAACACAGTTCGAAGCCGCAGCAGTAGCAAATCACTGGAACGAAAACGAACGAGCGACTGCATTAATTCTCGCACTACGAGGGCCTGCAGCAGAAATACTTCAGACTGTACCTGTAGAGCAACATCACGACTATGCTGCGTTGGTAAACGCCATGAGCATGCGATACGGGGATGACTACATGAAACAAGTCCACTGAACGCAGCTACGTAATTGCACGTCAAAAATGGGTGAGACACTGCAACAACTCGCCCAGGAGATTGAAAAGCTAACCCTCCTGTCATATCCGACATCCGATCTGGATCACCGCAATGAGACAGCAATGGAAACATTTATCAACGCTTTGCAGGACCGAGAGCTGCAGCAGAATCTCCGTTTGGCGGATAAACGAACTATTAAGGATGCGTTGACTTATAGTCTAACCTTCGAAGCAGCAAAACACGCTTCACGAAGCGCAGTCCGAGTACGTGAAGTCGTCGAAGAACGCCAGTGTCAACGGCTGCGAAGACCGATGGAGCACGCACCAGCTAGAAGTCAGAAGCGTGGAGCCCCGAAATGCTGAAATAGCGGAAAGATCGGGCATCTGCAACGCGAGTGCCGCTAGGTGAGACGACCTCTATTTTGTTCTGGATGTACAGCTAAGAGGCAACGATTGGATCCCTCGGTAGCTGGCCAATCTGCTTCTTCATCTGAGGAAGCGGGAAACTCTTAAGAACCAACTTCACGGGGCAGAGGTTGGCTTGGAGGTTCGACGACCCCAGCATCACCATAGGCGTTTCCCGAGTGCATCGTGGCGAAAACGATTTGTGTCTTGATGGGAAAATTGGAAAAGCTCGTTGTACAATCACCATCGACACTGGTGCAACTCAATCAATCCTGAGACCAGACATTGTGGAATATCTTCGATTGACCAATCGAAAGAATTTTAGGCTGCACACAGCAACAGGACAATTCACAGCAGTACGTGGTGAAATTATGCAAGAGATACAATTGGGAGATTTGAAGTTCCAGCATGAATTCCAAGTAGCTGAGATAACTGATGAATGCATACTAGAGTGGATTTCTTGCAGTTGCATGGTTTCCGATTGGATCTGGGGCAGCGACTCCTAATATGGCGAAATGTCCCAAAATTAAGAGTTGTTGTGAATAATGACATTAACGTTTCAAAGTCATCTGAGAGAGTCATATGGGCCAAAATAGATGGTGATTCTGGGGACCATCGATTCTTTCTCGTCGAGCCAACAAAAATACCAGCGCTAAGGAACCTGATGCTAGCGCGAAGCTTAGTAAGAGTTGACAAAAATAAGTGCGTACCTGTAAGAGTGCTTAATGTGTCGGGTTGCATGATCAGTATCAAGGAAGGTGATACTCTTGGAAGCTGCGAACCCATGTTTAGAAATGACTGAACATGTTTAGAAATGACTGAGAAACAACAGTGCAAGGAGAAGCCAGTGGTCTACAAAACTCAGCAAAATGTACAGTCTACCCTCAGGAAAAGTGAGCTAACAGCAGAACAACTGGCGAAGGCAGAAATAATGATTAAAAAATACAATACCGTATTTTCCATCGAAGAGGGAGACCATGGCAGGACGAACATGGTAACCCACCGAATCAACACTGAAGACTCAAAATCAACCCGACAACCCCCTAGGCCCTTACCATTGGCCAAAAGAAGTGAGGCAAATGACATGATAAAAGCGATGGAGAAACAGGGCATCATTGAACCATCTAATAGCCCATGGACCTCACCAGTTGTTCTTGTCAAAAAGAAGGATGGAAGTACCCGGTTCTGTGTAGACTACCGACGGCTGAACGATGTAACCAAGAAAGACAGTTATCCTCTCCCACGAATCGATGACATTCTCGATACATTGACAGACGCAAGATGGTTTTCAACTTTAGATCTCAAGAGTGGTTATTGGCAAGTTGAGATCGAAAAAGGCGATCGGGAGAAAACAGCATTTTCCGTCGGCTCCGGATTATGGCAGTTCAATGTCATGCCATTTGGCCTTTGCAACGCTCCAGCCACTTTCGAACGTCTGATGGAATGTGTACTGCGAGGACTCTGCTGGAAGACATGCTTGGTGTACCTGGACGATGTCATTGCCTTCAGCAAAACCTTCAACGAGCACATCAAGAGGTTAGAGGAGGTACTCTCACGATTACAAGCAGCGAATCTGAAGCTGAGTGCCAAGAAATTTACCCTTTTCGCGAAGGAAGTGAAATACCTTGGTCATATTGTGTCGGCTAACGGTGTTCGGACGGACCCCGAGAAAACGGATGCTGTAAGAAATTGGCCTGTTCCGAAAGACAAACACCAACTTCGAAGTTTTCTTGGCTTAGCAACGTACTATTGACGATTTGTGAAGGACTTCGCGAGAATTGCAAAATGCATGCATAAGCTGACCGAGAAAAATCGACCATTTACCTGGACTCCACAATGTCAACGAGCCTTCGAGACATTGAAGCGAGAGTTATGCGATGCTTCTGTACTGGCATATCCAAATCCAGAGAAGATGTTCATCATCGATACAGACGCCAGCAACATGGGAATAGGGGCAGTCTTGTCGCAACGAGACGGTGACACAGAGAAAGTCATCGCGTACTACAGCCGTGTCCTCTCGAAAAGTGAAAGAAACTATTGTGTCACTAGGAGAGAACTATTGGCGGTGGTTGAGGCAACAAAACACTTCCACAAGTACTTATATGGCCGGAAATTTGTCTTACGAACTGATCACGCTGCGCTACGATGGTTGATGAGCTTTAAGGACCCTGAGGGTCAAGTAGCACAATGGATAGAGAGGCTACAAGCCCATGATTTCGAAATTATCCATCGTAAAGGGAACATGCACAAAAATGCTGATGCTCTCTCTCGTCGACCATGTAGACCGGAGTGCGGACACTGCCAAAGGCTGGAAGGGAAAAACGTGAATGAACGAGTAAAATTAATTGCAGTATCACCAAGCCAAGGATGGTCGCCATCGCAATTGTTCGCTGAGCAGATTTTGGACCCCGATCTCCGAGACATCATTGCTTGGAAGGAGATTCATCATCGACCAGAGCGAGAAAGCATTTCTGGTAGGAATGAAGTTGTTAAACGATATTGGACCATTTGGGACTCATTGCACCTAGACGGAGGCATGCTCAAGCAAAAATGGGAGTCGACCGATGGAACATCACATCGTATGCAGATCATTGTTCCCCGTAACAAAGTCCAGGAAGTGCTACAAGAAATACATGAGGGACCATCAGGAGGCCATTTAGGAATGAATAAGACCCTGCAGAAGATACGTGAACGATTCTATTGGGGAAATGTTCGAGAAGATGTGGAAGATTGGTGTAAAAAATGATCGCTTTGCGCAGCCACCAAAGGGCCGAGGAAGAAGTCTTGAGGGGAGATGAAGTTGTTGACTACCATTCGAACGAATCGCTGTCTGAACAGGGAAATCGATACATTCTAGTTGTTGGTGATTACTTCAGTAAATGGCCGGAAGTCTACGCGATTCCTAACCAGGAAGCATCAACCGTTGCGGAGCAGCTAGTATTCAATTGGGTCAACAGATTCGGAGTACCACAAGAGCTTCATTCCGATCAGGGGCGAAATTTCAAATCCCAGCTCTTTGCCGAAATGTGTCAGATACTTGGCATCAAGAAAACGAGAACGACACCTCTTAACCCGTAATCCGATGGAATGGTTGAAAGATTTAATAAGACATTGATCGAGCACTTGGCGAAGGTAGTGGCTGACAACCAACGGGATTAGGATCGAAAGATACCACTATTTTTAATGGCCTATCGAGCAGCAACGCATACTACCACCCAAGAGTCGCCAGCAAAAGTAATATTTGGGCGACAGATCAGGTTGCCAGCGGATGTGAAATTCGGGATACCACCGGAAGAAGGCATAACAGTATCAAACTATATTGCTGAACTGCGACAACGCTTGGAAAAGGTGCATGAAGATGTCCGAAGTCATATCCGGCTGAACACGAATCAAATGAAAGCACGATACGACCTGAGAGCAATTTCAAGAGGATTCACACAGGGCGATCTGGTATGGTTCTACAATCCCCACCGGAAGAAAGGCTTGTGCCCAAAACTGCAACGGAACTGCGAGGGGCCGTACCGGATCATGGATCGAATCAACGACATTGTGTACCGGATAAAGCACGATCGGGAACCCAGATCTAAAATGAGAGTGGTTCATTTGGAACGATTATCTCGCTATTATGGGGCTAATCCACCAGCGCCAGGCAGCCAAGTTGTTCGGGACGAACAAAACTAAGGAGGGGATAGTGTTATATGCGGACATACAGTTTGGTAGCACTGAATGTGCTATTTAGTGTATATGCTCTGTTGAATAGCACTGGCAATCGATGAGCTGTGCGAATGACAAGAGAAAAAGGAGACGGATTATAGCGGATGATGTAATTTGGTTTTTGGTTTTACAAGGGCGAGATAGATTGTGTGGAGCGGAAGACAGAGATGACCGGGACGAGCGTGGAAAGCAAGCAAGACAGGATTGCAGTGATTTGGTGGATACAAAAAGTATGTTGAAGAATTTCTATAACGTGTTTAAGCGAGATGGTTTGGTAATGTGGTTTCGATCAGTGTAATAAAAGGCAGTTGTGTGAGTTTCGATTGATTTCAAAAATCTATATACAACAAAATGTACTCTTGATATGTACGAAACTTTAATGATAATAAGATATACTCATTTTGGATACAACAATATATAACATACATGTATATACCAGTATTTATATATTAAATCTTTCTTAAGATTATCTAATTAAAAAATATACACATACCACTTTTATTTCATTAGACTTCATATTATTTTTGTAATCTGCTATACATAATATAATTCGTTTTAGTAACTGTAATAAAAATATTAAAGAGAAAACATATACAAATCAAATCAACGAATTTTAACAAATACTTGCTTTAGAACCAATTCAAAATATATTTAACTATAGTTACGGATTAAATACTGGAAACCTACAATTACAGACAGTTAAAAATATTGAACAAATAAAAGAAATCAATTATAGCCATGAACAAAATATAATTCTAAGTGTATCATCGATTGTCTTACTCATTTTAATATTACTTACCTTTGTCGCTCTGTATTGTTACTCTAAATATTGTAAAAAATCGATCGAAATTAATGTGCAAATGAAGAACCAGCAAATGTAAAATCACCTGTAATTAGCATTGCTGAGGACAACAAAGAATCTAAGGAGGGACGAGTTATCAGTAATAACCATAAACAAATTCGAATATTAGATCCAAATCCAAGAAGTTCTTATAACCACTTAAGATTCTTTTGATGACTCTTTCAATGTCAATATCCATACTACCAATATAGAGGAAGTTAATGTTTGCAAATCACAACCATTTCAATAGAAACCAATGTTAGATTCGGCCATCAAAAATTCAAATGATTAAGTTACAGAAATTGCATTCTGCAATTTCGGTAACGTTATTTAAGTCTTTTGATGTGTTTAGAATCAGTTATAGTCTTTTAGTGAACTCAGCCTAATGAGCTTCAATTCATTTGTGTTAATATCAATAAAGTTTCTTGTTAAATTAGAAAATCTTGTTTTTAAAAACATATTCAATAAGGAAGGCTTTATAACTCGCGTGGATTGCGACGAAGAAAAAATAATGAAGAGTGACAGAGAACGAAGGTATTAAAAAAAAATTTTTAAAATTAAAAAAAAAATTGTAAATGGCATATTATGGGCTAACATCTGCCCCGATATGAGCAACGTGCAGCTGCCCATACGCTGAAATTGAGTTAAACATCCGGAGAGTCTTTGCTAAAAACAAAAAGTTTCTTAAGCTGAAAGATTATGAATATGCATTGGACTTTTGCTAAAAAGTAATACATCGAAAAACAGATGCTCGGCAAAATTTATTATAACTATTTTGATAGTAGTTTGAAACCTCTAGTCGATGTGAAGTATTGCATAAATAAACAAGACATCAAGTCAATCTGCGTACATAAATCATAAATGAACTGTCAGAAAACACGTATCTGACGTAATAATTCATTTGCATGTATACATCTTATTATTTAAAAGTTTATTTTAAAATGTCAATACTTCCCTTTTTTAGATACAAACGTATGCTCCTGCAGAATTCATTCATCAATTCCATTCAGATTTATCCAGTTAAAATTTCCTCGACGCTGAGAATCTATGTTAGAATCGATGAACTTTAAATGTAAGTAAATAGTAAATGATTTCCTTATTTTTTAATTGAACTACTACTAAAGTTTTTCATGTATCCGATATTTTTGCTGAATACATAAGTACGATTTAAAATTTCGAACCAAAAAAAACATTTATATACTTACTAGTTTAGAACGAGAATAACTAGAAAGTTTGGGAAAGTGTAATACTAATAATTGTTTGGTATTCGATTATGCCATAATATTAACGTTTCTGTTATGACCTTCTTGCGTTGAGCACATCAGCTAGTCCTTTCTTCCCTTTATATTTTGAAGAAATGCTGAGTGTCATTGTAACAGGTCAAGTAACCTGCTTCAAGTGTGAGTATATCATCTCGATGTGTATCTATACTACGAGTATACTGAACACGTCAAAAGCATGGTCAGTATACTATAAAAAGTGGTCATGTTCCTTCGGCAATTCTTTCATTCCAGATGCATTGATCAAGAAGTTAAAGTTATCTGTTACAAGACTCTGTTTAGACCAGTTTTGACATATGGATGTCAGATCTGGTATAATCATCGTGCTAGTACAATGGAAAGATTAAGAGTTTTCTGTGGGAAATGCCTTTGTGCATGTACTGGCCTGTACAAAAAGCCTGACACGGGTTGGGGTCACTTTATATCGAATCAAAGAATTTATAACACTGCTAAAGTGATGAAAGTCGACATCTTCATTTTGAAACCACTTCGAAATCATATTGCAATATCTGTAACTGTGGGCGAAAACCCCTGGATTTTGCAGCCATTTCACCCTAGTGGCGGGTATATTGAGACTTTTCTCTCCCTTCTGGCTTCAATCCTCCAGAAGCATTTGTGTATTTGGACATAAATCGATATGTTTTTGATTTCGATGGTTATATATCATGTATATAAACGGGACGTCGATAAGAAGATAAAATATCCTCCGAATTTGAGCACCAGAAATCAATAATTCCAATAGAGGTACTCATTTGCTAGGTTTGTTGAAGCTAGTCGAACTGGGACGGAGCAATCTAGGTATTGGTGGCTGAATGACAATGGCTATATTATTTGTGGTTATTTGCTGTTTGTGGGTTTTTTGTTTGTTTTTTGATTTTCAGCTAATTTTTGCTATATTTAATGTTGTTTTTTTTTTTAAAGCCGTTGGGCCTTACAAGTTTTATTTTATTGTTGTTTGTGTTGAAAGTTTTTTTTTTCTTAAAAAAATTAATTTAACATTTAGGTTACGTTTTTTGTGATGTAATTATATTAGGATAAGAGATAAGTAACATTTAGATTAGGTTCATGATAAGTAATTAAATCAGATTGGGGGGGTAGATTTTTGATTAGAATTTATTATTTATTATAAAATATTTTTCTCTTATTATTATTATTAAATGTAATTTTCTACTATTTCTCTTTATATTAAATGTGAACGTTCCCCTTTAATTATATTCTCCATGATATTTAACTTTTATTATTCTTTAAAATCTTTTTCATTTTTCTTTACTTCTGTAAATTTTTGAAAAATTTCAAATCTGCAAATTAAAATTTTGGACAGAGGAGGTTTAATGCATTCCGTCCGTGTATTGCATTGCCGAATGCAATTTAACTCGGCTGAGCGAGCAGCGGGATTTCGGGGTGCCATTTGGACGGCAAGAGAAAAGAAAAGATTTGGACGGATGGGGAGTCTGCTTGGGATCGACACACACAGCGCGGACGCCGCGAGAAAAGAAGGAGTCGACGGGAGATCGTGCAGAACCACGGATAAATTGGCGAATTTTAATTCGTGAAGACCCTTTTGTAATTCAATAAGTTATGTCGCCATTTGGATCGGTTTCATGTGAAGTTATTAACATCGCGTTTTAGTTAATGCTTGTTGGGAAGTTTTTCCAAATTACTTAAAAGTTGAGGTTCCATAAAGGCAACTGCAGTGCAGTGAATCGTACGGTTTCAAGACCCAACAAACGACAAACGTTTCTCAACCGCCTTCTGTACGTGTGTGTGTAAAGGTTGCTGTTTCTCATAATCCGCGAATATATTGTTGTATCCAAAATGAGTATATCTTATTATCATTAAAGTTTCGTACATATCAAGAGTACATTTTGTTGTATATCGATTTTTGAAATCAATCGAAACTCACACAACTGCCTTTTATTACACTGATCGAAACCACATTACCAAACCATCTCGCTTAAACACGTTTTAGAAGTTCTTCAACATACTTTTTGTATCCACCAAATCACTGCAATCCTGTCTTGCTTGCTTTCCACGCTCGTCCCGGTCATCTCTGTCTTCAGCTCCACACACTCTGTCTCGCCCTTGCAAAACCAAAAACCAAATTACATCATCCGCTCTAATCCGTCTCCTTTTTCTCTTGTCATTTGCACAGCTCATCGATTGCCAGTGCTATTCAACAGAGCATATACACTAAATAGCACATTCAGTGCTACCAAACTGTATGTCCGCATATAACAATATTAAAAATAAGTGTGCTTCAACTTGGGCAACTGTTGAAAACATTGCGATTGCGGACAGAATCAGTAAATTTCGGAGTGGTAAAAACAGTGAATTGAATTGATTTCGAAAATTGGGTGCCTGAATGTGCAACCTTTAGTAATAAACAAACAATAAAATTTAAATATCTCGCATTGGATTAACATCTGGGCTTGAGACCGTAATTTCAATGACAGCACTCAGTGGCTAAACGAAACCGGAGGGTATAGAAAGGAAAATGCGGATTACTTGAAGGAAGAACGATCAATCTTGCACAAGAAGGATGGAGCGATTGGGCGAACATTCATGGTTGGATTTCTAAATGAACGAGCAAGTAAACTTGGGAAGTATTAAGCGTCCAGAATATTGAAGCATAGAGTAAGCTTCATTGACGGGGGAACATCGTCCAGTATTAACATATACAGGGAACTTACCACATGCAATTGTTGTTGATCAGTACTCGTGTAGGATATATTGGGTAGATGATCAATCAGGAATATACTATTCAATTGAAAGTGCGAATTTAGATGGTAGTGATCATAATGTCATATACGAGTACACTGAAAAAAATGGAATCCCATAGAGCTTAACTGTAACACAAAACAACATCTATTGGACTGATAAAACAGCTAACAGTGCTGTTTGGTCCCTATCAAAAAATACCGACAATCAAACAATACCTACGAAAGTCTTAACCCTACCAAACAAGCCAAAAGGACTCGTTGCTCGAATTGGACTATTCCAAAAACTTGAGGACAATGTAGACTGCAAGGACCAAATTAAGGAGCTCCGTTCATACTTACTATCACCAAAGGTTTTAGTTTTGACATCGGAAAATGTTGCGTTGCGCAAACGACGAGAATATTGTTTGCATCCGGGAGAATATAGTGTTGTGAGTGGCGAATGCATTCGTAAATTTGGCTTCACAGGACGGCGATGTGAGGTGCAAGATTGTCATAATACTGATGGTTTTCCGCGCTGTTTATGTCAAGAAGGTTTTCACTGAGATTGGTGTCAGTCATCAAAGTGTTCAAATCATAGTTTAATTGAGGGACGATGTAAAATAAAGCACGATGTGCCGTTATGTGAATATATGGATACCCATACAGGTGCTAAGTGTGTAACTAATATTACAGAAGCATGTTCGATGTACTGCGATTCTGGTCAAAATAACAACGATTGGATTAAACCTCTGGAATGTCCAAATACCTGTGGTGAAGAGGCATTTATAAATTTCCTACCACGCACTTATGCACTCGCAGCAAAAATGAATGCTTCATGCAATAATAAAAGATATAACTACACACTGATCTTCACTGTAATTGGAGTTGTAACGGCCCTAAGTCTTACACTATTTATTATTAAAGCAATACGGAAAATCTACAAACCCGCTCGACAACGTATAAAGAAAACATTTGTGGTACAAAAGAAAATTTCCCAAACGCCTCTGACAAGTCGTCCTGTAGCAACGGAGCAATGCGAATAACTATTGAAAATTGTTGTAACATGAATATAAGTTATTGCAGCGAAATTTATCATGTGATAGCGGGAAAGATGATAAGAAAACGCTTATTAATAATATGGGAGGAGATTTATATTAAATCTGACCAATTCTACAGCATGTATTAACTCATTCGGCAGAAATTGGGAAGGCTATCAGTAGCATAAAGTGGGGGAAAAGGAAAGAGCTTAAAAAAACTTTTACGGGCTAAGAAAGTGAGTTTTTTTATTGGATTTTTATTTATTGGACATTCAGAAGAAAACTATTGTTGCAACCGTGGAAGTCACCGCAGTTGCAGACATTAAGTTTTAGCAGAGGGGTGTGTAGCCCGAGGAGGCATACTGCGACCAACTAGCGCTCAGTCGTGTCGTGGGACTTCCGGGACACCCTCTGCTCGTGCTGAGCCACCTTACATAAAAAATACTAACACGGAGGGAAAGGGACGGGAAAGAGGGAGGTCATATTGAGAAATGAAAAAAAATAGATTTTTCGCTTAGAACATTGTGGCCGTTTTATTTTATAATTAAAAGGAAATATAACGAGAAAGGTGCAATTAGGCACCCGTATTGATGCTACAGAACGCTCGGCAACCAAAGGGGGGCACTGACAATTAACTTCAATTTAAAAATATTCACACTACTTTAAACGCAACCCAAACCGGCCACTTTTCGCAAACAGTAGACCTTCTCTTCGGAGACCTGGCACTATATTCATCCTTCAGTGATCCCGGTAATATTTAAATTCAGACTCGTCATAGTTACACTTATGATGGGCACAGCAAGGTTTCTTCCCCAATACAATGTCGCTTGGGAGTAATCCAACGTACCCATTTTGAATTGTACACCAATGAAGTGGTTCATTGCCATTTAACTAGTTTTCAATGATTGTAAGTCTCTTTGCTGTGCAGAGTATAGATTTGTTTGATCGGCCACGAACTTCCAAAACTCGAGGTCCAAATGCTCAAAAAAGGAGTATAGACAACCAATCCCCGAAGTGCCTTCACATTGCAGTTTGCCATCAGAAATATCTGGACCACGAGAAGTCATTTGTTTTGAAAGCCAGGAGGTTCTTGATTTGTTACCCTCTTTGGATTCCAAGATGGCGGTTTGTGGAGCATCTTCGGTCAAAACTAAGCCTCCATCATCGCTGGCGGGAAGGTGACCATCGCTTGCATTCGAAAGCTCCTCTATCTCTTCATTTGTTAAAAAACGCGACATGATTTATCCCGAAAAATAGAAAGCCTACCATTTTAACAAAAAATCTTAGTTCAATCCTGAGGTACACAAGTGTGTAACTCACAAAAAGCACGTGGTATACTAACGAAAAACTTACCAAAACTAAATTTGTTTCCCTGTTTCGTAAGCGTTGGTCCGTTTTGTCTCTAAAACACCGAATATATTTGCACTTTAACGCTTGCCTTAATATTTTGTTTAAAATAAACGCCCACTCTATACCCACACTCAAAAACGATTAAACATTCAAGTTGAATGTTATCCTAACAAGATATACTTTTTCTAGGCAGCAGTCATCTTCTGCAATTTTTATTAACAAAAAAGATCGCAGATGTCAATGTTTTCTTTCCTCAAAAGATTACTCTGGCAAGAGAAAACTGTATGTGTACCCCGGGAAAAGGACCACCAACCGTCTTGGTCATCCGGGCAGCGGTGAACTGTCTTCGTCAACCGAGTCAGACCAGCGTCTCTTCGGTTTCCCCACTGGTCTCTGTCCTTCAGTTCTCCCAACAAATACCTTTTTGGGTATCCATTGTTCGTCCATATAATTCAGTCCATTGCAGCTTCCGCAGTCTAACAATCGTTGAGACTCCGGCTCATTAAAAATTTCATTCAGCTCATGGTTGTATCGAATTAGCCATTGATCTCCGTCTAACTTCGCTTCGATTATTCGCTTCAGGACCTGTCACTCGAAAAGTGCGATGTTTTTAGTTCCTGCGAAAAAAACGCGGTGGCTCCTTTTATAAAACAGCTAAATTATACTTAGAACAAAAGATCAACATTTAAGAGTGAATCTAAATGAAAAACCCTTCATTACCGATCAACGGCTCATTTATTCGCATTGATCGTTATATACATATTTCAATGGTAATATAAATTACTTTTCACATTCGTTTTGTACATTATATATTCATGGTTAGTTTACGTTAGACACAAAATTGTGTTTATCATTTTTAAAAGTTTACTCGTCAGTAGATTACCCTAATAAAAATATTCTTTACACACTTATGGAATACAATTATTGACATTGTTTTTACATTTACATTCTATATGATTAATCTAACAGAAAAATAAACTTGTTAATTGAATTTTCAACAAAAAAATAACATATTCCATTATATACGTATAGTATAATTACTTACTAACTACCAGCTTACTTGCCTATGACATTTTTTTACATATCATTAGGCAATATGTCTGGAATGATATATTTGCAAAGGGTCATCTCATTGTCGACAAAAATAACCTTTTTTGCTGTGTTTTCATCAAGCCAAGCTCGAATTACTGGCCAAATGGTTGAGAAGACAACAGGGGCATTGATGATAAGACAAACACCCAATCTTTCTGGATAATGTTTGCTAAGTAGCCAAATTATATTTTTAACCAATTGATAATCCATACAGGACGTGCTGAACTCCGCCAAATCGAAAATAATGCATAAATTGTCGACGACTTCTTCAAAGCATTTCGCGCAACCCTCTTCGAGACAATAAACAATGAACTTGGTTAAATCGTCAATATCTCTTTCGGAAGCGTTGTGATTTTTAGCTGGTATGTAGATAACTGGTCGACCGACGCAATCACGATTCCGTAGCACTCGTGCTTTATTCATATTACTCGTGATGGCAGGTGATTCTTTCAAATCCTTGACACCATAGTCTTCTCGCCATTTGTTTGTCTTTAAAATAGCCTGAAAGAAAAAGATCTGATTAGATTGAAGATAATAAAAGTGAAATTTGTTATTACATATTAGCTCAGAATTAAAAAACAAACCAGCTTAATTTCATGTGGATTATCTCTTGTTTCAATTCATATCTTCGCTTTTGTTTTTGTTTGTTTTTGTTTTTTTTAACGATCTTTCTCTTCAGAAAATCAGATTGGAGCTTCAAAGCCAAATAGAATAAGTTGATCTAAGGATTGATCTATGCAAATAACAAGACTTCTCGATTTATATCGTGACTAGCACTTAAAATAAATTATTGGGTTGTTCGATATTTCATGTCGTGAACTGCATATTTCATATAGAAGTGATTGCGTGGCTTATATTATTATACACTTGTTTAAAGATTAGACTTTAGACTTTAGTCAATCAAAAACTGAGCGTCATAGTGAGTGAATTTTTCAGAAGGTGAGAACTGAATCACCTCTCGTGCTAGATGTCGCTTTGATGTTAGAAGATCTGTACTGATGTCTCCCTTTTGGTCGATAACTTGAATGGATTTACCTCTCACACAAACGTAATTTTTCCCTTCGTATATATTTTCTAGGAGTATTCTAATTTTTTTTATTATCGTTTAAAAATTCTAAATTAAAATGTTTAAAATTCGAATTTTATGTGGTTTGTGGCATTAAAATATGCGACCCATTTCTAAAAAGAATCATAACGGGTAATAAAAAACGTATTGTTTACGATAACGTAGATGAGCCCCCACAATCGACATCCAAAGCCAATATTCACCAAAAGAAGATTATGCTTTCTGTATGGTGAGATTACAAGGGCACAGTCTACCTTGAGCAGCTTCCAAGAAACCCAACTATTGATTCGAATGTCTTCTGTCATCAACTATCCAAATTGAACGCAGAAATCAAGACAAAACGGCCTTTACTAGCCAATCGCAAAGGTGTGATGTTCTATCATGATAACGCCAGACCCCACATCTCTTTGGTAACCCGTCAAAAATTAATGGTGTTCAATTGGGAACTGATGCGACATCCACCCTATAGCCCTGACTTAGCACGATCAGAGTATCATTTGTTTCGCTCCCGCCAAAACCATTTGAATGGTAAAACTGTCGACTCCGATCACGCTGTTAAAAATGAGTTGGACCAGTTCTTCGCTTCTAAAAACCAAGGCTTCTTCGAACGTGGAATTTTTCAACTTACAGAAAGACGATAAAAGATCATCCAACAAAACGATCAGTCAATGATTAATGTTTGTTGTTAATATAAATAAATTTCTGTAATGAATCATGCGACGCCGCTGGCGACCACTACTAACACACCTTGCTGCTAGGTGGCTTGTCATTTCACGTTGGTTGTAACGAGCGCACATCCCACGTCAATTTTGTCGTGGGATGTCAAGGTGAAGTGACAGCCACGTGGCAGTGGAGAGTGTGAGTGGTGGCCGTCACGCAAGAGCGGTCGGCGATTTTCTTTGACAATTTCGCGGCTGCTATCTACTCGTAAGCAAAATAAAGTGATTCTTGGTGTAGTTGCAAAATATAATTCCATACTTAGAACATTTGAGAAAATCGACGAAATTAATTTAAGCGGCAGTAGAAAGTAGGAAGTGTGTGAGCGGATACAAAGTCATCATCGTCGCAAGCTGCATACCTTCAATTCCAATCACTTCCTAAGGCATCCGATCATCACTAAATGGACGAATGTAGACCACTTTTCGCTGGATTGTTGGCCGTCTTCGTCAGAGCTGCAGAGACACAATCCATCAATAACGGATTACAGTTGTGTATTGAGCCATTAAGATCTCTTGACCAAGAAAATGATGAACATTTGGACTTAGCGTTGGAAACACTTGCTAAACCTGAAGGCTTAAAGACGGTTGATACTCACGTCTTGAGATTATTTACCGGCGTTTTATTGAATCGGCTATCAGGGGTACGTAGAAGATATTCGATTGTACTTTGAATGAACAATCTGCCACCAAACTGTTGAGCATCACATCAAAATTAGATAGATTGTATGATGCATTAGCTATTGTCATCCAAGCAGTTCATACTCCTACCATACATATCATTTTACTGACAGACCTCAAAGTGCTAGAGCAGTGTTATACATTTTTTCAAAATAGCATTAATAATGTTCCTGCCCGCTTTGGTGAGGGCTCAACTGTTATATTTGTGAATTGCCAGAAAATTCAACAAAAAAGTCATTGGTATCATTTTAAATAACAACATTCATATATTTGTACATAAAAATGACATAAGCTATGACGATATTAATTATTATTTCTGGGTTTATGCTCCGTTGGAAAGTTTATAGCTCTCGTGGATGTTAAAACAACTGCCGACACTTGGAAGTTCATTTCAGAACTAAGTACCGAGTGTTGCACTTTCGTCAAAAACAATAATATTCCAATTCCATGGATTAGTTTCGCTGTTGATTTCCTTTGCGATGAAATTTATCAGAGTATTTTGATAATTTTAGAAAACACAACAGATGATGATTTGCAATCTTATACCAAGATTGAAAGGATACTTAAAATCAATTCCTTCTACTTGAAAGTTGTAACGAAATTCACTTCTGACTTTACGCATCAATTTTTCGATGGATATGAGTCATTTGCGAGACTTTGCGTTCTTTTAACGAGTTTACCAGAAAACGTCATAAACTCAAAAGTAGGAGCAAACTTCAAGCAGTACCTGACAGTAGGGGTGAATGCTCTTCTCACTGAAATATTCAAAAGTACTGGCTTTGGAAATGCCCTCTGTGAATTCGAAGTAGTGGATTCTCAGATATTCCATGCATTTTGCTTACTTTCAATGGAAGTTTTAGAACAAATAATTATATCACCTGAATTATCAGTTGCCGAAGTATATTTTCACAGCAAGAAAGTTACAATTGTCAGCAAACTTTTGAAAGAAATCGGGCTTTTACGAATTCCCTTCAATAAGACCAACAAATTTCAATTCTATCCTCATTTTAATTCAGAGGTAATCAGTACGTATACGTGAAATAAAAAGCATATAAATATTAAATATTGTACACCAAGACAACACAAAAAGAACTTACTAAACGAAAAAACACGATAAATTTTAAAATCCAGTCAAATATAAGACAACCCTATTTCCTTACTTAATTATTAAATAGAATTATTAAAATTAAGTATTAGGGATATTTATGTATATAAAAAGGATATAAATAACTATAAGCAATTTATCAATCCTATCCTACTTAAATTAAGGACTATTTGTTAATCCGAATCATTTGTTTTATTTATTCTCATGATGAGTTAAAATTAACAAACGCCATTGATTCAAGCAAGCTTACTTTAATCAACACGGAATTGAAAATTGAAAAGAATAAACTTCCCATCGATGAGTTACTTACTTTACCCAACATTAACTTTGACTTTTGGATAAATTTGACTCAACAAGTAAATAGTAAAGAAACAATTCATTTCAGCTGGGAAAATTTTAGTTACTTGTTAAATTTATTTATTTTCCTATACAAACAATTAATATCTAAACATAAAACTTATTAATCGCATGAAAACGCGCAAATGATTCTTTTATTTTTTTATTGCGAAATTTTTGTAAATTCGGATTCGGGAGTATCTAAAGGTTATAACAATCACAAACTTTGTGTAAGGTACTTAATTTTTTTTCTTAGAACAATAGTGTTAAATGAATATGGGAAAATTAAAAGCAATCGATTAAGAAGAAATTAAAACATAACAAAGAACATTTTTACAAGTAGAGGTCTAATGCTTTTTGAAAAACAAAAGAGGTTAACAATAAAATGAATTGCTAAAACATTAAAACACTATTTGCCTTTCCAGTGGTCCTTCCTTTCAGCGGGAAATAGAGTGCATGGTAAGTATGCCGTCGCGAGGGTAGGGTTTGAGAAAATCCGCCGAGGTCGGTTTCGCGTCGCGCGGTACCTTTGTTGGTTTTGCCTTTTCATTAGCGTAGCTTTCGTCGGGTTTGAGTTAGCGTAGTATATTTTTCAGTACCGCGTCGGAAATTCGGGAACGCGAAGTAAAGATTAGGTTTTTGTCCTTTGACTGGTTGTATGAAGAAATACGGAGTAACGTAAAGTAGGTTTCCTCTCCGTATGATTGTGTTTTGTGACGCGTTTGGAAACGGGCATTTATTGGTGGGTGAAAATTGTAGATGAGCGTAATCCATTTGGAGACCCGCGACCGAAATCCTCTCCGATCCAGCTGGCCGACAAGCAGCCACCGCGAAAATGGATTATGGTGCACGGATTGGTTGACCGGTTGGTACCATCCGTTGGCACTACTCAGACTTAACGTCTAGAACCGATGAGAGGTCGGTTCCTCGTTCGGATCAAGACTTTTAAAATCATTACATTTCCTTTGAAAAACATGAAAACAAAAACGACATTAATTATTGAATAACGAAATATATAAGCAAGGTTTTTGAGTTGACATTAAGTAATTATTGGGCGATCATACAGAAAGGCATGAGTCGATGCTGTATGGCTGGTTTGTGCTGCCAAGAAGTCATTCCATTGCAATTTCTATCATGAAAGTAATATCACATATCTGGAAATTGGTTAATTATGCATGTATTAAGCGTTTATATATAGAGTGTTTCAAAAATAATGATATCTTCTTTTGACTAGTCTGTTTAACATAATAGAGCTATCATTCATCAACATTCATCATGCAAGATGGCTGACATCGAATTTGGAAGAAAAGTTAAAAGTATATCATCTTTAACGGAAAACGTTTAACATTTTTAACTATCTTCAGCCTATTAGATGTCAATCTGATAGCAAGGACTTTGAAAGTTTTCAGCAAGGCACAGTAACTTTTAAGGATATTGCATCTTAATTCGTACGCTTTTGTGCTCTCTTGACTATAAAAAGTCCCAAAAACCCTCATCAGTGCCATTCACAAATCTATACGAGATCTTTACGAAGGATAGAAAAGTGTTCGCATTTCAAGGGTATATTCAGGGAGTCTTTAATGGTATTCAGTTCTACACAAACTAAAAACATGAATAATTACTATATGTATAAAGCGGACACCATTTTGTATGTACTGCTTCAAAAAATTCTTATATATATTCATGATATGTGTCCTTTCTGAAATTTTCATGAAAATCCCAACACCGTACTTTTTGCGTCGATAGAAAGTGCCTGCTACGCACGAACTGTTGTCATAGTAGTACTGGAAAATTCAAATGACTGTTTAGATTCTTTGGAACGAAGAATCTAAAATCTTGTATATTTACTGAGTGGAACAGAGAATTTCATTGAAATTAATCCAAAAAATTTTATTCAGGAAAAATCAACTTTTATTATCAAAGTTGACTGAAATTTGACTTTTTAGGTATTTGTTTCTCTAGTACACAGGTGTCCGATTGTGAGGGGTGGACAAGAATCTTCCTTGTTCTTTGCCTTGCTGAGCGCACCACAATATCTATAATGCAATTTTGCGACTTTATAAAAACGATCTCATCAATCCCTTTCATTTAATAGCCTACGCGATTGTCCGGTGGAAGTCTTCTAAGCTGGACACATCCATATATTTTTAATTTTCACCTTGTTGACTAAACTTATTTACTTATCGTCTACTGAGGAGGAGGAAATGTTGCCGGTTTTGGGTGCTTCGTGGTGCATAGCATACGCTTCGTTTTGTCAGCATTGATATTCTTCATTTACGTTTGCCAATTTATATAATAGGCAGCGCGCAATATATATCAGGCTTGACATTATCTCCGTGAATTTTTCAGTAATCAATATCACGATTTCCTCGGTGTACGCAATCGTCCTGAAACCTCATATGTTGAGGTCTACAACTATCGGGTTAACTGTAAGTACCAACGCTAGCGGCGACACATTATTACCGGTGTACCCATATTTGCCCATTTCTTCAAGGTCACCGTTTTTGTTGGCTTTGGCCTTTCTTCGAATTAATATTTCCGCCGTCCATTTAGTCAAATATGGACCGGTTCCACATATTATATTATTCATTCTTACATTATAAATGGCTCCTTTGATATCGCTGAAAGGGGGCCAGGGTGTATGTTTTGATGAGAATGTCTCTCAATCCTGCTCACTACTTCATACCGTGCGTTCTCAAATGGGCCTCCAGGTAGCTACGCGTGCGGGTTGGGATACAGCTTTTGCTCGTGGATTTCCAGGATAAAAAATCGTCAAGCTGATCGATCTGCAGTCCTTGGATTTATGGTGACTAGATTTGTCCGGCGTTGGTAAAAAAAAATATCCTTGTCTCTATCATTAGCATCATCAAATATACTTTGTCGTTTAAGCCATTTTTACGGGTACATTGGTACACAAGTGAGAAGAGGAAAAAGAGAAGATGGTGATATAATAGGAAGAAATTATATTTACGAGAAAGAAAGTAAAAAAATCTCAAATAATAACTGAAGGTTATATGCGGACGACATCAACATTTTGTCACGGGTATTAACGAAGAACTCGAAAGCGAAGCAAAACTAGTAGGGCTACAAACCAATCAACATAAAACAAAACTCGTGACGTAGTCAAGGAAAAATATCTTAAATATCTAAAATATCACACTTTTTAGTATTTTGTACTCAAATAGAAAACACGATTGAAATCACGAACTGTGTCCGTTCGTCTGCCCATTCTTCCGTCTGTTCGTCTGTATGCTACAGCAGTTTTTCTCCGAAACTATTAAAGCTACAGTTGTGAAACTTTGTGGAAAGGGCGGAAGTGATGACTTCTTGAAAGTTTTGGGGTGAAAAACAGTTTCAAAGAGGTTTAAGAGGGGGTCTCCGCATATGGGGGTCATCAGAGGTAGTCAAATGGGGTGGCATATAGAAGATCTTAATAAGATCTTTTCAAAACAGGTCTTAAAATTACTTTATCAGTGTGGAAGGGGGCAGAAGAAGGGGAAATGGTTGAAATTTTCGCGAACCCAGCCTGAAATTGTTTGACACCTTACTTTGGGCTAGAACTCATTTTCCTACGCCTAGAGGCGCCTTTGAGTTGCAAGAATCCCTTTCTTGCTGGAAGGAGTGGAAGGGAAAGGATTACTAGAAAAGGGACTCTTCCACTCTCAGCGCCTCCCGACGATTCAGTAAGCCTTTTTTACCTGTCAGTACTCTACTGCCCGTGCGTAATGTGCCACACAGTTTCACTTGTCAACTCATATGAACATCTTTCAGACTACAGTCTCCGGAGAGAGCTATATTAATAGAGCATTTCGCCCTGCGAACTACTCGATAAATCAGTCAAAACACACGAAAAATTCATCCGCAATGCAAATGCTGTTTTGGCGGCAATATTATGTCACGAATTTTCTTCATAACCCGCGAAGCGATACCCAGCGGATACCGGTCATCAAGTGTTGGAATGACAGATATCTGCTACTACTCACCACCTGACGTTGTCAGTTTGAGGAGCTAGTTTCGGCCACCGAACCGCGTCTTGACGTCGGGAGTGCGTGAGCGCCAGCGAATGCTGTCAGAGGCGGATAATGAAAGTAAGCACTAAACGCGAATTGCGAAATCGTTCAGTACTTCCGTTAAGTGCAAAATCGTTTGCGTGTGCAAGTATGGCTGTAGGAAGACTTCGTTGCGGATCGAAGGACAAATTGTTAGATTTCACGAGTATAACATATGAAACTTGTGTTTTTGGGAGCGGAAGAACTTCATATGAAGACGAAAAAATCGGCGGGGCTTAGGTAGGTTTAGTTTGAGGTTAATGATTTTGGCTGAGGAAAGTATTATCTATTGTAGGGGCGCCGCGACATTCGCTGGCAGAGTGATAGAGACATTGCATTTAGCGGGCTTAACTGATAAAGAAAACGTTGACAACTCGGTGCGAGCGGCAATCAGGAACGTGCATATTCTACGCATTTCAATAATATGTAACGATGGGAATAGTAAAAGGAAGCGCAGCTCAGGAGCCATGCAGATACTTGGTGTGAAAAGCAATAGCAGTAAGGACACTAATTACTCATGCGGCTGCTGTAGGTTTATCAAGTGAAACTCCAACACATTATATCAAAAGAGACCAAATAGCAAATTATCGGTGGTCTGCAAATCCTCATCAGGTATAAAAAAACTGAAAACGATTGCACCTTTATGTCATGTTTGCGCCAAAGCAGTATATATTTTTTTATTATCAACTTATGTTTTGAGATGGAGATAAGTTGAATTTGTTGTTGAACCACATAAACGACCCATTTGATCGTTTGTCACTAGAAGGGTCGCCCGTTATTGCGAGAAGGTTGCAATTGATTGACGAAATATGTCGGAATAGTTTCAAATAAGTAATTGTTTTTTTTTTCATTTTGTTAATATCCTCCATAAATTGAGAAAATAGCAGAAGTTTCTCGAAGAAACATAATGCAAACTTTATAGATGAATATAGAGTATCGTTCATACTAAAAGTTATTGTCAGTGGTTGGAGTATCAAGCATTTTTTTTTTGTCGATACCACACTCAATTATATTGATTAATTGGGAAAGCAAGAATTTTTTTTACAAGGAATTCAAATGAGATCTTATTTTTATTCATAATTTACTTCATGTTCTGGAATAGACTCAATGAAACAACAATTAATTTGATCAACAAGTGATGATTTATTTTATCAGTCTCGATATTTTATACATAATTTTTCCTTACACTAGCAATGATTTTCATTTTACAAATTTCTTTACTAGCAATAATTGTCAATCGTTAATTGCTTAATTAGCATAGGTCGTTCACAAAGTTTTAGTGCATTTAGCATAGTTTGTCGACAAATCATTTTTGCTAAAGATGAATAACTAAATTTTGTTTACAATTTGCGCTAAAGGTGAATAGCTGAATTATGTTTACAATTTGTGCTGAAGGTGAATGACAGAATTTTGCTGATTGCTATGATTGCAAAGTTGAATGTTTTCGAATGGTTACAATGAAATGGTAATTTAAGGCAATTGATTTTAGACTATTTGGAATATGAACGATACAATGCTAAGCTTAAGTTAGAAACTATTCATTTCCTTAGCTTTAAGAAATTGAAGTATGAACAATACAATGGATAATTTTATGTTAGAGATATTTATTTCTTTAACATTACCGCCCGCCATGAACCGTCCGAGGTTCTTAGTTAGTGTCATAACAGGTGGATTTGTGTGTAGTTGTTACGTTTGAAAAGCGACGTCGAATTCACAGGAAGAACACAGTTACAATCGTCAAACAGATGATTACGGATAAGGTCACGCTGACTCCATGTTGTCGAACGGTGGACCAGGATGTTGATTGGTAATCGTCGATGATTGCTTCTTCTTTCTGAACGTAGGCTCCTATGGATTCTTCAGATTTTGTTAGGTCTGAAGCTACGAGGTTGGGGATTTCTTGTGTGTTGATGGTTTGATTGATGACGGGTGGCTGCGGAAGAATGTAGACCGACCAATTCTTCCTAAAAGCTGACCATGTTGTAGTAAAGAGCGAGTTTTCAATTTTAAGGCTACATTCTTGTGAGACTTTAGTGATACCAGTGCCATTTAGTACCACGTTTTTCCGGTCACCTTGGCAGAACGTTTGCCCAGGAGTTGCTATTCGGGCTGTGAACATCTATGTATTTGCATCATGAAGCTACTTCCATACAATATTGTTCAGTTTGAATATGTGTGCTGTACAGTTTTGTCTACCGTATACTTTGTGTATTTCATTGATGATGCAGTTCGGCCTGGAGTTTACGTCGTAGAGAACGCTAATACCTACCAGATAGAGAGTTTAAGCAGAGAGGAGGTTTCGAAGTATTGTTGCAGGTTGTAGTTTTTTCTTCCATATTTCACTTTAAAACGAAAATAGACTAAATTAGCATTCAGCAGTTTGATTATTTTACAATTGCTATGCAGTAAATTTTTTTGCGTGTAACTTTGTATCACTAATGCTTCTAATTTTAAATATAATAAAACCTCGGTCTTCTCATTTGGAGAATTTGTAACGGGTATGGGACCCACCACGGTGGCTGGACACTCTTCTTCTGAGCTAGTCATCGGGCTGTAGCTTCTTCCTTCTTTGTAATTACAGGGACTCTTGCTGGGTAGAGTGGGCTTCCACACGGGTTTTTTTTATTTATATTAAATTTTAATATAAATCTAAAACACTTTTTTATTTTATATTTACAGGAAAAGTTCACATAAATTGTTTTATATAAACTTTCATGTAAATTAAAAATAAATGGATCTTGATACGGGTGGGGGGATGCGAGGGGACACCGCTTACACCTGGATGCCCCACTCTTATTTGGGGGTCGTGAGTGTTCGGAGTAAGGACGAAATTGTCTCGCGTCCCGCGCGTTAATCGGGCATCCGCGTCGTTTTCCAATGTTAATTTTTTTGGGAGGTTACCTCGGCCTCGACACCTTCGAAACTTTATATTTCTAACGTACAATTTGTGAATGTGAAAATTTTTTGTAGTGGGCCCTCGTCTGGGCAAAAAGAACCCGCCTCATGACACCGCAGCGCTAGCCTGCAGCGCATTCACGCGTCCTCAGACAAGACCAATTCCAGCGACCACCGGTATCTTCGCTTGCTAGGGTAGCAGTCCATCGCTGCAGTCTTTTGCGAACATTTTTAACATCCGTAAACACTACAGAGTTCCCCAATTTTGCTACAGAGATCATCGTGCAGCATCTCCTATCTTTTGCAGACGAAAAACGTATGGCAGGCATCATCCACCAAATCTTTGAAAATAAGCAGTGCGGAGACCGTGAAATCGATCTTGTGTAGGTAAGACTGGAAACATCCACGCCCGCTCAAGAGCTGGGTTAGGTAGAAATCAGTCACCGTGCACTCGATTGAGCCACGGCTTCAGGGCAGGGATCAGGCGAGGAGTCCATCTTCCCCTGATATCGCTCTCCCAGGACAGTTGCCAATCGCTGAGAAAGCGCTATCTCTCCTCCCTAGCAACCGCCTCTCTGTCGCCCTCGATTCTGCGCAGATAAGTGCTTCTTCGCAGATAAACGCTTCTTCGCTCTCTAACAAGGAGTGCAATGGGCATCACACCTGCAATCACGAATACCACCGACTCAGAGACTGTTCGGTATGAGCGTGCGATTCGCAGCGCTTCTTGTCTCTGCATCTAAGCCAACCGCTTTCGGTCCAACTCCTTGTTTAGAGCGTCACCCCATAGTTCTGACCTGTAGTGTAGGACAGACTATACAGCGCTCATTAGAAGTCATCTCCTTGATGAAACAGGTCCCGCTATCTTGGCCATAGTCGAGTAGCCACTACACTTATGCCCGCCTTTTCGGCTGTTCCTCCGATTTGTGCAGTTCTCCCAGGTATTTCATTGCTGGTTTCAACTCAGTCAGTGTTTCCGCGATACTGATAGTCTTTGCTCTGGGGATTCTTTTCTTAGTAAGTATGACCACTACAGTTTTCTCTAGTCTAGGCTAAAGCCGTGAGGAATCATCCAGTCCCTAAATCGTCGCTTCAGCGTACCTAATCTGAATGGAGCATATTCGACAGTGCGTCGTCGTGCATCTCACGTCTCAATAGCCTGTCATACGAGATGTTCCACAAAAATTGGGACCGAGAATAGAACCCACAACCACACTCGATGTAACAGCCATGCTTTGACTCCCTTCATTCGTGTCTTAGAAGTAGTCCCTCAAGATTCGTATAAGGTATTGTGGCACTTAGAAACGACTTTCCAGCGCTTCTACGTTATCCACTCATCTGGCGGGATTGAAAGAATTTCTGACGTCAGCAGTGACTATTAGGACGACGCTTTGAACGAAATTGTTGTGCGCCTCGGAGCGCTGAATCGCGCTTACAAATATCACATTTGGCATCGACAATTTGGGTGAATTTGTGTATTTAGGCATCCAAACGAAGAATATAGTTTGCAAATATAATATTTTATTCAGTTATGGGTGTGAAACATGAACCCAACCCCAGGCATCCACATACATATTGAACGAGCGGGGGCCAATGGCGAGTTGGATACAACAAAGAATTATATAACACTTTTGACGAGCTGGAGTTCTCAGCGATTGTAAAACGTGAATCGGACGGACGAATAACGGACACCCAAAAAGATATTTGCTGGGAGGACTGAAGGGCAAAGAGCAGTGGGGAAAACCAAAGAATTTTACCTTAACTGAATGACAATGTTTGCTTTTCTGGAAATTCTAAATTAGAGGCCGCGACCGCATAGAGAGTGCAACAATATACAGGTATTACGGTATAACATCTTAACCTAGAAGCATCAAACAAAATTTGCAATACTTACGACATTTCAAATTTCTTACAATTATAACAAACTGCTTTTTAGGGTTTTGTACTAAAATACAAAACTCTATTGAAATCACGACATGTGTGCCTGTCCGTCCGTTCGTATGTCACAGCAGTTATTTTCAAAATCTATAGAAATTACAGCCATGAAACTTTATAGAAAGGTCTCAAGTAGAGAGAGTTTTAGAGTGTTTTAAGGGGGGTTCCCCCATAAAAAAATTGTTTTTCATCAAACGTAGTCAAGCGGGGTGTCATAGGAAAGGCCGTAATGAGAAAAACTGGGCTTAAAATTACCTTAGCCGTGTTGAGGGGGACAGAAGGGGAAATGTACGACATGAGCGTAATTCTGTCTACCTAACTTGTTATTTATATATACGGACAATTAAATGGATGGAAAGATAAAAGAAATTATCTCTGGGAAAGTAAGTATTACAGTGTAAAAATCGTTTAAAGGTGTTTGGGGAAAATTCACTTATATTCTTTTTTAATGAAATTTAATTCAGGGTCCTACATAAACAATTAATTTAAGGTCTATGAAGACAATACCATCAGTTGAAAAAGCTAAAACAAGACGTTCAAATTGACTGATTTAAACACGAGTTTGTTCATCAATACTAATATTTTTTTTTTTCTTTTGCATTTAGACATTTTAACAAAGCTCAATTGTTCGCTATCGTAAGACTGTAATATTTTCTGTAGAATATTTTTATTCACTTACTAATAGAAGACAAACCATCGTTTCATTCTTTATTATCTTAAGGAGAGAAGAAATACGTCCGCTCCTTACAGGCTGCTATTGCTTTTCTTATACTTGGCTTCTTAAGAGAAATACTAAATGAAGCATGTATATCTGGTCCTTCACAAGCTTTATAAATAAATTTCGCTGGATATTTTATCAATGTCGGGATCTCGGATAAAATTTATCAGAAACTGATCTTAAATTTGCTAAACAAATATTAAAAAAGTAATTTTACTTATATGATATTACAATCTTTGCTTGCTATTATAATCTGCTTAAAAAATACAAACTCGAACTGAAAAGTAGCATAACAATTTTTTTTCGAATGTTAATTAGTCTTACCGAAATCATAAATCATAATGGTGTCCAGAAATATTATCCCACACAAAATGATCAAATTACCTGGAATGCTGCATCGACAGTTTTAAAAGCTCGCAAGTAACGTTTCAGCGAGTATTCATTATGATATTGTTTCGGATCAGCCTCGGAAATTAATCGCATTCTCTCCTTTAAATCTTTTAGATCTGCTGGATTCACTGGCGATGGCTCTTCAAGCGACATTTCGATTTTTTTCACGATGACCTTTAAAATTCGATTTTAATTGGATTATAATCAAGAAGCACCCAACAAAGTCACAATTTTCCGCACTGATATGGATCTCAGTTGCCAATCGCCCCCGCAAATTATAAATTCAATAATTTGACTCCACTGATGAAAATGCAAAGCATAACCAACCAACGATTTATACTTCTCACCCTTATCACTTTTATTATGGTCGTTGATTATGGGAGAACAACTGATAAGCTATCGAACTCTACATTCACTATCAATCGTTATTAATTTCTTATGGATGAAGAAATCGTTGGAAGCACTTCGTTTCCTCTAAACATATGGAAAGCGAACGTATAACTTTCCCCGCGTCTTTCACTGTTTATGGGCTTTGCTATTTATTGTGACATATCGAACGATTGTCAATTATTGCGGCGAAAAGTATTGTCGGTATGAGGCGAGATATTTATCGCATGTATAGGTCGGATTAACTTATTTGTTTACGTCTGTCCGCATGTCATAATAAAGACTGATAAAGGGTGTTGAAAACATTGTTGCGTTGAAGTTTTCGAATAGAGTATTAAATTAAGTGGTATTGTCTGAGATCGGATTTGAATGGACAATTATATTGTTGGTAAATTTGTAGAAAGTAATGAGCTAATAAGGAACACCATGGTTAATTCACAATTCATCTTCACTCGTTTCATGTGTCATATTTAAAGAATTTTTAGGCAGATATGCCGCGTGTACTATCGCTGATTAAAGATTACTGTTACGAAGGTATTACACATAAAAGATAGCAGAGTAATGTCCGGATACAAGCATAGTTATCAGGAAAACATAACAAGTTAGTGCTCATAGATAATTTTAATAAAGCTTACAATATTTTGTTCCTTAAGTTTTTATGCTTTTTGGTGTTAGTGTTGGTAAATGCAAATATTCAAGAATGCAGTTTGAATAATCATAATCGTTCAGTTAATACATATCTGCCAATCTGCAGTTTCTATCTTCTATGACACTGTGGAGCACTGCCGCAAAAGAGGCGATTGTATGAGAATATCCTGCCTAGCTGAAATATAATTGGGATCCCTGGAATGAGAGCAAAGTATTTATTATTGTACTTAGATTGTAGATTGTATGAATTGGATATTTCGCACTTTAATCTTCACAGATTTATTGTACCACCATTCTCACTGAAATGTTTAGAGCTCCTCTACACCTCTCGTAGAAATATTCGCTAATTCCAGATATTCAATATACTCCCCGAACTTAGCAGTAAGTTCTCAGACTGTCTCTCTTCGCATGTGAGTCCCGCAGTACGTTTCAAAAATGTTCTGATATTTCATCTGCAAACCAGCAGCATTTGCACTCGTCATACTCCTCGCGCCCTGTCTTCTTAAGATGCTCTCTAATTTTATAATGCTCCGTGAGAAATACTGCAAGAGATTCCTAAGTTGATTCTTTCCTAATTTGACGCCTGATTTAAATTTAACCTAAGGAACACTTTTGATATTTTAAACCCTGAATATCATCCCTAGAGCTTGTTATATTCTCTAGCTTCTATTTCCTTCCAGTGTAATTTTCGTTCGCACTAAGGATTTCAGTTCTCTCGACCTTGACCCTTTTGGTTGCTTGTTATCCACCACTCCAGCGTGCCCTGACACCCAGTGCAGAGTAACCTTGTTGTTCTCTCCCAGTATTGAGTTTTGTACAACAATTTTGAACCATCTGCAATTTTATTCCTGATGATTCTAGGACTTATTTGTAAATTGCTCTAGTTTTTACATCTTTGTAAATGGTACCAATATAGTTTTGCCGGGTTTAACGTTCAAAGCGATTACTGACATTACGAAGTGTTCCCTGTATGATTTCGTACAGTCTCCTTTGTATTTTCCTCACATGCGTGACATATTCTGCCAATTTAGATAATATTTTCCGAATATCGTCCACCGTAAGTGTCTACAATAAAGGTGATAAAACCCCTCTTTGCGGACAACTCTATCGTAAGCATATGGTTCTAGTTCCCAACTTATATGCAACGATTTTTACCTTTCTATTCAATATACACTCCCCACCGCAACATGGCATGCATTGTAGGAAGCCGCTTTAATATTATGGAGCTCACCTATTGAGATTTTCTTGAACTCCAAGGATTCTTGATTTTTCCATGTTAGTGAATGGAAAGCGATCTTCGTAGATTTACCTGTCCTGTATGCATGTTGATTGGAGTATAGCGAATGATTCGCAACTGTCTTTCTTTTATAATTGTCCACTAAATTATCCTTCGTTTTAAGTGTAAGCGATATTAGGCGGGTTACTAATGTCATTGGGTTGATAGAGTAATTCCCACCCACCTTCGAAATGAAGATTACTTTTGCTCCTCTCCACTGCTTTGGTATGCTTCCCAAACCAAGACTAATCCTGTAAATTGCGTATTTGTATAGAATATGTGTAGACTCTGTTATTTTTGAATAACGACTAGATACCGATGATTTAAAGGATTGGTAAGAGTTTTATGCCCATCGTACATATGTAAGAAGCCTCCTTCCATCTAGTGGTCCCACTAATGAGTCCATTTCGTCAATCCACTCATTTATAATTTATTCTTTTATGCTTTCTTTGTAACACTACAGCCCCTCTCAGGCTTTCGCCACCAATAGTCTCCGTCTATTGACCAATTTCGAGATCCGAGCAGCGATGAACTGTCTTCGTCGACCGAGCCAAACCAGCGTTTCCTCGTTTTCCCCACTGGTCTCCATCCTTCAGTTCTCCCAACGAATACCTTTTTGGGTATCCGTTGTTCGTCTATACTATTCACGTGGCCAGCCTATTGCAGCCTCCGCAGTCTAACAATCGATGAGACCTCCGGCTTGTTAAAAATTTCATACAGCTCATAGTTAATCGAATTCACCATTGGTCCCCGTCTAGTATCGAGTTCGCTATTGATCTCCGTCTCATTAATCCTTGGATTTGATTTCCCTGGGTCTAGACTTCTTAGATTAGTGCCAGCTCTAAATGTTCCTTTGTAAATGTTTTGACCAAAACCGCAAAAGAGGCTCTAGCGCTGTAACAATTTGCAAGGGCTATATGGGTAATTTTCCTGCGTACTGCTTCTCTCACCACTTCATTTGATTCTCTGTACTACTCATTGCCACACCTGATCTTAAAATTGGATAAATCGAGCTCCTCCGGCCGTATAGTCTAAGTCTCGTTTTCCGAATCTAGCTGTTAAGGCGGTGTTGACTGATTCGCCGGCTCCAGGTCCGGGTCTTGAGAAGGTATACCTCGATTTGCTTTCTCCAGGTCTAGCTTCTTAGGCAGAGTGGGCTGATATGTCTTTCCTAGATTCGGCTCCTCAGAAAGTATGGCGAAAGAGCCCTCTTTATGTTCCGAGGACTTAACCCCCTCCATGAAGCTCCTTTATGCTAAGTCCTGTAGTTAGCTTCTGTTGTGTTATTAGAATGGCCGTTCACACGGATCTTGTCAAACTCACACCGCAGGCTGGAGTCTTTGCTGAAAATAAAGTCTACGAGTACTAAATCCTCATCAATGCCTGCAGTCAAGATCTGGCATGTCTCCACTAAGCACGCACTTTCCACTTTCCATCCTTTTATACAGAGGCCTTTGTTTGCGGTTACCAACATGCTAAGTAACGCTTGATGCCCACTCCGCAGTGTGTGGAAGATACATATTTACCGTTGTTGGTTTAGGAATGTCGTCTTCCTTTTCAACCCATAGACTTACGCCCATAAGTTCAGTTTTGGGACCAGTATTTCAAGCTAGATTACAGAGCCGCCATGTTCACAGTTCACGACTAGCACCCATGGCTTGAAGTAGAAACCTTCAAGTTGGAGGTCGTCTCCAAATTTTGTTTCCCATCTCATAGTCCTTGGAGGCGGAGTAAGTTTCTCAGCTGGATAGGGTTGGTACGAATGGTCTTTTGCAACAACTACTATGCACTGGGCTTTTAAAAAATTCGCATAGCTGCTGCTGGGCTCAGACATCTTGGTCGTGCTACCCATTCGGTTAGTTTCCCGCGGCTTAGGTCGCTTTTCTGCTAACCTCGAGGGGTAATTAGGTCCCTGCCTCGTTTCATTGTTTAGTCAGTGGGGGTTAGGCGCCTATGCTCCCAGCTCATTCATCAACTCAGATAGGTGTACCTCAGGTTTTCCCATCCCCTGTTGGTCAGAGGTTGTGGGGATTTCCTGTGCCTTCGTCATGACCCTTTCTGCAGCCTTTACGCTAGCCTCTTCGTGTGAAATTCCACCAGCTACCTCAGATACCGCCTTGTTTTTGCCCAATCGAATCCTTTCTTTAAAGGGTCATCCCAACCTGCCAGTTGTCTTAGATATGAAAATGCTATATTCCTGCAGGCTTTACCTCTTCGGTAAATCACCTTCGTTATTGGGGTGTTTTCCCCCATTGCTCAGCAATCCAGACCTGCTAGTTTCTCCACTGACCGAAGGTATTCTGGGTTGTGGAGCAGGGATGGTACCTCCTTGTTGTTTGATCTGAGGGTACTAACTTTCGTCATTGTTATCGCACGAGTATTCTTCCGCAGAATCATTGTTCTCGTTAGGAGGCGTCCTTTTGAATGAAGGATGGAGATTCGCGCCGAAGAAATTTTTCACTATGCAATTTGTGAACTGTATTGCGATCACATCGCGCTTCGATTTGATTTTGGTTTTTTTGCCCATAGGATTTCTTGCTTCCAGGTTTCTACGTTCTCCACTGTCAGAGCCTTTTTGACAATGATAGGCTAACTTACTCTCTAAGGAGTGCGATATAGAAGAGGCTCCGGTTGTGTCACCCAGTATTACCCCCCGCCTACCAACTAAGCCACTCGGCACGGGTAACAAGTCACCTTCGCTTTGACGGAGATGGGGAGCCCTCCTCCTCGTAACTTTCTTTTTTCTAAAACTCCATATTTATATACAATTTCTAAATTCCACTGCAAACTAATTTTGCCGTGTCGCACACTGTGTTGTGATGGGAATTGAAGATATTATACTGTGTAGAATTAAATTTAAATTAAATAAGTCAAAATTTCGTGTGTGGCTTCGGGTCCCTCATCGTACGCGTCCTCAAGTAGCGGATAGAGGGTGCCCTAACCAGCTAACCGGCGGGTATGTGAGAAATAAAATACCACGCGTGGACAAAACCCAACTAATTCGAAGTGCTGACAACGCTCCATTTAGTATTTACTTGTCATGGAACCAGAACAACAGCCTCGGATTGGATTGGATAAACGGCAACGACTATCACAACATATGAAGGACTATTTTTTGGAACTTAGAACGTTAGATCATTGATCAGACCAGTGCACTGCGACAACTTCTAGGTGAAATGACAAAATATAGAATCAACATCCTCGCAATGCAAAAAACCAGATAGTATAAAGCAGAAAATCGTGTTTAAAAGCAGAAAATCGCAAGGAAGTCGGGAGGTTGGGGGGACTTTCATTGTTGGCAGCATATTTAAACAAATTATCAACGAGTTCAAGCCCATTAACGAAAGATCTATTCGTATCAAGACGAAACTCTTTGATGTCTGGATGGTCAACTGTCACTCTGACAGAAGACAGTAGAGGAGGCAATCAAGGACGAATTTTATAGCAGAACGCTTTATCGATGCATTGCCATCAAACGACATTAAAATTGTTCTGGGAGACATCAATCCAAAAATCGGTAACGGTGCATAGGGGAGTAAATGGAGGGCACAGCCTTCATGCACAGACTAGCGACAACGAACAACTACCGAAAGACTTCACTGCTAACAGTGCTAGCAGAGGCTTCAAAGTAAGCTCCACAAACTTTCCGTATCGAGACATCTACAAGAGAACGTGAGCATCCCTAGACTATCGCACCTTCAACCAAATAGATCATATTCTCATACCAAAAGAGCGGCCACCTGCATTCTCGAGATGCGCTCGTTCCATGGCGCTGTCTATGATTCAGATCACTACCTTAGAAGGGTCGAGTTCCGATGCCGCATATCCATGAGCTATAAACAAGGAAGATCAATTACCCCAAGATACCAGATAAACAAGCTAAATAATAGCTCAGTAACGTCCAGATACATGTCAGCGCTGGAAAATCGCACCAAAATATCCCCATACGCAGGAAAAAGGGGTTGCGGTCTGCATCTAAGTAGCCTTCTCCATCGACTAAGAATGGTGAAAATGTATATGTCCTGTACAAAAAAAGGGGGACAAGCTAAGGTGTGAAAATTATAGAGGCATCGCTCTACTGTGTACGTTATATAAAGTGGCTTTCGAAGTGGACGGTCTACAATAGATCCAATATTTTCAGTTAAGCAGGTATGTAGTCTAAAAGCGCTGGGAATATAGCATCGACGTGCAGCAACTCTTTGTAGACTTCAAGCAAGCATATGATAGTCTCGATAAGAATGTGCTGTACAAAATAATGCATGAGTTTGGCGACCCAACATGGTCTCGCATGGTCAACATCTTGATACTAAACTTAGAGTCCCAGGTCAAGGTAAACGGTGAACTAACGGAAAGTTTCAAAATGGAATCGCGCTTAAAAGAAGGGGATGGGCTTACACCAATGCTCTTTAATATTGCGCTGGAACACGACATCAGGAAGACATCAGCTGAAACCTTTGGTGCACTAACGTTCAAGTTCGCACAATGAGTAGCAAATGCAGATGACGTCAATATTATAGCACGTTCAATCTCAAATGCCAAAGGAGCATTTCTGAGCCTAAGATCTAAAGCAAATCAAATTCGCCCACGAGTTAATAAACTGAAAACTAAATCCATGACCCAAACGAGGAAGAACACTCCATTTCGACAAAACCTTCCATAAAAGATTATAGCCTTGAAAGTGTGGATAACTTCATCTAACTTGGAGGCAACCTGAGTAGAAGAGGCGCCAAAACGCCGCAAATAAAGCTTATTACTCCATACTTCCCATATTAAGGTCCAGAGTTGTACAATGCAAAATAGACCGTGTGTACCCTGACGACATATTTGAACGCAAAGAGCTCCGGAAAATCTACGGCCCAGTGAAACAAAGAACGGAGTGGAAACTATGTTGCAATGATGAGTTGTATGAACTATTTGACGTGCCACCTGAATTTGCTTGCGTAAAGTTACGCAAATTGCAATGGGCGGGCCATGTAGAAAGAATGAAAGAAAAACGCCTACTCAAAAGAACATTAAAGGTAGTTTATCTTTAGCTAGCAAAGAATAGATGTAGTTTCGTAGAAAATTAATTCAATCGGCTAGGGTGGAGCAGCGAAAAGAACAAATTTTAAACAAATAAATGTGATTTTCTAAGTAAACGAATAAAGTGTAATAAGAGTAAGGAAATAAAAGTACTTTTCTTTATGAAAATTTTTGTTTAAGGAATGCTAGTGTCCTAAGTGAAAGAACTACATTGTTCTTTCACCCGAGCATTTAAGCTATCAACATAATAGCATTTTTCGCTCGATGGACACCAGCTGGCTCCAGCATATGGGCTGGTTCCATTAAAAATCTCGCAGTTTTCGTAAAAAAAAATTATTGCTTGCAGCTCTGCCATATATATATATATATATATATATATATATATATATATATATATATATATATATATATATATATATATATATATATATATATATATATATATATATATATATATATATATATATATGGGTTAATGGTCATCTGGAACCCACGCAGTCGAGCTGCCCCGAGGTGACTGATGTGGCAGCTCCTGAGGAGTATATCGGTCACCTCGTACGAAACTGCGAGACTTTTCTTTAGATTGGAAATTTCTCCTTTGAGTTTCGTTGAATCTAATTCCTCTCTTCTTGGTATTTGGAAGATCTATCAGGTATTTTGCAGGACCGCAGGTGTTTCTGTTAGCAGGATACAGTGTGATACCGGAAACCTCGACATCGACATGAAATTCGTGAGGAAATTGAAAAGGTCGAGTAGCGCTCTCACCCGTCTTCGTGGGCTTAAGGGAACTTTTGAAATCTAACCTTCCGCTCTAGGTTAACAAACTTCAATGCGAAATCATTAGCCTGGAATCAAACGGAAATGCCTTAAAACTAACTAATTTTTCACTACCCTGTACCTTTTGATTGTATTGATAGCTGACTTGAAATTTGTGTTTACATTTTTGCAGTGCAACGAGCAGCTCATCCCATTAAAAACAATCAGGATCTATGGAATTTCACAGTTAAAAGCCGTGATCTATTTTGGCATCGATATGTGAAACCACTCCAAACTAGAGGCAGCACTAGATTTTTGGGATCGGAATATAACTCGCTGGATGCTGTGGATACTTCAAATTCTACAACCCCTAAGCGCCAGATTCTTGTGTGCCATGATATGATGGGTAATTACCGAGAAGATAGGTGATATGCCAATCTAAACACACTGAATCTTTTTATATTTATCAACATTGCGATGATTTGTTTACAGACGATTTGGTAACTCTACAAAATGGGATGATTATCGATTCTATCATTGGTCGGGTATTTCCTATTTTTGTTATTTTAGTCATTACTATATAACAATTCCACCTGCAACATGGATAAATGCAGCTCATCAGCATGGAGTGCTAGTATTAGGTAAATTAGACGAATCGCAAAACTGCGCCATTTCTCATGATTTCGTTGACCAGGGACATATATGACCGAGCACGCAGACGGGGCTAAGCTTTTGAATGAGGTGTTAGATTCCTTGGAAAAAGTAGATCAAACTGTAGATGCTTTGGTTAAGGCTTGTGAACATTTCTGCTTCGATGGATATTTAATAAATATTGAATGCCCGATTGATTCGAGCAAGGTACCGAATTTGTTGTAAGTGTTCAAGTAAATTTTAAAACTGCAGAGTGGGCCATGAATGTGAAATACTATTTATTTGATAAAAGAGAAAAATTCTCCTTTTTTTGTTAGTTTAAAGGGAATCAAACGAAAACTTAATTGTTCAAATATACCTCCAAAAAAGGAAACTACGGGATTAAAATTTATTTAGGTACATTTCCACTGTGCGATTTAAGAAAGGTATAACAAAACAAATTTAGTACTACAACTTCTCTCTGCAAATTTGATCTAATAGTAAACTAATTCATGGCCCATTTTTTATATTTAAAATGCGAGCTTATTATTTTTATGCCAAACATTTTTAACAGATATTTTGTTAAAACCTTAACGGATAAAATACATCGCAATATATTCAACGGAGTTGTATTTTGGTATGACGCAACTGACGATTCGGGAAAACTCGACTGGAAAAACGAATTGAATGAGCAAAATTTTTCCTTTTATCAGGCATCCGACGGGATTTTAGTTAATTACAACTGGGACAATAAGCACCTCGAAACTACAAACAACTTCTGTGATAATAGTCCGACACGAGTTTTCATGGGTATCGATGTATTCGGGCGTGGTCAAATTGGAAAATTAGAAACTAACAAAACGCTCAGTAGAACCGTGCCTTATAACTTTTCTGTTAATATATTTGCACCTGGTTGGACATATGAGTCAATTGGTGGAGAACATGGTATTGACTTGAACGCCAAAATTGGCAATGAACGATTAAATAGCCTGTTTCTCGAACGAAATGAATTATTTTGGTCGTTGCTCTGGGAACACATGCCCACCATTGCTTATAAAAAGACACCATTTTACACGGACTTTTGTCTAGGCAGTGGAAAAGTATCGCATTTCTTAACCTTTGTCGATCAAAACCCATTCTTCGATTTATCAAAACAATCCCTGCAACCTTCAGTGCCATTGAATGGAAAAGCAAGGTATTGTTTTGATGATGCTGTCGACGGCGGTTGCTGCTTACAAGTAATGCAGGCGAAGAAGGGATTTCGTTTGTTTGCTACGGAGTTTGTAGTTGAAAAAACATTGGTATTTGGATTTGCTTCGAAAGGAAAGACTGGACCGCCTCAATTGGACTGCTTACTGGAAATAGAAGGGATTGAGCATTTAGGCGTTTGTGAAATTGTTCTTGGAAACTATCCATCATATAAAGCTCGAAAAGGAGTTATATTTATGCCAAGAGTACGAAGTAACTACACTTATAGGATTACCAAATTCTTGCATGAGTTGCAAGAAAGTGTACAATTGCCATTCACAGTGTCTAATGGTTGGATTGTGCAATATTTCATTCTTAGCTTCGATCAACCCGTAATGGTTAAGGATATTGGAGTATTTTGGCGTGCCGAAGATGAAGAACCTTATAACGAAAATTATCTTGGTTCTGTTTATTTTCATGCCGGTAACCTGAATGTAGAAGGGTTTGATGAAATACACATTCAAGATTACTTAGTTACCTGATTACATTCAATTGTATATTTTATATTACATATAGGAAAAGGGGAACATCCAAAACCCAACGTAAATGTTTTTTAATAAATTGAAGTAATATAATACCATATCGTTTTCTGTTTTGTTAAAGTTTGCAAATTCCAGCTAAATAATCATAAATGTTAAAGGTGTTTACCTAGATATCTAGACCCTTATAACCGTTGCAATGTTTTCGATGATAAACGCATACGAACCATTCGGCTTGTTTTACCATTATATATCTGTTCATGATATATATCTGTTCTGAAGTAGTATTTGGATTGAAGGGAAAATCATCGAAATCGGACTACAGTACAAAATCCTCAAAATGTGTATACGCTATGTAGATGTGAACTACAACACCTATGGTGATCGGATTGTGTATCCGTGTATCACAAAATGTTTTTTTTTTCAGAAACTATAAAATTATGATTTTTAGTCATTGTGGAAAAAAATCTCGGAAGGGAGCTCCTCAACTTCGGGTGTTTATTGTAACCCCTGTTTTTTTTGTTCAAGAGATAGAGATAGGATACTTTAACGAGAATTGTTCAAATCAGATACAAAATTTGCATGCCGCAATAAGGCACATGTTTAGGACAGAAAATCTTCAATAAACATAAATATGGGCCAAAATAAATGCTTGCGAAGACGAACAAACCATCTGACCAGAATTTCGAATAATGAGGAATTAAAACCGTAGAATAGATGTAATGGACCAAGAGCTAGCAACGTGTTTGGTTATTTCAAAGGTCGTGTACATTTAGGTACTAAATCTTATATTGTACCCGCAGAACAAAAAAAGCTCATCAGTTCTCGTTGTCGGGCTATATCACCATAACATTTCAAAGAGGTTGAGGGATAAGTGCCATTTAGTTAACCTAACTGTCTTGATAATTCATGGGATAGGCTAGAATAACATTTTCTTTCACGATATTATTCTCCGAAAATTTCTCCCCTCTAAAGGTTTGACAGACTTGAAATAATTTTTGTGATGGAAAATATTAGCGATTGTTATCTCCTAATTAATCATGGCTGTTACCTTCACTCTTTAATAAAATCGTTTGTATTATGCTGAACAACAAGGATTGGAAGTCTGAATCCAATGTACACATCATAGAGCCACATGCAATCATGTGGTGCACAGACGCATCTAAGACTTCAATCATAAACTTCGGATACTTGCAGGATTTCTCACGGGGCGTTCTAAACTCAGAGGACATCTTAAGAAAATGGGTCTCAAGGGGAATAGTGAGCGCAGGCACTGCAGGTTTATAGATGAAACATCAGAATATCTTCTGATGTATTACGAGACTCTGTTCCGGGAGAGAAGCGAAAGTCTGGGAAATAATTAGTAAGTCGAGGAGCATCTTATCTTAGATATCTGGAGCCAGCGAAGATCATTCCCTTTCTACGGGAGGTGGGTCTAATCGAGGTGCTCTAGGTGTTTCAATGAGAATAGGGCCACAATAAACCTGCCAAGGTTGAAGTACAAAACACCCTATTCATGCAATCTACCTTCAAGAAAATGACCGTTATTCCTCAACTTCTTTGAAATTTTATGGTGGTATAACTCGGGCACGAAAAATTGACAGAGTTGACTTTTACTGTTCAGAATACTCGTATATACAAGATTCAGTGTGTACATTTTCATGGCTTGAAATGACGTTGGTACGTTGCTTGCTTTTAGTCTATAAGCCTATACCTTATTGGTAAAACCAATAGATGTTAGAACATTGATTTGTAGCCCAACTTGCTTTCCTTGTTCATCCAGTTAGAGAAGAATATATTTCGCAATCGTGAATGATCTTGAAAAGATGTTAATGTCGTCCGCATAGTGTAGTGAATGGGTAGGTATAATGTCCGTTCAGGATCGCAGCGATGGTGAGATCCGAAGATGGTGAGATCCGCCGAGAATGCCCTTGTCTGGGGACGCGTGAAGGCGCTGGCAGGCTAGCGTTGCGATGTCGTTGGGCGGGTTCATTCCCCCAGCACAAGGACCCACTACAAAAAGAATTTCGCATTCACGAATTCTTGGGTCTCAAAAACGGAACATATCGACCGAAGTCGAAAAAAATGTAGGTAACTACAAAAGGGAGAATTGCTTGTTCAAAGAACGAGCTGAAACAAACCAAAACAGACGAACTGAGGGGAACCTCGTCGTTACCCGACGATTCTCATGGCCCACAAATAAGAGTGGGACAACCGGATGGTGGTGGTGCCTCCTCGCACCCGCCCAAGCGGATCAAGATCCAAAAACTAAAATGTTGCAGTGGCCATATATTTCCCTTCGAGTGGAAAACTAATACAACATAACTTGTATGAGCCTTCCCAACAGAAAACAAATATACCGGTGACCAATTTATGTCATAGGGTTATGCAATCGGATCACACAACCCTATGCTGTAAAAAGGCACCTTGTCTCGAGGACACTCAACCCGCGAGAGTCCCTGAAACTAAAAGATGGTTGGAGCGCGCCCGATGGCTAGCTCATTTTTTTGGTGGGAAAAGCCTTCCTCCGTACCGGGTCCTATACCCGGTCAGATCCGACGAAATGGAAAGACCGACGGTTCAATTTAACAATCCATTCTTATTCAAATAAAATTTCCAGGAATTCTACCAATCTACAGCAATTACTTTTGCCGCGCCTGCTCTGGCGCAAGTTTAAATTTAATATGCGACATACAAAAAATTTAATTACCTCTAAAATTTTACCCCAAATACGTCGTTTAATAACGATCACGAATATAACGGGAATATTCACATAAAAGGTTCAACTTTTTTTACGAAATTGCAGAGCATTCATGTCTGGAACTAGTACCAGAACAATTCTACCAAAGAGCACTGGAGTCATAACAAATTTTATTTCTTCCGGTACTTATAGCGTAGGTGGAAATGGAACGAATTGAATATGCATTGTAAACAAAAACAAATTCGGGAGAAATTCCACCAACACATCGCAAAACCGCACCACACTCTTCTTTTTTCTTGTCAAGAGAGGACATATGTTTTAACTTTCACTTCACTCGTATGGAGCAGTTTCCCACATTTTTCTTTCTTATAACGTTCACCACATTTCTCCCGAATATATCAAAACCATTTATCTTCACACTTCTCATTAAACCATCAGGTGCGAACCGTCTCAAATACTATTTTTCCGTTATGACCATTCACATTTCACCAGTTTAAATTTGCGGTCCCGTCTTGCAAAATCTTTTCTCATGCTTTTCACTCGAAAGATTTCTCACCACCCGCGCAAATTCATCACCATTCCACGCACAGAAACCCTTTTCTTTCCCTATCTCCGCAATTAATTTCCATCAGATTCGACAATTTTCCGTATAACACCATCTAGATCAAATCCAAACACGCAATTCCATCCACTTGTTAAACATCCACGATCCCGTCTCCCCCAAATCAGAGTAATATCCGCGCGCGATCACGGCTTGACTCCCCTTTTCATGTTCACTCCGTGGCCCACCAAACCGGCCTCCCCGCTACGGGATCAAGTCCCAATCCGTTCGCCCTCATTCTCCACCGGCATTCTTCTTGCGTTCTTTTCCCTCTCATTTCAGGTTTCTACTGCAATACATATTGCGGCTGCAGTGTATGTTGCTGCTGCAATGTCTGTTGTTACTGCAATACATGTTGCTGCTGCAATACATGTTGCTGCTGCAATACATGTTGCTGCTGCAATGTATGTTGCTGCTGCAATGTATGTTGCTGCTGCCATGTATATTGCTGCTGCAATGTATGTTGCTGCTGCAATACATGTTGATTTGGTTGATGTGGGTAATGATTCGAAGGGTTCTTTTGTGCGGTTGTGCTAAATTTATTATGGTAATTGGCCGTATTATAATATCCTGGCATTTTTCAATGGGATTTGCCTTTTGAAAGAATTTTTCTCTTGTTCAGGCCTCCAACTTCCTCTTCCCTCTCTATCTTTTACTATTTATTTTGCGATATTTAATGCAATCAGGGTCTTGTATGATCAGTCAAGTTTGATTGCTTCTGCGTTGATTATTTGATACGTTTTTTCTATCTATCTTTTTGTATTTAGCTCACTGAACTAAACTTATTGACTAAAATAGCACCGTTGATTCTACATATCAAAAGTGATCTTCACAACCATAAACTTTGCTTTTTGTCTAAGAGATCCAACCTTTTCATAGCTTTAAGCCATTTCGATGTCCTAGTGTTTTGATAACTGGGTCTGTTTCTACTTCTAGGCATACTGAATTTTTTGAAAGGCTGGACATTTTGATATGTTGGCGCTTGATAATCGGTTGTCACTTGCTGCCAGAGTGAAGGAGATAGGAAGGTTTTCGGGCAGTTTGCTAGTATAATTGCTCGATTACTACAATAGGCTACAATTTGGCTTGACTTATACAGTAGTGTACCTCTTGTATCAATGGCTAGCTTTCTGATGACATATTCTAAAGCAAGATGAGATAATAGCGGGGCCATCCAATCTCCTTGCTTTAGTTCCCCGTTAGTTTCGAAAGGATCTGTAGTACTCGAGCAGCCCGACTAGGTAAACTGATGGAGGAACCTTCATGAAAAGAAGCAATTTCATAATAATCACAATGCAATAAGTGCGGAACAATTTTATTAATATTATTATTACTAACCCGAAATAAACCCCACCACTATCACCGCTACCACTATCGTTAAAAAGTTTTTCCGGTCCGTATTCAATGAGCCTACAAGAAAATTTCAATTCACTAACAATAATGTTGCGAGCAACAAAATTTCAAATTTACTTATACCAGTTAGTCTGAAAAGCGGAACTGAATTTCTAAATAAAATCGATAATGGCAACACCATTGCAATTGCAAGATTCGATTTGGGCGAGAATCTTCCGTTACCGTCATCAAGAGGCTCATCGAGGGAGGCCGTAAATGAAAAATGAAAGAAAAGGGGGACTCGAATTTTGAACAACGAGCGGGATAGCCGTCCCGTTAGTTAGTGCTGTGGATTTTATTTAGTTTCAGGAGATTACATTGTGATTTAGGAGTGAGCTTGTGGTGATTAAATTCTTGACTTGTGGCGCGGTTGAAAATTCGTGTTTTAAAACTGTCCAGAATTGCGCATGTGGAAAATTCTCGTTAATTTTTTTTAGGTAAATCCGTACCGCAATGGATTTTACATAATATTCAGTGTATAATTCTGTCGGGAAAAATTGTGAGAATAGTCGTGAGCACATTTACAGTGAAGTGTAATTTACTTGCGTATTGGCCCCATTTTTGCAAGACTGCACGATACGTTTTGGAGTGCCGTAAAGCTAAATCTCATCGCAGCTTGAGAATTTGAGACCATCTTTTAGCGGAAACAAATTTTCCATTGATCACCCCAAAAACCACCGTTGTTCTTCCGTCGTTGCGAGCAAGTGTGAATGATCATTTGTCGTGTGTTACTTCATGAACAGTTGAAATTTTAATCGATTCAATTTTACGAACAGTTTTAATTAATTTAACTTTTTTTTGTTGATACTAAATAGCCTTGAGTGAATCAGGTGTAATAAAGATGATTGAATAGTGCTGTGTATGGTTGCTACTGCTGTGAATCAATTGGAATATAATAATAAAATTAATCAAATTTAAATACAAGAGAAAAAATTAAACAAGCAAATAAAAATAAATGATTGGAGAAAATGCAGCGAATCTTCGTGCAGCTGTTTTGAATGTGCCTAAAGTGCTGTTGCGGCTCTGGTCGCTGGACGCACCGTTGAACAGGCGCAACTCGGGCTAGGTATGCTAATGCGCCGAGTGAGGGACTGGATGACTGCTCGCGGGCTCAGTTTAGCTCTGGAGAAAACTGAAGTAGTTATCTTGAAAAAAAAGAGAATCCCTAGAGTAAGGATGATCAGTATTGGAGATATACGAATCGAATCGAAGCCATCGGTGAAATACCTGGAGCTACTGATCGACTCGAAGATGAGTTTCTCTGAGCAAATCAGGGCAACGGCTGAGAAGGTTGCTTCGGGAATATCGGCTCTGAGTCGACTTATGGCCAACGTAGGGGGACCCAGCCCGTCAAGACGACGCCTCTTGATGAGTGCTGTAGGGTCAGTGCTACTATACGGAGCAGAAGTATGGGACGACGCTCTCAGCAAGGAGTTATACCGTAAACGTTTGGCACAGGTACAGAGAATAGGAGCACTGAGAACTGCATCTTCGTATCCGACAGTCTCTGATCCGGCGGTGAGAGTTATTGCAGGCGTAATACCTGTCGCCCTCCTTGCTAGAGAGCGCCGCGCTATTTACCTGCGTCGAAACGAGGATGCGAGGGAGGTGAATCGGTCAACGTTTGGCAGCAGTCTTGGGTCAATTGCACGAAGGGAAGGTGGACTGCGTGCCTCATCCCGGATGTGAGGCAGTGGCTAAATTGAAGGCATGGTGAGACTGACTTCTATCTGACCCAGCTTTTGAGCGGGCATGGGTGTTTTCAGCCTAACCTGCACAAGATCGGTAAGTCACGGTCCTCCGATTGTCGGTTTTGCCCAAGAGAGGAGGACAATGCCTGCCACACATTTTTCGCATGTACAAAATGGGTCAGGCGGCGAAGGGAACTCTACAGGGAGACAGGAGAGCTCACCCCGGATAATATAGTTGCGGTGATACTCAAATCGGTTGACAAATGGAACCAGGTGGTACATTATGCTCGGGCAGTCCTAAAATATAAAATGGACTCACAGCAGCCGGGGGCGCTGGGGCTGGAGGATCGCTTTTCTAGCACTTGCTCTTCCCCTCTCCCCTCCCGCTAGGAAAGGGATCTCCCAGCTTGAAGGCACCTCACGGTGTAACAATGGCATTCACCTCCCTACCACAAAAAAAGGTACTGGAAACCTCAATCGAATTAAAATTTTAAAACAAAAAAGGAAAAAATTTAAAGTATTGTTAAAATTTTAAAATCAAAACGGAATAAAAATTTTAGCACTTGCAGGCCCCTTGCCCAACAACGAGCGCTCGTCGGTGGAGGACTGAGTTAGTACTCTTTTGTTTATTAATAAAAAATAAAGAAAAAATTGCATTGAAAAAACTGCAAAAGAAATGATAATTCTCTCACAGTAAGGTGTCTAATTAAAAATTTTCTTAACTTCACTCTCATTTTAAACATAAAAGAAAATTTTCCCATGCATATTTTAAGTTACTATTGGTTTTTCTTATAATCAAACGTTCCGAATTTAAAGTATACATGAATAATACAAAATGCATTTGGTTCAAGCAGTTCATTTAATTTTTGCGTACTCTCTAGCCGGATTTCTCTCCAAAATATCAGTGGAAATTGTATTTTTACCAACGTGGCAAAAGCATATCTTCATAAGACCTGTACGAAAAATTAATCAAATAAAATGTTTCTCGAGGGGTGTGGGAAGTTTGAGTTAGTTTTAAGGCTTTGCGGTTTTTTGTTGCAAAGAACTGAAGTACTAGAAACTCAAATAAAAATATTAACCCAGATAAACATACAATAAATAAGGACATTTCCAACTCAAGCTAAAATCGGTTCTTAATAGGTACATAGTTAAGAATTTGTAACTTAAAAATAAATTAATTTCATTTTCGATAATTTCATTCATATGGTATAAATTTTAATATAAAAATAATTTATTTAGTAATTAGTTTTTCTTCTAAACTACTTTATATGTCAATTCATTTTTTTAATTGCAAATTAGTTCTTTCCGACCATCTCTATTACAATGCAGTTTTTTCTTTATTTTTTATTAATAAATAAAAGAGTACTTACCCAGTCCTCCACCGACGAGCGTTTCTTACTATGAGATAATTATCATTACTTTTGTTCAGCATTGTTATAAGCAATAAATTATTTATATATATATATATATATATATATATATATATATGTGGGATTGTAATAATAACGATGATGTTGATTCGATAAAAGATATTTATTTAATATAGTGATGCGGACTTGTAAATGAAAACAATATGAATTTAAGAATGATGGGAACGGCTCTCTGCTAAACTGCCTCTCACGACGTCTTCGATACGAATCTTCTTCAACATCCGTCTGCTATGTGTTTGTGCTCGCTAACCAGTTGTTCAATCACCCGTTATCTCGTCTGTGTCGTCTAGCAGGCCACTCGTTCCGGGTTGCCAGCACAGCTCGTTTCCCACATTCGGCCATCCTGAACTTCATCCGTCTCGGATGAAGAACCTTCGTCTTCATAGTCGGCATAACGGCGCCACGGTTTCATGTAGTCAGCACTTGTACTAGTTATCTTCGGACCCTCGGCACTGGCACTGGCTTTGACAACATCGTATCGCCCATTTCTTTTCACCTTCGTAACCTCGTACGGACCCAAAAACTCACTGGCTAGCTTTCTTCCAACAACAAACTGCGTTCTTTTGATAGCGACAAGGTCTCCCACCTTATAGATGTTTTCCGGCTTACGTCTCTTATTGTATTGCTGGCGGTTCTCCTCTTGAATTTTCTGGGTGTGTTCTCTGGCTTCGATTCGTCTCTGGTCTCTCTCGGCATTAAAATGTTGCACGTGTAGTTCCTCTATCATCTGTCGAATTTCAGTATGCTCTGCACCCCTGCCTCGTACCCCAAAGAGTAGCTCGAACGGCGTAGTTTTTGTAGCTCTATGGAAACTCGTATTCAGCGCGAATTGCAAACGGTCCACATACTTGAACCATTTCTCAGGATGCTCGATAGCCAGCTTCTTCAAAGCTTGCACTATATTGGCGTTGACTCGTTCAACCTGCCCATTTCCACGCGGCACTCCTGTAGTTGTTATCACATGATGTATGTTTTCCCGGTCACAGAACTCCTTAAAAGCTGCGGACGTAAAGGCAGCTCCATGATCACTGATTAACCGTCTCGGGTTTCCAAAGCTTCTCTGGATCTCGGCGAACTTCCTCAAGACTTCATCGGTAGACAACGTTTTCGTCGGAAACAGCCAAGTGTATTTCGAGAAAGCATCCACAACAACAAAAATATAGCGGTATGACTTACTGGTGGCATCCATCGGCCCCAAGTGATCCACGTGAAGAGTGTCCAATGGTTGATCACCCTTTTCTAGACAATGCAGCAACCCCTCTTGCTTTCCGGCTTTGCGACTTGCTAGGATGCACCGCACACAGTTTTGAATGCAACTCTCCACCTTCTTCTTCAAACTCAAGATGTAGTATTCGTTCTCAATTTGGAATATCGTCTTTCGTACGCCAAAATGACTCCGTTCGTGCACGGTTCGAATGACTTCTGATTCCATCGCTCTTGGTATACATAACAGCTCTCTTCCGGCAACTCCTTTGAACAGCAACGATCCTTTTAACACATAGCCATCGTAATTAGGATTGGATTCCAGCACTTTTCTAATAGCTTCGATATGCGGATCCTTCGCTTGCGCTCGCTCTAACCTGACTATAAATTCATCTCGCATCAAATATATCATCGTGGGAAATCGGCTTAATGCATCAGCGTGCGGGAGGCGACTTCCAGCTCGATGCTCCACTTCAAAGTCAAAATCTTGAATAAACATTACCCATCTCGAGGCTGCTAGTGGCAACTCCTTCTTTTCTATTGTCTGTCTAAAAGCACTGCAATCAGTGACCAGCTTAAAATGGATTCCCAACAGATAGTGTCTAAGTTTCCTGAAAGCCAAATAGACGGCCTTAACTTCCAAATAGTAACTATGAGCACTCTCGTCAGCACTAGTGGTTTTGCTGCTATAATAGTAAACAGGGTGCAACTGTTGATCTTCGCTTCGCTGGAACAACACAGCTCCAAATCCTCTAGCTGAAGCGTCCGTATGCAGCTCTGTTTCTGCTCCCCGTCGATAAATTTGTAACACTGGGCAACTAGTAATAGCAGCTTTCAACTTTGTTACTGCATCTATTTGCGATGACTCCATGCGAAATTGCACTTCTTTCCTTAAAAGGTTTGACAATGGACGAGCAATCATTGCATAATTTAATATGAATTTTCTCAGGTACCCGGTTAATCCCAGGAAGGACTGTACAGCTTTAATATTTTGTGGCAATGGAAATTTTGTTACAGCGCGGACAACCTGCTCGCTTGGCTTGACGGTTCCGTCTGCTATACGGTGTCCCAAAAAGTCAATCTGCCGCTGCAAGAATCGACACTTTTTCCATTTAATCCGAAGCCCGTGCTTCATGCACACTTCCAATACGTACTTCAAGCGCTGTACGCCCTCTCTTTCATCCTTGGCCAGCACTATCACGTCATCCATATATGTTAACACGATCCCCTCGTGAATCAGCGGGTTGAAAATAAAGTTAATGAAACGCAAAAACACAGCCGGCGAGTTACAAAATCCGAACGGCGCGTACATGAACTCAAAATGCCTCTCGTTGGTGATAAATCCCGTATATCCAATACTCGATTCATCGACTGCTACATGAAAGAATCCGTTTTCTAGGTCTATTGTTGTAAACACGCGTGCGCCTTGCAGCTTGTCGATGACGTCCTCTATCAATGGAGTCGGGAAAATTTCTCTAATGACCTTCTTATTCAGATCTCTGTAGTCGACGCAAACTCGCGGCGTACCATCTTTCTTTCTTACGATGACTACTCTACTAGCATATGGCGACGTTGATCGTCGAATAACTCCATCCATCAGCCATTGAGAAATCTGCGACCTGAGTGCCTCTTGCTCAACAAAATCTAGTCGACTAGCCCGATGCACGACTGGCATTTTTTCTTTCAACTCGATATGCATCTTAAACGGTGGTTCCACTACGACCTGCGGCTTGTATGATTCGATTAATTCTTGCACCTCGTTTTGATATTTAGACGGTACTACTTCTAGCGGCAAACCATCGTCTTCTAATGTTGCAATGGACATAATAACAGCTTCGTCTTCAGCACAACAGTTTTTCAATTCAACACTGTCCCTCTTAATGATTATATCAGCAACGGCAGCAATTCCACGGCCCAGCACGCAATCAACACTCATGGCCCCATCTGGCACGACGTAAAACCATAATGACATTTTAATTTCATCTACCACGGCATCGGCCAGAAACTTTCCTTCCGCAGCAACGGAAACTCCTCCGAATCCAAGAAATGAACGAACAGCTGATTGAATTTGAATATTCGGTAATGTATGCAGCACAGTTTCCTTGATTAGATTCACATCACTGCCCGTGTCAATAAGTCCTCTTACTGAAACTCCTCCAATTGACACATTTTTCAACATCGGCGAATTATCAATGGACTTAACTTCAGCAACGTTCAACACTTTAGGGGTTTGGCTTAACGGACACTCCTTGGACATGTGTCCAGACTCACGACACTTGAAGCACTTTGTAGGGAAAGTGCACGCAGCTCTTATGTGATCAGCAGACCCACAATTAAAACAATATTTTTTATTTACTGCAAAACCAGCTCCACTGTTCAGCTTTGTGCTATTCAGCTCAATGGTATCGGCTCTTGATCGGCTCTCAGCTACAACTCTTGATCGGCTCTCAGCTACAACTCTGGATCGGCTATCGGCTACGGCTATTGCCTTCTCTTTTATGTCCTCGTAAATCTTCAGCTTTTTCTTCAACTGCTTTATGTCTTCAGCTCCATACAGCATCATTTTGTTAATTTCGGTGTCTCGTATTCCTTCGACTATGTACTCGATCAGCGACGCTTCATCTATATTACCACGAGCGGCCATCTCCTGCATTGCTAACACATATTCCATCATCGACTCGGAATTCTCCTTCTTTCGTTCTCTCAACACCCGATGTAGTTTGGCACCACTAATTTTCATCGAAAACTCCTTTTGCAGCAATCTTCGTAATTCAATCCAGGACCGCACTCCTCTTTCAGCTTGTACTAATGTTTTGGCATCGCCACGAAGCGATTTTTTAGCAAACACAAATTTTTCAAGCTCGTTCCAAACAAACATGTCAGCGATTTCTTCGAAATCTGCAATCCAATTCTCAATAAGGTAGTGTCCACTACCATCAAATGTACGAATTGTATCTTCAACGTCTCGAAACGAAAAACTGCACTTTGTCATAGTGCCCGTCCTACGGTCACCATCAGCCCACGCGCCATTTGATTTTTCATTCTCGTCGTTCTCGCTTACATTCGCCATTTTATGGTACTTTTTCAAGCAACGTTTTTTGTTCGCGCTTGTTCTCGAATGACGAGGATCGCTCAATTCGTCATCGGACTCCGATTCGTCGTTTATGCGCAGTTGTTTAATGCTCATTAGTTTTCGCAGCAACAACAGTTCCTCATGTTCGGCATCAGCTCGACTCCTCTGCTCCTCCCTTACTCCTTGCGATCGTTTGCTGGTGTTGTCGTCGCTTTCACTACTTGCTTGCACATTTCGGTCCTCGATCTCGCGCCCTTCATCGATTTCCATTTCCAAGACCTCGAGATCGTTCAAACATCGACACAACTGGACGGCTAACTGTTCTTTTGTTTTCTGTTTCACATTTATCGATAAAATTTCACTTACTGTTTCTAACTGTACTTTGTCGAAATTATCACAAATGTACTTTCTTTTGTTTTCAAATTCTTCACTGTCTTCGCCTTTATATTCAAACCCACCGAACTCGCGTAATTGTCTACGATTTTTTCTACCGTCATCTCTCTCGAAAACGACTTTATGCAGCACAGCTATACTAGACGCTTTCGTTCGCTGGTGGGTCAAACTATCCCACACTAAGTCACCAAGTGTTAACTTCCTACTCGACATGTTCACTGCACTTTTCAATTTCTATTGTCACTGAATTTACACTGAATATCAAAGCACTATATAAAAATCCCAGTTTGATGAATCCGATTAATCAAGTATCCGATCACTCAATTATCCAATCCCGGTTGAGCCCCCAAAACTGTGGGATTGTAATAATAACGATGATGTTGATTCGATAAAAGATATTTATTTAATATAGTGATGCGGACTTGTAAATGAAAACAATATGAATTTAAGAATGATGGGAACGGCTCTCTGCTAAACTGCCTCTCACGACGTCTTCGATACGAATCTTCTTCAACATCCGTCTGCTATGTGTTTGTGCTCGCTAACCAGTTGTTCAATCACCCGTTATCTCGTCTGTGTCGTCTAGCAGGCCACTCGTTCCGGGTTGCCAGCACAGCTCGTTTCCCACATATATATATATATATATATATATATATATATATATATATATATTATATGAAATGAATTGCTAAAATATCAACGTCGGTCTTCTCCTTTCAAGAATTTTTAATGGGTATGGGACCCGCCACGTTGGCTTGAGCCCCTTATCCTGAGCTAGCCTTCGGGCTGTAGCTCCTTCTTTTCTCAGTCGTTACAGGGGCTCTTGCTCGGTAGAGTGGCTTTCGACACGAGTTTCCTATTTATTTTAAAGTCTTATATGATTCCATCATGTAAAACTTTGATATAAATCTGAAACATTTTATTTTTCATTTAACGGAAAAGTTCATATGAATTACTTTTGTATGAATTTTTCATTTTAATGAAAAATAAATGGCCACGTCTAGAATGGATCTTGAACCGGGGAGGGAGGGGGTGCGAGGGGTCAACGCTTCCACCTAGATGCCCAGCTCTTAGTGTGGTCGTAAGTTTTCGGAGTGAGGACGAAATCGTCTCGCGTCCTGCGCGCGTTAATCGAGTCCGGTCAGTCGCGTTTCCTATAGTTCATTCCTTCGGTAGGTTATCTCGACTTCGTGAATGCGAATTTTTTTTGCAGTGGGCCCTTGTGCTGGGGAAAAGAACCCACCCAACGACACCATAACGCTAGCCTGCAAGCGCATTCACGCGCCCTCAGACAAGGCCAGTTCCGGCGACCACCAATATCTTCGCTCCCTGAGGCAACAGACCATCGCTGCAGTCCTTTATGGACACATGAACATTTGAAATCACTACAGATCTGTTAGTCGATTATTGATCAATACTTACTGAATAAACTGAACATTTTTGGATATAGTCCAGTCTTTACTGTCATATGGTTTCTTAAAATTCATAAAGGTTTGGTGGACACCGGTGTAGAACTCGCAGCATTTTGACAGTAAATAATTGGTCCGTCTTGAGCTTCCAGCTCTGAAGCCACCTTGATACTCCCCAATAACCTTGTCGGTGTTTATTTTGATTCTACCTTCAAGAATCTTGGTGGATATCTTATAGCTTGTAGTTTTCACATTCTAGCTTATCTCCTTTTTTTGTGGATAGGGAAAATTATAGACTGGCTAAACTTTTGGGTCATTTTCTTTTGGTCCTATGTTCCATGGATAACTGGGTGGATGGCTTATTGCATGCTCTTACCGCCATATTTGTTGACGAAACTTCTTGCAAAGGTAGGGAGGCAAGTTGCATTTTTTCATTGATGGCTAATGTCTTCGGTGCTCTGGAGTCATGCGACGTATCGAAAGACAAGTGGTGTTTTCTTTTTGAATAGGTTCATGTTTGGTTTACCGTGCTTGTTCCAAGTATCAGAAACAGGCTGAGTTAATATTTCCATTTCCGAGTTCTAATGTGCTTCTTGTACAAGGCCTAGCCTTAAGTAATATACGGATGAAACTGATAACCTACTCTCGTATGTAAGTTGATTATAAGACAAATAAGAAGGGCTAGATCTAGAGGATATAACTCAAACGGATTTTCCGCAACTTAGAAGGAATAAATTTACCAATGAAAGAAACTCATGAGACACACCTTTGTATAAGAAGTGTCCTTGCGAGATAAACACAACAACAGAAACAGAATATCTTTGCAAAACTGAAGAATATTCAACTTCCTACTAAACCAATTACTAACAATCCCAATAAATCCACTGATGTTGACAAAATAACTTGATCTTTTATCTTCGAAGGATACCCTAAATTTGATTGACATTCCCTTACTCGGGAAACTATCCAAGTATCTTGTTCTAGTTCTAAACAAATGCAAGTATTTACCTGTTAAAAAACCACAGACTAGTGCATCCTGAGATATTAATAAACAATAGCAACTTTCTTTTGCAAGTAACCAGTGATTAGATCTTCTTCTTCGTAGCGCTAAAGCTCCTCTCGGACCTTCGTTTCCTACAAAAAGCGCCTCCAACTGTTTCGGTCGATTGACCGCGTCTTCCAATTTCGAAACCCGAACAACGATGAACTGTCTTCATCGAACGAGTCAGACCAGCTTTTCCTCGGTTTTCCCACTGGTCTTCGCCCCTCAGTTCTCCCAATGAATACCTTTTTGCATATGTGTTGTTCGTCCATACGATTCAAATGTTGTTACAGTGCGTCACGATCAATACTGTCGTATGCTTGCTTAAAGTCAACGAAAGGGTGATGTACGTCTATTTCGAAGTCCTAGCATTTCTCAAGTACCTGTTTGACTGTGAACAAAAGGTCTTTCGTGGATCTACCTGCTCCAAAGCCACCTTGATACTCCGCAATAATACTTTTATCTATGATCCGATTTTATTTTCTAAGGTCTTTGCAAATATTTTGTACGCCGTACAAAGTTGTGATATGCCTCTATAGTTTCCGCTCTGTAACTTGTCACCTTTTTTGTGGATAGGCAATATAATTGATTGGCATCATTCGCTCAGCATTTGTTCTTGTTTCCAAATATGCCAGATGACTATGGATGGGTTTCTGAATACCGCTGCCACCATATTTAATGAGCTCAACTGGAACTTTATCGTTACGCGTATTACATAGCATCTAATTGAGATTATGCTAATCCACGAGGTCAGAGTCAGCATCTGATGAAATCTCAATATAATTTTTCATGTTTTTCCCTGTTTCAATAATGTTTACCGCATGTTTGGTAATATTTATATTGAAACGGGGAAATTCACATGTTGATAATATTCATGTTAAAACGAGGAAATTTATTTACCAGTGCTGCCATAGAATTTATTCCTCTCATTTTAGAGCATTTTGAAGTCAGTTTTCTTTTTTTTCTAAAAGTTACTTTTTTATTAATGATCGATCGTGCTTCCAGATTCATGATATTCTGCTTAGAACTCGCTTCACTGCCTGCCTATTTTTAGAGTAGTTTTAATTAATGGCCACATGTTCGTCGCTATTACATAAAAGGCATTTAATACAGTTGCATGTACTATCGTAGTCGGTCGGTCCATATACTATCGCAGTCGGCTGACTTTCCAAAATCTCTGTACCTTCTCTTTACAGACGGTTGTAGTGTCCTAACCTACCGCAGTTTCTACACTGTCTGGGATGGAATCGGAAGTACTCCACTTTTGTGCTGAAATGTTATATTTTTAGGTTATCTGGTGGGGCGTTTCCATTAACCGTTATATTACCCGATTTTGCTTGAATATAGACGCCCACATCAACCGGATCTCTCCTGTTGAGTCTAGTTGCAAAGTCAAAGTCAAAAGCGCTTTATTTAACACGAATCGGTATACATTTTCAAAGAATATAAAGCAAATTCCAAACACTAAACATACAAAAACTTAATGGCCCAAATGGCTCTCGAAATTTATACGCTATCATTAAACATATTTCTTCAAAAAAACTCTAGCAAATTCAATTAATTAAGATTATTACATATTTTGAAAATCAATAGGAAAAAGGAGAAAAACCCAACCAACACTATCCTAAAATTATTTATAATTTAAACAACCGTGAACTTTAACATTATCTCTAACATATACCTAACCTATCCCTAATTTTTAACACAAATAAACAACAATACTAAATGTAGCAATAATGAGCTGAAACTCAAAAACTAAGTAACGAAAAACCCAAAAATCGAAAATAAACACGAATAATTTAGACATTGTCATTCAGCCACCAATACCTAGATTGCCCCGTCTCAACTCGATCAGCTTCAACGAATCTAGCAAATGAGTATCTCCATTGGAATTGTTGGTCTCGTGAACTTAAACTCGGAGGATAATTTATCTTCTTATCGGTGGCCCGTCGATATATGTGATATATGACTGGGACGCCGTCAGAATCAAAAACATATCGATTCATGTCGAAATACACGAATGCTTCTGGAGGAACGAAGCCAGTAGCGTGGCAAGTCACAATATACCTATCTGTAGGGTAGAACGGTTGTGAAATACAAGGGTTTTCGCTCACAGTCACAGATCTTGCGATATGATTCCGAAGCAGTTTCAATATGAAGATATCGACCCTCGTCACTTCAGCAGTTTGATAAATTCTTCTATTCGATATATAATGTTTCCAATCCGTCTCAGGCTTTCTGTACAAACCAGTACATGCACGAAGACATTTCCTTTCGAAAACTCTTAGTTTTTCCATAGTACTAGCACTCTGGTTGTACCAGATCTGACATCCATATGTCAAAACTGGTCTAACCAGGGTCTTGTAACAGATCATTTTGACCTTTTGATCAATGTATTTGGAATGAAAGAGTTTTCGTAGAGCCATGACTACTTTTAGTGCCTTACTGAGCACGAGTTTCACATGTTCAGTATAGTACAGATACTGATCGAGATAAACACCGAGGCATCGAAAACAGGATTTATGTGGAACTCGTTCTGAACTACCCTCGCCAGCCATGATGTGGAAATCTTTCCAATTACATTTCAGGTCTTGACTGACCCCCTGCAGCGTTGTCCGAAACAAGATTGTTTCACACTTCTGCGCATTGATTTTCATTCGCCAATTGTCAGTGTACAGCTGTACATCGTTGAACATTTTTTAGAGATTGCTCTGAACTATTGTAGCTTTTCGGTCTGCCGTATAGATGATCAGATCATCAGCAAACGCTACCAATGATCGCGTTGGCGAGACGTTAAAATCAAAGCCGTTCAATAGCTTGCGAATGAGGATTTAGAAGAGCAGAGGCACAGTAACCGTTCCCAGCTGTAGACCATTCAAGACCTTGAATTCGCGCATTGTCGTCAGATTTCCATCAGTTACAACAAACGATTTTCCGTATAACATATTACACATCATGGCGACAAGGTGTCTGGGGAACTTGTCCTGAAGGAGTTTAAAAATTAGTCCATCTAACCACACCGAATCGAAGGTTTTCTCCATATCAACGAGACATGCTCCAACGCATTGTGTATCATTTAGTTTCCAACAGATGTATGAGGTTACTTTCGTTATTGCATGTGTGGTCGAGTGCCTGGCACGAAAACCAAATTGGCAATTCGGCATCAACTCATATTCCTCAATGTGGGCGTTTAATGCTCGATTGAGTATCACTTCAAATACCTTGCTGATGTTAGGCAGCAAGCTGATTGGGTGATAGCTTTTGGGGTATGAAGATTCTTTTCCTTTCTTCAAGATCGGAAATACATTAGCTTTTTTCCACTCATTTGGGAAATATGAATTGCTCAACATGTTGTTGAACAATATGCAATAGTTCCTAATAGCAACCTCAGGCAAATGTCGGAGAACTACATTTGGAATACCATCAGTACCACATGATTTCTTGTTGTTTATCTTGCGAAATATGAAACACAAGTCTTCATAGCTGACAAAATAATTAATAAGATTCAAGCTCGGTACGAGGTCAGATGTTAATGTTTCATTGAAATGAAGAATTGATTGGCCGTTCAGGCTTGATTTGAAGTCGGAAACTTTTGCTTCAACGACCTCTGAAAATATTTCATTCCCTCTCTCAGGGTTTGGTAGATGAACCAATTCAAAATGTGTTCCAATCAGGGCAAGTTTATCCAATCCTTCACAAATAATCCTGTTTCCATTTCTATCCGGTGTCGTACTATCAATTTCGATATCAGCCTTATCGAGAAGATTTATCTCATCACTAGTGACTTCAAGATTCGATACCTTCACTCGAGACTTCTTGCAGAATATGCTATTCATTTTCGCGAAAACGCCGTCTGGGTTCTGTGGGCTAATACCCCTCAATATTTCCGCCCATTGATTGCTGATCTCACTCCTGAAGTATGACCGGATTAAGTTCCGGACTTTCTTCAGATGTAATTTCAACAAAGCCAACGAGGGATGGTTGTAGTCCCAAAATCGTCGGTAAATATTGTTGACGCGTGTGAGAAGAAGGCTTTTCAAAATTTTCAACCTAACGATGGTTGGTGTTTCATATCCTTCCATATTGTTTCGATGTTTAATCTTGGGAACGACTTTCTCAATCGTTTCCAACGTCAGCTTCTCTAACTTAGACAAATAGAGATCTATTTCATCATTAGTTAGATTCCTGTAATTGGGAACCATTGAGCAAGAGTTGCCACCATCCCGATTAAACTTCTTTTGAAACTTTCCCTAGTCTGTTATTTTTTAAATTCAACCGATGATTTTCATGTTGAACTGGAATGAGGAAGAAATCATCCCTTTGATGATTGATTTCCATTACGATTGCGTTATGGTCGCTATCATAAGGAAGCACCTGCAGTTTCCGTTGAGGACTATTAAAGCTGAATTCAAGTCTTGCGTCAGCAATGCAGAGGTCCAAATATGAATTTGTCCTAGGGTATGTTGGGAACTCCGACCCATATAGATTGCACCTGTATTCAATCTGGTTCTCTGTTATCCACGATTTCAGGAATACACCTCTTGGATTATTGGTGGCGTTCAGCCATGATGTATGCTTGGCGTTCAGGTCACCAGCAAGAATATAATAGTTATGCAGCCTGTTCAATTCGAGTATTTCAAACAAGGAATTGAGTTCCTCCTTGAGCTTGAGAACAGTTCTACTAGTTGCATAGGTAGAGATAACGAAGAGGTTATCCCCACCTGGCAGTGAGATTTTGACAACGGACACTTCAAGAGATTCAAAGCTTTTGAATTCGACTTTTTCAATATTTTGGAAACAATAGGGTCTTCGAACCAATATCCCGGTGCCACCTCCCCCATCACCTATTACCCTATCGTTTCTTACGAATTCAAAATCCTTGAATGTCATGGAGTGCCATGAACTGAGGTGGGTTTCAGTGAGAAGTATGATGTCTGGCTTTTGCTTAACAATGAATTCAAGGAGATAATCACGCCGATGTATAGTAACAATAGAGTTGACGTTGATCGAAATGAGACGAATCCTATCCATGGGAATGTGACTGGATGACAAATTATTTGAGGCATTTGAAACCCCTAGACGATGAAAAACAAGATTAATTTTCGTATCTTGCTTATCGATTCTGTCCGATAGAGTATTTAATTGCTGTAAAATTTTGAGAAGCAGCTCATTATTGCCACTTATATTATTTACACTATTTACCGCATTTTCTGCTGGTCCTCTACCGGCTTGTGCAAATGATACTCCGGGCTTGAAGAAGTTCGGAGCTGAGACACCGCGGTGTAGTTGTGTTTGCTTTGGTACAAATTTAACTCTCGCATCATGATATCGGGAGCATCCTCGATATGATGCCGGATGTCCAAAAACACCGCAGTTAACACAGAATAACTTCTCTTTTGGCTCCGTCTGAACCAGTTCGCACTCACCGGGAGCATGCACGTCCTTGCATTTGACGCATCGGTAATGCATGGCGCAGTTGGCAGCCAAATGCCCAAATCGTTGACAGCGATAACATTGGTTGATTTCTCGTTTCTGGAGGCGTTCCCACCTCACCACTCGGAAATTCAAATATCTGATTTGTTGAAGAGCACTTGGACTGCTCTTATTCGATATCTGCACTAAATAAATTTTTTTTTTCTACCGTCGACCTTCTTGTCGCGAATGTTTTAACAGAGATAAATTCGATTTCTGGTGCTGCTTCCTTGAGCACCTGAAGAAGGACGGTATCTTCTCCGCAGTCTAAGCCCTTCAACAAGAAGGTCTTGTCTTTCTCGCTTGTTGGGGTATATGTGAAGTGTGGAACCTCCCCAGAATTTAGAGCATGTTTTGCTGATTTGAAATCAACCAGTGATTTCGTCCTGATAGTCAATTTTTCGGAATTGATTCATTTAATCTCGAAATTTGTTAATTCCGTCCTTTCCGTTTTGACCGAACACATTTATTGGCGGAACTTTCTCTGTATTCTTGGCTATTTTTTGAAGAGGACCAGCAGAACTATGGGCTGGTTTCTTCTCCTTATTTTTATTTTTTAAATAGAGCATAAAATTATCATTATCTTGACTAACACTACCTCCAATATTTTGATCAACCTCAATTTCTTGCTGGAGTCCGTCCAGCGCTGCATAGTAATTCTGGCTGTCGTTAGTGCCTCCAGCACGTAATACTTCTTCTATGATGATTCGTTTAACAGCTTTCTTCTGCTTAGCTTCTGTCTCGAACATATCTTCGTACGTTTTGAGTCTTATTTTTAATTCTTGGATTTCAGCTTGAAGTCGACTCACTTCTTGCTTATTTTCGACTACTTGAGTCTTACGCCCGCCATCTGCGGAGTCCTGGGTACTTGTGTATTCGCTTGTTGACACTTGCCGCCAATTTTACACCGTCGGGCTCCTCCATACACCAGTCCCGAGTTAGTCATTAGTTTGTTTCCTTTTGTTGATTTATTGATATCGTTGGTCGATACCTTCGACGATAAATGCTTTCCCAATAAAATCAAAATATGCTTTTGACTGGCTCGTAAAAATTAATTCAAATTTTTGAAACTGACTTTTATGAAAAATTAATTAATTTTTAAAATTAATGACAGGAGCGATTAAAAACACGTCTACACGCAACGAGTGCTAGACGTAGAATGAGTCTAGTTGCATTGATAATCTTGATGTCCTTCACATCCATGCCCACCATCTTGCATAGTCTTACAGTACTTATGAGCTCGTCTAAGTGAAAATCTAATTCAGTATTCTAAATTATTCCATATCTATACATGAAGTTGTTTGGGATAAAATCATTAATGTCATATTTCTTGAAGATTTTCTTTTCCACAGCTTAATTTGCTTGTTTGGGACTGTTAAAAAAACTTGGAGTCTTAAACGTTTTCAATTTGCCTCTGTATTAATCATAAATATTCCTAACGGTGTTAACTTCACAGGTTTACCCTTGATTTTACTAGCGAATTATTTGTTTTTAGATGTCATAAAAACGAATTGTATATTTGCTGTGACTGAATTAATACTTACGTATATGTCAAGAAGCACTGTACAAGAAGGCATTAATTCAGCCGACCAAAACGTTATGGTTAATTAAGAAAATTAAAGGAACCACGGACCGGCAATAATCAAATAACATGTGAGATATAGAAGCAGAACACATAAAACTAGGAAAACATTAATTAACGCTACTCATATTAACTTTCAACAATGTAACAGTGTGCTATTACACTTTTTAACTATTTGAGTAATTTTTGAATTTTAATGTTTTTAATAAGAGATTTAACATATTAAGGTGAAGAAATGTTATCAACATTTTTACTCAAATTGAATTCTGAACAACGGCTCGGCAAATTCTATCGTAATTATATAAACCTATGTTTATCCTGAAGAAATTGTTAAGATTGACTGCAAATAGTAATCCAATAAATACTTTGTGTTCAAAACGTGCCTAGTGAAGGAATTGTCATCTGAAACGGTAGGCTACTAAACTTAAGCATCCGTACTGATAACCAAAGAAGCTAGTTATTATTTATTAACAGCTTAACTAATCTTAAATAGTATTCAAGATTAATGTATAAATTTAAATAAATATTTCTTTATTTGTCATAGGTTTTTCCAAGTTACATTTTAATACAGTCTACAAGGAGCATCTATAAGAAGCTATAATCTATTTTGCAAGTGATAATTCAAGCTCACCATTAGACCCTTCTCAATTTAAGTATTTGTATCACAATGTTCTTAACAAATGCAATCACCTCAGTCTTAAACAAATCAAAAGAATTCTCCATTAATAGACACTCTTTGTAGAAACGGCTGAGCACGGCATGTTAACAACTCAAAATGTTGAGGGTGATTATTATAAATACCATTTTCCCGAATCTTTTCCAACAATAGCTGAGGCTCGAACTTTGGTTTTGCAGGCAGTGCAGATTTTAAAATTGTTTGTAAGAAATCAGTAAGCAGAGAATTGTTTTTGATTTCATCAATATCTGGTTGAACAGTTGGCTGAACTGAAGGCTGTATAATCTGCTTCGAAGAAGCGTTTTCAACAAGTTGGTCAAGAGATTTAGAATCAGATTTAATGAGAGATTCACTCACTTCATTTAAATTAACAGGCTCCACCGACCCCTTGCCCACGTCTGGTCCAAAGTCCTCTTCATGAGACATGTCACTCACTTGAGCGGATTTTTCATCTTGCTCCTTTCCCAGACTTTTGTCTGTTATCTTAGAATCTACAATTGTCTCAGTTCGATTTTTATTAGTTTCATCAACCAAAATAATGTCATCGTTTTGTACACCTTTCGCTGACTCTGTCGTAGCTTTATCAGCTGAAGTGAGAGAAATATTTATATCTGTTTCATTTAATTGATCTATTCTTGGCAACATATTGTAAAGTTCTCCAAACAGCTTTAAATTTAACGAATTGCTTTTAGTTTGTTGGAAAGAATTTTCAAAATTTTGTCTTTTCTCTTTAATAATCTCAATTATACTGGCTATTCTTTTCATGTTTATTTCCGCTGACCCAGGTGGCGATTGCAGTTGGCTAGAATATGTTAAGATGTCTACAATCAAGTTCTTTTTCGCTCTTAACTTTTCGTAATTTGTTTGAGAAGTCTTGAATATATTCATTATTTTCGGATATTTTCCCTTTAGTATTGATTCATCTGTACCGTTCTTAAGCGAATCTAGTAAATCTTTAGCTTGTTTCGCGATATTTTCTGGTGAAGTTTTTTGTTTTTGCTTTTGCAATAAATGCATTTCTTTAAAGGTATCGACAAGGAATTTAATGAATGTCATACGCTCTTCATTTGCTATCCATTGCTTCAAAGGTGCCTGATTTGCCTTCGCTTCCTTTTCTATAAGAGTTCTGTCAAAATTGTTCAGAAGATCTGCTGTAGTAATGTTATTTTTCATTAAATAATCATTAACAATTTTTTCAAAAATCGTCAGCAAATCAGTTAATTTGGACTCTGAATCAATCACTTTCTCATGAAGTTTAATAACCGGTTTGAAAGTAGTGATAATCTTTTCGAAGGCTTTTTCCACCGCTATTGCCTCCTTCAGAGTAGCTCCATAATTGTCTGCTTTCGATGTTTCACTAAGTTCCTCTGATGCGTTTAGTTGATTTTCCTTCTCCTTACGCATATCATTAGATGATTCGTTTTCCAATGCTTTTAAGACATTCATTATTTCTGCTACCATTTTCTGGCGTGACAGATCCATATCCATTGTTGGCGCTTCGATTTCAATAGTTAAATTTTCAATATTTTGCACATTAGGTGACTCTTCAACGCATCTACTTATATCATCATTATATTCTTTTATTTTTAACTCTTCACCCAAAAATTTTTCCGCACTATAGTCCTTCAGCCAATCGCTATTTTCATGACAGCAACGCAAAGCTGAAGGATCAATTGGATGAGCTTCAGTATTAAAAATGTAACCACCAGCATGAATAACACAAACACCATTCGGCGTTTCATGCAATGTACCCTCACGACCATCATTGTGCAAGAAATTTTCAGGGTCAAAGAGAAGATACAAATACTTTGTAGTTTCGGCTAAAAAGAATGATTCCATTCTATCTTCTTTCCGATGATCTCGAACGTTTTTAATCTGTAACAAAGAATTACAATGTTGAAAATATTGATATAAATATACTTTTAATAGTCAAACACATACCGTTGCATACCCGCAAGACGTCTTTGCACTATATTGAATACTTCGAAGCATATCTTCCCCTACCTCCAAGAGATATGGGTCCGACGTGGCTCTGTACAAGTACATCACAGATTCTATTAATTCAGGTCGAAGAGGATAGTTTTCACGATTTGCTCCAGCTTCTGCGCTTGGAATGTTATAAAATTCCGGCAGAAAACCATACTGCTTCCATACTGAATGGTAGTTATGAAGTGTTTTCATTGCTGGTCCAATGTCTCCGATTAAACTTAGAACACCTGGCCAATAAGCTTCTAGTGATTGAAATACAGGCAAGGTGACTTGTCCCTTATTCATACTGACCCATACATGCCAATCATCTCTTTTCAGATATTTATCTATTGCTTTGCGACCCATGTGGAACATTTCTAGCAACTCAGGACGATTCAGCATCAAAGCTCCCTTAACTAAATATTCATAGTATGAATCAACACCTGCTCCTATGCCTGCATCTTGTGCAGTCCATCGACCACTTTGCACATCAATGTGATTTCCGAAAAGTCCGATTGGCGATCGATGCTTCCATAATGCATACAAAGCGTTTAATGCTACTTCTTCATAGATTGGATCTCCTGTTAAGCGACTTAAAGCACCAAATTCAACTATAAAAGTCCCCACGCCTGCTGTGCATGTTACTGTTGTTTCTCCTGGAGGTACACCATGGCGCAGATTTACAGTTCCATAAGGCATCCCTGTTTTCGTATCGAATGCGGGTAGCAAGCGTTTTGCAACATCTTCTGCAAGCCTGAGTAGTGGACCATTGCATGGCCATCCTGGTTCAACCTCAACACCAGCTCGTAGGGACATCAAATGTGCTCCTAAAAGTCCTCCGACGATTCTTATATTTGTTTCAAAAACCGACACGTTAATATCCGCATCAAAGTTGGTTTTTTGTGTAAGAATATCAACGACACGTCGGAATTCACTGTAATTTCCCATAACGGCCAATGTATCTAATGCATCGATTAATGTAAGTGAGTAGCTCCCCCATGTATCAACGCCATCACAAGAAAGAGGTCGCAGTTCATCATAATTTCCTGGAGAAAAGAGCAATACATATATTTAAACAAAGAAATAGTTCTTAGTTCAATCGAAAGATGGTTAAAAATGTTTTTGCTTGATTACTGCATTAGATAGTGGTTTCAAGCTGGTTTGATGCATCACTTTTAAATTTTGTAGCATTGAAAGGTTTCGATCATGATAATGAGATACTCTAACTATCTTTAAGCGAAGGCCCGAAAGGGGCTGTAGCGCTACAAAATAAGCATTGAATGGCAATGGCGGTCGAATTATTGATTAATAAATTCACTGATGGTGGATTTCCTTGAATACCATGTTTTACGTGTCTTTGGGTTACCTGCATACATCCGGTCGGATAATGGAGTTGTCTATGTCTGGAACATTATGAAATTTATTTGCCAAGTATGACATTTCTCACCAACTCACTGCAATATAATCGCTTCAGAAAGGCTAAATTGAACCATCCAAACCAAAAGGACGGGAATCGTAGATTGTCAGCGATCACTTGTGGCCTGAGGTCTTCTTTTCATTCAACCACGAGTTTCGCCCTTTACTTTGGTGCGTTCGAGGATGCTCGGTCATATCACCTTCTACGATAACTTAATTGTTTGGAGGAGCTATAAGGGGCACAATTATGCGAAATAAGCGAGAAGGCAAAAGCACAAATGATCTCAACTTATATTGCGCTTTATTTGTGTTTTTTTTTATTTTTTGGTAGGGAGATAAAGGCTGTTCACGCTCTGAGTGTGGGACTCCCAAACGCACAATACTTCGTGACTTCCCACTAAACGCGTCCCCTGTTAATATAAGAACCTAACGGTTCAAGGTTAGGTTTTCAGATTGACAGAGGAGGTGTTTAGTGGGGAGTCCAAAAGCATTGTACATTTAGAAATGCACATACTCAGAGCGTAAATACCCTTCACCTCTCTATCACAAAAAAACATAAATGATGCGCAATATAGCTTGCTATCCCGGCCTTCTGTGGTCAAACGGAAAAACGAGTTGTTAGGGTGAAGTTTTTGACAAAGAATCGCAAGCTGGTCCCCTAGTTCCTGAATTTTCGAGCCAGTAAGATGACAAGGAATGAGGCAAGTATCAAGTAATATACTCTAGGCGCTCGTCCTTCAAAAGTATCTTTTGGTACGTCAAGAGAAATGATTGCAATTTCATTTGATTATGATTTCGCTTTTTAATGTGACAGTTTAGTCCGTTCCGTTAAGAACAATTTGATTATGAGGTGATTTCGTGCATTCCTTCCCTAAAAAGAGGATACTCCGGTGGGGCTGCGGGTCGCAGGTACCACTCACTCACCTTGAGAGCCTCAAGAATCGCCGAGTGAGTTTGCGGCTCGACGGAGTTTTCACCCTCGTAGTTCCTTTTTTTGTTTTATCAGTTGACGCTATTCAGTTGGCGTATACAAAGGCCAGCTGCATACACAGAAAAACGAAACTCCCATCTGTGATAAGACCTTTGTTATGCTATGGGAGTGAAATGTGGGCCCTAACCCAAGCATCCGCAAATATATTGAACGCCTTTGAGCGACGGGTCCTGAGGCGAATTAACGGAGCGAAATAAGACGGGGACCAATGGCGAATTCGATACAACCATGAGCTGTATGAAATTTTTGACGAACCGGAGGTCTCAACGATTGTAAGACTGCAGAAGCTGCAATGGGCTGGACACATGAATCGTATGGACGAGCAACGGATACCCAAAAAGGTATTCGTTGGGAGAACTGAAGGCCGGAGACCAGTGGGGAAACCGAGGGAACGCTGGTCTGACTCGGTAGACGAAGACAGTTCATCGCTACTCGGATTTCGGAATTGGAAGACACGGTCAATGGACCGAGACAGTTGGAGACGCTCTTTGCAAGAAGCGAAGGCAGTATGCGAAGAATGCATACTGCCTGTAATACCGAATGAGCTTCCACCTGGGCCTTTAAATTGCCAAGCAACTTCTCCAACGGAAGGCAAAACACTCTTAATCCATTTTTTTTTAAATTTCAATTAATTAAGATTAAATTGTACATTTTCACAATAGCAAAATATTTCACTCTATATATTGTAATTCTACAAACCCTACACGTTTAGGCCCTTTCGTAGCAGATACCGATTAAATCCTTTCATCTTCCAGGAAAATACCAAGTTTTCTGCAACTCAACTTGGAACCGCACTTCGAACTCAAAAACGTTAACGTTTTCACTCCCGATTTTCTTCTTCGTCTTCACAATTTCTCTTGTTCCGGGGGCAAAATTTCTAGTCCAAAATAAAACACAAATTTCGACCCCCCAATCCCCTAAATACCATACGTAAATGTTTTTTTAAGGGGGTACCTCCATATAAAAACCTTTTTTATACCGAAACTTTGGAGAGGTTGCCACTTTTGATCTACGAACAAAGTTTCATAACTGTAGCTGTTGTACTTTCCGAGAAAAATTGCTTTTACGCGTCAAAGTAGAAAAGATTTTTTTTTTGTGTATTTAGGACAATGGTGCCAGTTTCCTAAATGAAAGAACAACTTGATCTTCACCCGGGCCATATTATCTATATAGCACTTTTGTTGGCCCGATGGAGACCGATTTTTCCAGCAGAAGGGCCTGATGCCTGCTAAAACTGCGATTTCATCGAGGAGGATGGACACTCATCAGGAGCTGCCACATACTATCATCCTCGGGGCAGCTCGAACGCATGGTCCCAAGATAGAGAGTGGGCCCTGCTTTGAGGATGATTGACTGTGGCAGCTCCTGACGAGTGCCTCTTTGTCGACGAAACTGCAGTTTTTTGTGTTTGGGAGATGGTTATTTTCGCCATTTCTGTGGGACTCCCAGACGCGCAAGACATCTGGACGACCCCCTAAACACCTCTCCTGTCAACCTCAGAACCTAGCTTGGAACCGCTTGACACATTCTTCGGGCTAAGCCTCGTTTTGCTATATTTTGCATGTTGGGGGATCCCCTCGTTAGCGGAAGAGGAGGGAGAAAGAGGGATTGTTAGAAAAGTTCGAAGGTCTAAATGCCTTTAAAAGTCAAAGTTCTTATTCGATATTAATGAGATCTAATGATTTTGTTATTTTGGTGGTCATATAAGTACATGTTTCAAAATGGAGGCGGTCAAGTTTTTCAACGGAAATTATAGCAAGTTTCTTCATCCTACAGAAAATTATGAAAAACGCACGATAAATAAAAAATTAAATCTTATCATTTTCAAAGATCGGATATTTTTATGCTCTCCAGAGTAAAATTCCGATTTGTGCGAGCTTTGGCACGGTCGTTGTTTAGAATAATGGAGGGATATCTGTTAGAATGTTGCCAGTAAGGAGAGAAAACGCCGACTCAAAGATTGACAGCAGAGTTGGGGTTTTTGATTTCAGTTTATTTTTGGATTGTATCAGTTTATTTTTTTTTTCTACTTTGTGGACCCTACTAACAACAAGGAAATCGAAGTGATTCCTAATAAAGAAAAGGTTGATAACCGAACTAGCAGTAGAGAATTTTGAGATTAGTAACTAAACACGAAAAAGCGGAAGCTAATTTTGCGTTATTTACGAGAACCCCACTTTAATTCCCGTTTATGGTTTCATATTCTTCCAGTTTGTAACAAAAGGCGGTAGGTATAAGGAATTTTATTTGATGTACACTAATTCCGTGCTGTTCAAAATAAAGGCACGAATTTCATATCTTTAGTTTCGCAAGATTTTGATGCCATTCAATTGGGTTTATTGTAAAAAATTGGGGTTAATCCGGGTGTTTGTGCGAATTGTTTAATTTTTGAGGCAATGAAGGATAAAATTAAACTATTCCCCGTGCAAATCGGCTTCTTTGACACCTTGTGGTTGTTTAAAGAACTGTAGGAAACGAGTAACAAACCAACCATACAGTAGAGCAAAAAGTCAAGATTTATTATTCGTCGATGCCAGTTGACTTTTGTATGTCTAATAATTCGCAAATTAAATCATTTTAAGTTTGATCTAAACCCGAGTGTTTTCTTTAGTCGAAGAGATAAGCTAATCCTGTCAATTGAGAACTCAACCGGGATATTGAAAGACAGTGAGTGTAAACAAAGACGAATCGTGCTGAAGACGAGGAAAATGCAGCGCGTCGGAGAGATACAAAGGCGACAAGACGGAACCGTGGGAGACTTTTCGCGTGCAAAAACGATGAGCGTTGTAACGTGTGATGCGCATAGCCTCGCGGTTGCGCAGCTAAAAGATATATTAAAGGATAAAGGGCTCAGTTTGTCGGGAAATAAAGCCGAGCTAATAGACAGACTCATAACTGCCGATCCAACTAGGGAATGAATAACTGAATAAGGCAATTCTAACGACGGAAAAACCGAGCAAATAAACAGGAGTACGGGGGGGTATAACGAGTCCATTGTCTCGCGATCGTGAAATTGAGTTTTACAGGCACGAGAAAGAGTTGGCCGAGAGGGAACTCGCTGTAGCTCGTCGCGAAATCAAATTGTTGCGTAGAGTGCAGAATCGAAACAACGAGGTGATTGTAAACGACGGTCACGGTCATGTTGCCGATAATATAGGAACCTCAACCGAACGACGACCACTTCAAGCAGTATCTACGACGACGAACATAAACATAACGATGCTGGCGGAGCTGCTCAGTGTCTTCTCCGGTCAAGCCAGAGCATACGAAACATAGGAAAGACAGGTTATGTTTTTGAAAGAAGCATATAAACTCGACGACTCGACAGTGAAAATTCTTACCGGGACGCGACTCAAGGGCAAAGCCATGAAATGGTTTCATTCCAGGCATAAATATATCGCGCTGGACCCTGGATTAAGATTGCAATGTGACAAAAATTCGAAGAGCGAACATGGAAAAGAACCGAAACTTTTCATGATTATGTGCATGAGAGGACAATTCTTGCGAATTATCTCAGTATGGACGATGGAGTGCTCAGCTACATTATCGACGGAATTCCAGATACTCTGCTGCGCGACGTTGCCCGTATACAAGGATTCAACTCGAAGCAATTGTTGCTGTGAGGATTCGAGGAGATATCGCTGCGCGACAGAAATTTTACGTCAAATTCGAATGGGAAATAAGAAGACAAAGCGAGCGGCTGTAACTGTAGGAGCAACAAAGCGGCGAACAGTAAGAACGAGACAGGTGAGAAGGGTTCATCCGACAAAGGAGTCGCGTCGAATGAGACTAAAGAACGGGGTGTAAAGAAAAATTGTTATAATTGCGGTCAACACGATCATATTAGTATTAATTGTCTGACGAAAAATTAAGGAACGATATGTTTCGCTTGCGGCGAGTACGGGGATATTGCATCGAAATGTGAGAACAGAAGAAAAGATGCGACGAAGAGTAGCTTCGCGGTAACCCAGGCGAAATTGAGCGAGTACTATAAGCAAGTTTTGATTGATGGTGCCCCGATGGATAACAGAAGTGACTTGACGTTTTGGGGGTTGGAAAGGAGAATAACGCGATGTTGAGAGAATTTCGAGTGACGCTGGCGGTTGATGGAAACTCGTACCCGATTTTAATCGTGTGATTTCCCACGATTTGCTAAAGCATAAATTGTTAATTGATCGCGATTTTTTTGCATACGATAGATTTGACGATAAAGCGCGGTAAAGTTACAATCAGCACTTCGGTCGAAAGTTCTTTCGCATGCGATGAATAGCCGGGGATATTTTGAGTCAATGTAGTAAAATGCTGAGATGGGAATACGACAGATTTATCGAATATTCAGGACGAAAAGTACAGAGAAGCTATTCAAGCCCTCATCGACGATTACAAGCCGGTAAAGACTCGCGATGGATTTAAAAATGACACACATTGAAAGACGACGAACCAGTATACCAAAGAGCGAGACGATTGGCGCCGTACGGGGGAGAGCTGGTCAATGCTCAGATTAGCAATTTGATAGACGACGGGATTGTTCGACAGTCCATCTCGGATTATGCGAGTCTGGGGGTCTGAGTAGCAAAAAAGATGGTTCAAAAAGACGTTGACTATCGACTCCTGAATACAAAAAATGATCAAAGACAGGCATCCGCTACCGCTGATTAAAGACCAGCTGGACAGGCTGCAAGGTGCGCGAGTGTTCAGCATCCTTGATTTGAAAAACGGGTTTTTCCACGTGTTAATTGACGAGTTGAGTCAGACGGCTGTCATAGTGCCCGATGGCCATTTTGAATTTATGAGAGTACCATTCGGTCTATGTAACTCACCAGCTGTTTTTCAAAAATTCGTGAACGCCGCATTTCGGGAGCTTATTCGTATTGACGTACATGGACGACTTGATTGTGCCATCAGAAGATTATGAGAGCGGGCTAGAGAAAGTAAAGCGTGTATTGAAAACTGTGAGCGAGACTAGCCTTATTGTGAGTTGGAAAAAATGTGCATTCCTTCAGACGAAAATTGAATTTTCGAGTCACATCATTGAAACTGGACGTGTACACACGAGCGAAAGAAAAATCGAAGCGGTTACGAAGTTTTCGAAGCCGAAAGATATTCGACAGATTCAGGGGTTTCTCGGGTTGACCAGATATTTCCGAAACTACTTACCCGGAGATTCTCTTATAGCTCGACCGCTGTCGAACTTGTTGAAGTCGAATGTAAACTTCGCTTTTATGCGTCTTTAAATTATTTTGACGAGTAGTAGTGTAGTGCGTAGGTGCAGATACGGAACTACACACCGATGCATCGAAGCACGGTTATGGGGCGATATTGCTTCAGAGGAACAGTGAAGACAAAGCATTACACCCAGTATATTATGCTAGCGGTAAGACGAAGCCGCCCGACGAGAATTGCCCGAGCTATGAGCTCGAGGTACTTGCGATTGTAAAAGTGCTCAAGATGTTTCGGATATACTTGCTTGCGATTCAGTTCAAGATTGCTCTTCGGAACCCATGCACGTATTCCTTAAGATCTAAATATTCGCGAGCTTGTCGAAAACGAATGGATGAACGCCTTCGACGAAAACCGGACGAATTTCGGTTTCAGGCCAAGGAGAGTATCAAGAAAATTCAAAAGGAGAACCGAGGTGTTTTTAACAAGAAAAGAAAAGACGCAAATGTTTATCGAGAAGGCTATTCGTCGGACTAAGCAAGGACCGGGTTTTAAATTATCAGCTAAGTATTTGGGACCATACGAAGTAGAGAGAGAGCCTTGCGGAGCGACAGATATACAGTTCACCAAATCGATAAGGACTTTTGCAAACGTCAACGGCCGCTGATCATATGTAGTTGTGTGCATACGACGGAAATAGTAGCGACTCCGAAGACTACTATAAAATTCACAACGACGAAGAAGATCTCCAAGCACTTATGTTATCGCAGGAGGGCCGAATGTAGAGAACGAGTAACAAAGCAACAATACAGTAGAGCAAAAAGTCAAGATTTATTATTCGTCCATGTAGTTGACTTTTGTATGTCTTATAAATAATTCGCAAATTAAATCATTTTAAGTTTGATCTAAACCCGAGTGTTTTCTTAAGTCGAAGGGATAAGCCGATCCTATCAAATTTCAATTTTTATGATAAATGCCGATTTCTGTCCCCCATTATTACGAAACCTAAAGACTTTTCGCTCAAACGCCCAAAACAAACAAAAACATCTTGCGAACCCACGGAAAAGAAATTTGTGTCAAAATAAAGAATTAAATTTACTCAGTAGAATCAGGACACGATGACTTAATACCTCCCAGCCCCAACTGCGTTCTTTTAATTGAAAAAAATCTCAGTTATCAAAAGCTTAATGATAAATTTCATTTCAGTTTGGTATTCAACCGTTAAAACTTGTAAATCTTAGAACATATTTTACTGAATAATTCAATTTATTATATTATTTCTGGTGCTAATTATAAATTAACTGCTTCAACCGGTAAAATAGTCCCATTTTTCTAATATTCATAAGCTTTGGAAATAAGAGATAAAATTTATGATTAACTCACCAGCATACTTAAGATATCCTTCATAGGCATGTTGGAACATATCTCTTACTTCCTCTCTGAAAAATGAACTCGATAATTATAGATACTAGGGGTTTCAAAAGGTAAATAAATTACCTCAACCGAAGTATATCCTCTTTTCTATATGTTCGAAAGCATAAAACTGGTAATAAAAGAGCCGACAAAATATACCAGACTAACATGTTTTTGTATGCCATTGTTAAGAGTGTTCTATTCTGCTAGAAGTCTTATTAAATTAGAAATCTACACACATGAACTATCATTTTGCCACCCTAGCACAAAATCAACAAGCAAACAGCTGATCACTACTGTTGTTTGACACTGCCACTGATAAGTAAATATGTCAATTCTTTATGTCAATCTCAGCCTGATATGTTAAATATATCATCGTCAATGTTGAAATCTACTATAGTATAGTATATTCGCGGCGAAAACTTTGATTGATGCATTTTTCTGAACGCTCTCTTCATTCAGTCAACAAACGTCATTTCTGTCGAAGTGATAAGTAAAGGTTTTGCGTGAGGTGTTGCTTGTGCAATTAACTAACAAATAATCCTTGTGTATTGGTCAAAAGTAGCAAAATCAGCTTTGATTATTTAGAGTAAAACATTTTTCTTTGCGTGATCTGGAAAAATTAGACGATTGCATGCGGAAAGCAGGTAAATTTTCATAACAAAGTTTTGGTAGATTTCAAATTTGAAATTGTCTCAAAGTAGCTGTCATTTGAAGTTCTTTTGAAAAATGCAATTGCTTCATATTTATGATTTATGTTCATATGAAATTAATTTCAAGTGCTAGGAAATATTGAATCCTAGTCATGAAAACTTCATCATGAAGAAGTAGACTGCATTTCTTAAGAAAGTAATGATAAGTTTGTATCTTTGGGGATTCGTTTTCATTTGCGTAGGAAATATATTGTATGCGCTATGTTTTCATTTGTTTGAGAATTCAAATTGTTATCAAAGTGGGTAGAAAGTACCCCACGCAACGAAGGACTTCTCCTGAAACTTTGATTTGGGATATAGAAAATGTTGGTCACATAGGATATTTTGATACAAATCGTTGTTATATTTGGGCTACATTTATCCAAAAATGCAAATATTTCAAAAATGTAAATACGTTTTTAGTCATCTTTCAATAAATATTGAATGCAATTTATCGAAATCGACTGCGCATCAGTTTGTTACGTAAAAGAACATGAAACAAACATTCTGGGCTGAATTTTTTAAATATAACTAGCTGTTGATGTGCCTTGCATATTGAAGGCATGATGCCTGTGCTATAATGTTCTATCAATATTCTATTTTACTTTCCGAGAACGCTCGGGCCACTTATCAATTGTAAGCTTTAACGATTCTGTAAATCATAAAAACAAATAAAATTCATCAAAATGCATAAAGAGAATCAACGTATTTATTAAGAGGTTACACCACCTTGAGAATTTCAAAAAATCGAATGATTTTTTCTCTTAAGAATGATTAACCAAAAATCAATTTATTTTATTAGCTATAGCAATTATAACGAAAAGCGAAGGACTATGGGCCTTTACATTCTTATAATTATAAAAATTATATGAGTGTAGTTTTCCAAAAGTAATTAACCTATAATACGACAGATAAACTGAAGCCATTTATTAAAGCATTGTTTAGAAGAGTACATACAGTTTTAACTTTGCCATTGACTCTGTGCATTACATTGACGCAAAAAATTGCAATTATAATTTGTTTACTGATGCATTATCTAGTGGGTTACTCATTTTGAAAATGTTAAACCTTGTAACTGTCCCAAATGCGTTGCAACTTATATAGTAGTAGAATTTTAAGAAATACCTAGAGCCGAACAAGAGCCCAGCAGGGATCCAAAGGGACTAGGAAGTTTAGAAAATCTACTTTTAAAGAGTTGACAATAATGGAAGACTTTATGTTCGTTCCAGGAATTGCGTATCGAAAGAGATTTAAAAATATCACTTTCGATATGTTAACATCATATTATTTTTGCTTAAATATCTTAAAATCGACGAACGATTTTGATAAAATATATGACTCATGTTTGTGATATTACCTAGAGCCATAGAGCTATAAGATATAGAGAGGACGATAAGCCACTTTTGCGTCGTAACCGCCCCCTTTTTACAAACACGAAGAAATTTACAAATACCAACAAAATTTTAACAGTGGCGTAGATATTTGGGGCAACGAACCTGTAGCAATCTATGCATTTGTGGTGCTATAAGAATACATCCAATATGTTTGCTTCCTGCAAATTTTCTCGGGTAAATAATTTATTAGTAATAAGTTGAATTCATGTTAAAAAGTTTTAGCTTAAAAAGAGTAGCCTCGAAAATGTTTACTCAAACGTCCATATTGGGTTTGTATTAATTTTGAAAACTTGAAATCTGCATGAATATGAAATCAATAAAAATTATTAAACTCCTTTTTAAACTACAAAATAAACGACACGCATTATTGATTCGTTCTTTAATCCTGAGGCTCAATAGGAGCATATGAGTTATTTGCAAGTATCAACATCAGACAAAAGTTAAGCAATATTTAAAAAAATGCTTTGTAGTTTCTTAGTCGTTTGAATGTGAACGAAACTGCAACTAATTTTATCTCAACCATTGATTGAATCATTATACCACACCTCCCTCTTCCTTTTCCGGGCTTGGGACCGGCTTTGGCGGAATTAAGGCACTGGCTTTAGAAAGGAAAAAATTGAAGTGCTTAAAAAGTGGACAAACCTTTTAGAAGTAGGCTCTACATTCCTTTAAAATGAATTAATTTATTGAGTTTCTGTCGGAGAGATATTTTTTCTGACGATTTCTTAGCGATGAAATAATATCTAGTTTGCAAATATTTTTCTGTAACTAATTTGATTAGCAGGCTATAGTGCATTGTTTCCAGCATGTGCTTCGACTTATCTTGGAATAAATTATTTCCAATGCATTTTTTTTGAACTGTGATAGATATTTTGTCAAAAGATTCCTTATTGAGAAGCCCTTGGCTATTCCATCGTTGAACTCTTCTTATTTATTCTTCGGTTCTTTTACAAATTTCTACAACACTTTGAGATGGCGCTTTCAAACCTCCATTGTTTTTAAATTTGAATAATGAGTTCGCATTAACTTTACCTTGTATTGCAGCAATACATTCAGTGCATTTGAGAACGTGGAATTATTTGAAAACAACAAACCATGCTACATATTCCACAACATGTTCCGCATATGATGAAAGTTTTTCCAGTTGTGTAGCAAAGTTGTGTTCCGCAATAAAGCCGTCATTCCCTGCATTCTCATCGAAAGATATCTCTTCAATCATTGAAGTGCGTTCGGCACTTAAATTGATCTGACTCAGAGTACAACTTTTTTTTACATTTAACATAGGGATGTATTCCAATGGAATGCATTTGCCCATTCCTCCATCTTTAATCTGGGTGCGAAATAAAATTTTTTTGTATCGAGATGTAAACTGTCTTACAATTGGATTATTGTTATTTCCTAAGCCTGCTTGTATTGATCCAAAAAATAATTCTAGATGATCTTGACTGAACTTGTATAGGGGAATAAATTTCAATGTTTTTGTCAAAATGAAACGCTCGTACAAAATCTTTATATTCTGTAAGCCAACAATAAGGCCTTTAAATCCTACACATCTCTTCGATTCAATCACTAGTGTATCAGAAAGAAGTTTCAATTCGTTTATGTACTTAACATAATCACAACAGTAGGCATAAATGAGTTCTACATTTTTCTCACATAGAGCTTGTTTTGATGGAGGATATGCTGACAGTTTCCTCGAGTTTAAAATGTCGAATATTTGGTTGAAGATACGAATGAAATTTGCTGTTGCTTGGCTACCAGCGAACTGTTCCAACTGTAAAGACACCCTACAAAAATCTAAAGCATCCGCAACTGAGTTGCTGAAAGTTTGTACAGCCAAACGAGCTTTCATTTTTTGAGAATGGAAATAAATCTGCGCATTTCTTAATTTATTACCAAGATGCAGCCCTTCATTTTCCTGTAGCTCAAGCAGTGAAACGATATATTCCCAATTAATGCTATTGTTGTCTTGATGTTTAAAAATTTTCAGGTCTGCCAATGCATTGCGGCATAACTTAAACATATGGCAACCATCAAGGTGAACTATATACTTTGCCAATGAATCACTTATTTGTATGTAGCCTTTTGATTTCAAGCAGCGAATATCTGAACCTAACAGTTTAGCCATTTGTAAATTTTAAGCTGGTCCATCAAAAACACTCCAGCAATTTCAACCTCGATTTCAACTAAATGGCTAATCCAATGTGAAACAAGATTGGCCTTTTGTTCTGAATTAATTGACGCAATTGGGAAAAATGCTATCGGAATTTTCCAAGATTTATTTATGAAAACCACCATGAATACAAACATTTGCGTGGCTATCTTGTCCACGTTTCCACCATCACCAACATCTACGTATCCATATGCTCGTTGGCCATCCCATTCAACATGTTGCCTGATACTCATTCCATCAAATACTATATTTACAACAATTTTTTCGTGTTAGCTACTCTAACGACACTTCTTATAGCTTCAAACGCTTCGCTAGTGAAACCTGGTACACATCCGATTCCTTCATACCACCTTCGGATCATTCTACTATATGGCAACGACTTACCAAATGTCAACCGTACATAATCATATGCTTTTGGCGACAAAAAATTTAAATTAAGGGCAAATGCTCGTAACTAGGATCAAATGGCTTTTGAAGCGCTCAAAACTCTTCATTGGAATAATTGTTTCTCTAGCGTTTGCTTACAATGTTCACTTATATTATGTATCACTTGCTGCATATCTCTGCTGATAGTTTTTTTTTTCTGCTTCAAGGATTTAAGCAAATCCTCCAAATTAGAAGTCTTCTTTTTACTGCGGATTAAACGCTTTTTTAGCGGATCGATCATTTTGTTTTTTTCATTGATTTTTCTTCTCATTGAAGCCAGCTCTGCCTGCAGTTTTTCAATTTTGTTCTTGTTATGTCTGCACGTTGGCAATTGGCACTTACTCTTTAAATCCTATATAAATGTAGATTTTTTTAAAAATAAATTCGTAACTAGCTAAATGTACCCTGCATATATTCCACGATAATCTAAACACAGTGAATGCTACAAAAACTGGCATATCAAAACACAGATTATCCAGCAAAAATTATGAGATCTGATTCAATTTACAGATTACCTTTTCATTAAATAAACCTTATACTTTTTTAATCGGGCTGATAAAATAAAAGTGAATTCTTAATTCGCAACAAAGAAGTTATTAAATGCTTTGCTTTCAGGAACATAAGTGATTTACTTGAGATATCAGCCCATATCGTCTTTATGTTAATATAAAAATGCTTGAAATCATATGCTCATTTTTTGCTGGAGATTGAATATTCTAAACATAAAAACAAATAAAAAAGCCGCAATAACCTTGAAAACATACACGAAACTTACTTTTGAAAGTCCATTATTATCGTCTTGATTTGCATCTAGGTTAGGCGCAACCTACAAGAAAACATGAAAATCTGGGCAAAAATTTAGCATAAACTTCGTTACGTCAAATATATTTTCGATAAAATCACTTGCAGTATCCATTCCTTCTGTAATAGTCAGTCTTGCCTGAGTATTATTTTCAAGTGCAACATCATTTTGCATAATGGAAAGTTTTGTAGTATTCTGAAATAAAGCAAACATATGTATGTATAGTTAATCAATTTCATATTTTAAAAAATTTCTTGCATCAAATCCCGAAGTGTCACGAATTTCTCCACAGAATGTCCTTAGTGCAGGCAAATTGTTCAGATCGAAACCCTGTAAAAAAAAATTATGACGAAAATTTTACATTCAAACTGTAATAAAAGTATACTTCTGAGCTTTCATAACAATCCATTGTAAAACCCCGATCTAAAATTTCAGCATTGCTTGTCGATAGTGTTGACGGACATACCACTGTGTAACTCTTCATAATAGTAAGAATGTATAACATTAATAAAATGAATTTATGTGCCGATAGTATGGAGCTGCAGCTTCTATCTAGAGGTACCTGTAAAAGCACATATTTTCATTGCTTCCTATCTCTTCACATTTTGCCCGGAAAACGAATCTAGTATAATTGTTTCAAATGGTCTGCTTTCCAAATACTTGAAATTAAATTATTTCTAACCAAAATGGGCAAAAATACGTAGCTAATAATTAAATATCTTACTGGTATTGGATCACTTGAATTTTGGAATAAGCTATTGTTTGACACGTGCAAAAATATTGTTATTGCCAATTGAAACGTATCTAAAACCCTACTAATGAAAGCTTTCCTAATTGTTTAGGGGCTATTTTAAAAATGCACGTATACTGGAGACCTACATTTGTTTCTGAAAACTGGTGGTTAGAGCTTATCCCACTTCCAAAAACTATTTCCCTAGTCTCAGATTCATGGATTTCTGGGAAAACCTCAAAGTGTTTCATGTTTCGATTTATGCCATTTAAAACTCAATTTGATAGAAATTCCTAAAAGTGTTAATAAACCTACCAAGTGATTTTTGGATCGAAAACATTCCAGGGACAAAGATGTGCTGCTACTGTTGTTGGAAGCAACACTTTCCATAATTCCAGGAACATTCTGAGAAAAGGAAATATTTTGTATATTCTATTACTGTAAAAATTATTTCTTACGATTGTTTGCTCAAATGAGACGAATAATTCAGGAAGTGCATTTTCCCTTAAAACAGTTTTAGAGGGATATCGAAATACATCCTCTTCTTTGAAATGTTTACTGCAGGTCACACTGTGTTTTTAGGGTTTTGTAAAATAATTTTACAAAACCCTACTAGTTTCGCGACCAGTCTGTCCGTCTGTCCGTCCGTCCGTCCGTCCGTCCGTGTGTCACAGCAGTTTTTCTCGGAAACTACTTAAGCTAGAAGCATCAAATTTTGTGTGTAGGTGTAAAGTGGTGATCTCTTCAAAGTTCAACTACAAAAAATTTTTATAAGGTATTTAAGGGGGGTCTCCCCATATAGGAGAGTGACCCCCCGAAAAAAAAATTTCATTGAAGGTAGCCAATATGGGTATCAAATGAAAGGTCTTGATGAGAACTTTTCAAAACAGGTCTTAATTTGGCAAAATTTGCTTCGGGGGGTGCACAGGGAGGGGAAATACACGAAAAATTTGTGTCCCCCCCCTCGCGATTGGACACCTGTGATCCGAAAAATCTGAAAAAAATCAGGAATGTATGCCTTGGTGAGTACAACAACAACAAATACGTGAGAAGTCGCAATTCACTCAACTTTGTTAGTAATAGTATGATTTATCAATTTTATGTTTTCTTGAATAAAATCTTAACGGTACCCTTAAATTTAATGAAATTCGATACGTGGATGTCCATTTATAAGATTGATCTATCCTGAAAGTTTCATAAAGATTGAATCATATTTAGCGATGTTATAGCGGTTTAAATTTTCCTGTATTACTATGGAACAATATGCGCTGCATTTATTACTATGGCAACATATGGCTATGGAACGACATGCGCTTTTTACCGACTCAGACACTACAGTTGGGCTAGGATTTGCATGAAAATTTCAGGAATGATAGGTGTCATGAATATATTTGAGAATCGGTTCAGCTAGTGGTATCAGTAATTGTAAAACAAAATAGTGGCTGTTTTAAATGCGAAGATTGAATAATTTTGAGTTATTTTTTCCCAACTTCAACGTTTAAGGTGCATGCTTTGAACACTTGATTCAATTTAATGAATGACTGAAAATGAGTACCTACAATTAATGCTCATAAGTGAAACAAGTCAAGGAGGTGGGAGAGAGCTCCTAGCAAAAGGGTTTTGTAACCAATCTAGGATTCGAAAAAATTGGCCATTAATCGATGATAACAGTACCGGAGAGTGGCTCCTGAAAAAAAAATTCATCAAACGTAGCCGATATGAGTATGAAATAAAAGTTTTCATGCGAGCTTTTCAAAACAGTTGTTAAACTGTCAGTTTTTGCTTCAGTGGGGGCACAGGGGGGAAATACATGAAAAATGTGTTTCCTCCGTCGCGAATGGACATCTGAAATAATTATCAAGGCAGATATTTATGAGTATAACAATACCAAAAAATCTCAGAAGTCGAAATTCGTTCAACTTCGTTAATAATAGTATGATCTTTGTATTTCATATTTTCTCCAATAAAATCGTCTTTGACATGTTTCTTGATTTGATTCGATCTGGTGACTGCATTTTGTAAATTGAATACAAAACCCTTCTGACATGAGCGAAGGTCTGTTTACCCAACTTGTTTATAGTTCAGATTGAATTTCCTAATCGCTTGATCCAAATTGATCTTCTGGGTTCGTCTCCAAGAAAGCTGTTATTATCGGATACATGAGATTAATTTCAATATTAAAAACCATTGTAACTTTAATAGATGTAAGTATTCAACGGAACTTACACTGGTAAAAATCATTTATCTTTATTTTTATACTAAATACTGAGCGAAACTATTCGACTCAATCTATATTGCCCCTACGAATACAACTTTTGAACTATGCCAATGGGTTCGCGAAAATTTAGCGCACAAAAAATTCAGGTGAGTGTCAAAAGCTCGAGCCGAAGATTAAGCCACGCCTTTGTAAACAATATTGTTGACCGACAAACCAATAATTTCTACATTATTATTGAAAAAGGCATCTATTTTGACCTAATCAACGCGAAAGTTAAAAATTCATTAATTATCTTAAACCTATGAAACGACACCCCGAACGGCCGCGAACAAGTGTAATTTCTGCAAGTGAAAATGACACACTTCATTGTCTATATTAGTCTTTAAAAATCACTGTCACTTTTGTCTTCGCACTTTTACACAATCACAAATTAAATAGCACTCACGATTTGTAATTTTTATCGCTGAACAATTTGTCCGACACAATTAACTTATAAAAATCGCCCGTAAATCACAACGAACATCAATCAAAACAGATTATTAGTCTTGTTTTGACAATTCCTACAGTTCGGCTGTAATCCATCAAAAACGCGAGCATTTCTCCAACTGAAATATGAAAAATGGTTTCGACAAATTAAAGGTGCATGTATATTTTTCTACCAACAATAAATTAAAAAAGAGTTAACAAATAAATTTCTTTCAAACTGGGTTCTTGTAGATATTCAATGATTAAGCATTTTGAGGAGTAAAATTTCTGGTAATTTAGAGTATACCCAACCGCCGGTAATTCGATTTCATCAAAATATTAGAAAAAAACCTTGGCCATATACTTTTTGAGCGTGCGCATACCTTCAAGTAGAATTATTTATCTAACTGTTTATTCAGCTCAGTGTCAGATTGGAATTACGAATGTTTCCGAATATTCGCATGGCATTAAAATTTGTAAACATTGATTTCAAATTTAATTTTATCAATAAAAAGATATGCTTTGCATGGCAAGAATGCCTCATTCTCCCACAAAATATGAATAAGATTCTATTGCCACCAATTAATGTGGGGAAAATCTCGACAAAGTTTAGATGTTAATATTTAAATTTCACGAGAAAAAGTATCATCCTTAGCAACTCAGTTTTAGGGTTTTTAATAATTAAATGGTAGATTTCCCATATGAGGGCTAAAGAAACTTGTAGGCAATATGTCTGAGTTGTTGTGCAAAGAGATAATTGGGCGGGCTTTTTAAAAATATAAAATTTCTCATCATTTAAGCTGTAATATATTTTGCATTCTAAATATGGAAGGTCCGAAAATTGTCGAAGGTGAAGCAGCTACGAAAGGGGAAAAAGAGAACAAATCAATTTTTCAGACGCTCATGTACAGGCGTTTATAGACTGTTAGCCACTCTATATCTTATAGCTCTATGCCTAGAGCGTAGCGTGGAATTTTTTGAACAGTAAGTTATTAATCTTCTAAACTCAAAATTTCGGTAATAATCAGAGTTTTCTTTCCAAAACTGGTTTTTTATGCTCACAATTTTATTTTATTTTCCAGCAATGCCGGACAAACTACGCCATCAGCATAGATTTTCAATAGGGTAAAAAAAAAAGACCTTCATCCTCATCGTCTCCGGGCGCTCATGTACGAGTATACCCTTTATATCTTTTAAGACTGTCCGAACGTAATCTATTAAATTTTTCAACTGATCTAGTCGCCTCTCCGATTAAACTACCAGGAGAGAGCTCTTTTATTTCTTTGAAGACGTTACCGCGCTGCCTGCGCTGTCTGCCCTGCAATAAGTATGCGGCAGACGTCATGTTCCTCCTCTGCGTAGAACGTGTCCAGAGATTGTAACTTGTTCAGATAAGACTGTAAACATCCATTCCCACTCAGGAGGTGGGTCAGGTGGAAATCTGAAAGTCTTACCCTGCCGTCGATTAAAGCATGGCCTCAGCTAAGGGTGAGGCGTGCGCTTCATATTTCCTTTGTGACGGACGTTTCTCCAGAATTGTTGCTAATCGTCTTTATTTCTATGCTATTATATATTTCTGTGCGCTAATAAGGAGGCCGAGGGGTATCACCCCTACAATTCAGAAGCTGTCCGATATGTAGGTGCAATTCGCAGCGCTATTCGTCTCTGCACCTGCAACAGTCAATTTTCCCTTACTGAGAGCGTCTATCTGATCCATGGAGTAGTGACTGCATGGCGCTTATAAAAGTCGTCTTGTTTATGCGAGTCTCCAAAGTTGGCCAATAATCGACTGAGTGCTGATGCACCCACTGCAGCCTTATCAGTAGTTGCGAAAGTGTTTGTTTAGAAGATCTCATCTTCGAGTCTATCAGTATGTCCTGGGTACTTCACTGCTGGTTTATATTCGACCAGTACTTCGTCAATATGATTATCTTTACTGTAGATATTCTTTTTTCTTCTGGATACTTACCGCAGTCACAGATATTATATTTGACAGAGAGAGAGAGAGAGAGAGAGAGAGGTTTAATACCCGAGGTTTCATACTGAGGCCGGCTAGCGCTCAATCGTTTCGTGGGTTTTTCTGGGACTCTCACTGCCCTTACTGGGCTACCTTACATATATAGCACAACCATAACGGAAGGAAAAGTACAAGCAGGGGTCATTCCGAGAAATGAAAAATTATGTTTTATTCAACCATGGCCGTGATTATAAACATATAAAAGCTTATACGGCAAAGAATGATGTCAAACTTTTAGGCTTCTACTTTAATTTGTTTCAAATAGCCGAAAACACAAAGAACTTTAATGTGTATTCACATAAAACCAAATGAAAATGAATAAAATAATAATGATATTTAAGTCAAATGTCGAAAACAAAAATAAAAAAACAACAAACTCGTAAATGAAAGAAAACGAATCAAACTTACCCATCCTTTCCGGCGGGAGCGCTTTGCAACGTAAAGGTAGGGCACTGAAAAATTAAATGTTTTATTTTAGTCAATTATTTTGTTTATTTGATATCCTCCGGCCAATTCTCTTTCTTCTATAAAAGCCGTCAACCCTGCTTTATTTAGTGAGCATATGCGCTTCGACTGCTTTGAGTCATTAATAAAATAAAGTTATAATTCCCTTGTGGACCAAAAATATTGATTTAGAATAAAAATCAAGAGTTTGATGGTAAAAACGATTTTTTATTCTACAATACACACCGATGCATCAGTGTGTGTTGTAGAATAAAAAATCGTTTTTACCATCAAACTCTTGATTTTTATTCTAAATCAATATTTGTGGTCCATAAGGGAATTATAACTTTATTTCATTAATATAAAACGACCTCAAAGTATTCATATCTAACAGATTAAAGTGTTAGAAAAAGTTTCTGAACTTATAAAGATGTGTGCCCAACATGATTTGAACAATTATTCGCGTAAACTTATCAAAATGAAACGAATTAAAGCCGACATAATATTTCTTAAACAAGGCAAAAACAAAAGTGTATCCAAATTTCATGAAAATTAAGTGTGCTATTTCTAATGCGCGTTTCGATAATGTCATACGTGTAGCAAAGAAAAACTGGATTCAATTTGAAATACATCACTACAGCAACCTCGATCAACTGCAGCTAGAATTGTACGAACTACACTTGAAGATGACTAAAGACTTAAAAACGGAACAAGAATTCAGCGAATTTTTAAGAAAGCAGTCCATCATTTTTAATCGCTGCGAAGGTATTTTCCTCAAAAAACGAAAAATACAATCTAAAAAACTAGCTAAACTAATGAACAGCAGAATTCGTAACACCGAATCAAGAACAGAAGTTAAAAATGTTAATGGATTAGTTGTGAATGTTAAATCGTGGCCTCAATTTCTCAGTCAAGCCTTTATCACCACCTGTAATTGAAATAATTGCAGATATTAAATCTGCAATCCAGTACAAACAAATAGACATCAAAAATAAAATCAGAAAAAAGGCAACGCGCGTCATCGGCGAAGCTAAACAAGATGCTACTAACAACAAACCAGACACAAAAACAATTAAATGGAATCGCGCCTAAAAATCACTAAAACAACGCGATTTATTCTATATGAAATCCGACAAAGGAAACAAGGTGATCATAATTAACAAAAAGAACTATGATGAACGCATGATGAAGTCAATATCTGAGGATAAGTTTGCGGTCTGTCCTTTTCCTCTCAATAAAATGGTGAAAGATGCTAAGTCCTTCATACATACCTTACACTATGTTTTCAACGTAAATAAAGATCATTTAAGAGTACCTAATCCACAAGTTCCATTGATGTATGGCCTCCCGAAGATCCATAAGACAGGAGAAAAAATGAGGAAAATCGTTTCGTGTGTCAACTCACCCCTCTCTAAATTGACAAAATGAGTAGTCAATGAAATGAAACAATTTGGCAACCTTGAAGGGCTCTCCGTTAAGAACTCATAATTTTGTCGACAGGGTGAGAGACATAGATATTGAGGAAGACGAGCGGCTAATTTCTTTCGACGTCACAGCTCTTTTCCCCAGCGTCCCGGTTCATCTAGCCATCGAAGCAATAAGGGATTACCTCCAAAACAGCAACATCTCCGCCGAACATATACATGCATACATACGCTGCATCGAGGCATGTATGAAATATAATTGCTTTGAATTTAGAGGAAAATACTATTCGAGTGACTTTGGATGTAGTATGGGGAACAGTTTGTCACCATTTATAGCCGAAGCCTTCATGTCCAGATTAGAAAAACAAATGAAATCTGAAGGCATCTTACCAAGGATTTGGTGGCGCTATGTAGATGATGTCTTCGCCGTTGTTAAGGAATCAAGAGTAAATCATCTCTTAGATTTGCTCAATAGTCGTTAATCAACCATAAAGTTTACCATCGAACCCGAAAATGAAGAACAAATGCTGCCCTTTCTGGATCTTAATATTACGAAAAATTAAATCTTCGATACATAGAAAATCAACAACAACATATAGATATATCACCAAAGATTCATTTTGTTCACATCAGAACAAGATCGCAGCATTTAGATCGATGATATATCGTATGTGTCGATTGCCCTTATCACTGGCAGACTATAGGAACGAATATGAGCATATCGTACATTTAGCTAAAATGAATGGATACGATAAAGCGCTAACGGACAAATTGATTGCCAAATGCATGCAAAAAATGAAAAGAGAAAGAGCTTCAACCCTTTTCAACCAAAACCGTACAGCAAACCATAACGAATCGCGTGCAACCTTGGCATATGTCCCTATGATTTCCAACCCTCTAAAAAAGGAATTCAGCAAAGCGAATCTGAAGATTGTACATAACAACACCCACAAGCTTTGCTCATTACTTGGTTCCACGAAAGATCCTTCTTCGCCAAAACAAAAAAGTGGAATCTACCAAGTTAATTGCACAGAATGTAATAAAAAATATATTGGACAAACCAAACGTGCTGTTGAAGTTCACCTGTAGGAACATGAACGATACATCAAAAACAAAGACATTAACAAAGGGATTGCTGCACATGCATAGGATTTAAACAACACAAGAAGACACTAAACGGGATCGCTTATAAATAATTTTCAATTGCTAAAAACAGTAGCTAATCCGCGAAAACTCGACGCGTATGAATCGTTATTCATGCATATAACGGATAATCTAATTAATATTGACGATAGCCCAATAAATTCAAGTTTATTTCAATTGGCTAAATAATGTGTTAACGGTTACTTCTATTTTGCATCGATAATTTTATATGTGGTTAACACATAACAGGACAGTAATTTTATATTGATTTAATCCGACTAAATTATATAGAACCAATAAGCCGTTAATTGTTAATGTACTTAAATTTTTTCAGTAGTTTCATTAGTAGTTTCGCGCATAGCGCTGAAGATCGTCGGCAATACCGAACGAAATGCATCCGTGTGTGTTGTAGAATAAAAAACCGTTTTTACCATCAAACTCTTGATTTTTATTCTAAATCAATATTTGTGGTCCATAAGGGAATTATAACTTTATTTCATTAATCTCAAACGACCTCAAAGTGTTCATATCTAACAGATTAAAGTGTTAGAAAAAGTTTCTGAACTTTGATCCATCTTCAGTGTATTGTTGAAAGAATTACAAAAGATAGCAAATGGAATAATAACGTTGCTCAAATACGCAAGCGGCGTTCCACATCAGTCCCTTGTTCAGATTATCAGCGTGCCTACCTTAAATAGTGCTTGTTCAACTATCAGTCCAGCGACGTGCACCGTAAAATCTTTATCATCGACCAGCCCGATTTATCTGGCAGCGCACAGTAGCCCATGGTACAAGGCGATCTAGGCGAAGGATGAAATCTTGAACAAAAACCGAACTACCATCCTCCACCGACCCCCCTTCGTATCGTAAAGTAGGAGTCTGGTCATTCAGTTAGTCCCTAAGAATCCGCATAGGATATTCTGAAACTTAAAAAGAGTTTTCTAACGTTTCGAGGCTTTTCTGACATCGCCATCAAAAAGACTACTCATCGTGTGGCACAGCTGTGTGCCTCCACCCTTTGGTCCGAGCTTACCACCATCGCGATCACATCAATGGTGGAAAAACCCGCTCAAAGCCATATTGCCGAGCAGATACGTTCTCTAGAGCATGGATCGTTTTACGAGTTGCTCGAGCACTTTTCCAGCCATCTCCAGCATACATAACGGAACTTCACTTCCCCTTGCTGATCAGTATCAGTCAGATCGATACGAGCCTCGCTACCGGAATACACCATCACTCAGGCCAGCGTTGAACGTACTGAGCAGCATTTTAGGACAAAGGTGATAGGCTAGCGGCAACACCTCAGCTTGAACGTTATCTAGTCAGTTTTATCAATTGTTCCAAAACGACACTTCTAATTCAGCAACTTTTCAACTGCACAAGGCAAGCACACTCTCTTTCATGCTTCACAAGATGTGCGCCGAGTTACTATGCTCCGTCATCCCCTATCGCCCACATTTTCTATACTGTATTTACCAAAAGTGGTATTTTTCGTTATTTGCGTCATGTTTTATTTTATTTTCATTGATTTATAGCCCTACTGGTTTCCTTCGCTGTCAAGTTTCAGGAAAAGGTCTTTGGCGGTTGTTAATGACCATGAAAAAATATTGATGTCATCCACATAGGCTAGCACTTGGCTCAACTTGTATAGTAAAGTACCTCTTGTATCGACAGGTAGCTTTATTATGACGTATTCCAGAGCCAAATTGTATAGCAATGAGGCCAGCTTATCTCCCTGCTTTAGTCCAATATTTGTGTCAAAGGCATCAGTGAGTTGGTTATTGATGCGGATTAGAAAGCTTGTCGACTTCATTGTCATTTTGGTAAGCAGAACTAATTTGGCTGGGATATCAAAGCAAAGGATCACTTGGTACAGTATGATGTTACGTTACGATCGATACTGTCGTATGTTTGCTTAAGGTCAACGTAAATTTGGCGTAGGTCTATGTTGAACACCCAGCATTTCTCAAGTGCCTGCTTCACTAAACAATTGATTCATCAAAACTTTTTAGTTTCCGGACCGTTCCGGACCTTCGGGGTAATATCAAAAAAAAATTTTTTATTTCTTTTTTTGGGTGAATTATACTTTTTATTTCCTCATCCGCAGGTTTCGGAAGGTACTTCCTTCCTTCCTCAGTGGGCAAATTACTAACTAATTTGCTCACTGAGGAAGGAAGGAAGTACCTTGCGTGCGCTCAAAAGAAAAAAAAATTTTGTTTTGAAATTGATCTATCGTCGATCTGCCTGCTACAAAGCCACTTTAATACTCCCAAATAATAATATTTACGTATGATCTGACATTATTTTCTATGATCTTTGAAAATATTTTGTACGCCTTACAAAGTAGTGATATGCCTCTATTATTTTCGCACTGTAGCTTGTCACCTTTTTTGTGGATAGGGAATATGATTGATTGGCTCCACTCGTTCGGCATTCGCTCTTTTTACATCAGCTTAAAAATCTTATACGTTTATGTGCTCATGTAGTAGTTTGCAGCAATCAAAACTATCCGAGAACAAGATCTATACACCCGTAGGTTACAATTAAAGCTTAGTGTAGAGCACATAAATGTATAGATTTACATTTAGTTGATGTAAAAAGGGTTAAGTGATCAATAAAAAAGTTTAGCACAGACAAGTACTTACATGAGAAAATTAACCTGAATATAATTTGTAGTTGCAAAAACACATTGAGTTTTTTTAAGTAGAATAAATTAGAATGATTTTCTCACCTCTAAGCATGGTGATCGCCATAACCCGTGTGCGTCAATAGTGTGATGGCCTGAAGGGACTTTATATAGTACACACGTTGAAACTACATTTTTCTTACATTTTTCTTCTTTAATAATTTAACAAAATTATTAATGCAACTCAATTAAGCAGCTACGTACAAACAATTTGCATAAGTAATTAATTGGTTACCTGATCGGTGAAGGTATCACATTCGGTTGACCTGTTTGAACCTGTCAACGATATAGCCTTGAACAGAAAAACGTAGGCAGCTCTTTGTTTGCATATTCTACGCGCTTCCTATAGAAGAGTATGGTTTCGATTTTATAGAATAAAACGTAGAATGCACAAATACTACTTTTACTAACAAAGTAGAGTGAATTTCGGCTTTGGGGTATTTTTTGCCCTTGTACTCATATAAAAATGCCGCTATGATATTTTTTCAGATTTTTATGCTCCATCGTACCAATTTTCCCTACATTTTAACTCCTCCTCAAGCCCCTAGTTCATAAATTCCAAATTCTAAAAGTACTACTCAAGCCCTCTCATTTGATACACCACTAGACTGCTTTGATAAAAAAAATTAAGCGTCACTTCATGTATGGAGGGACCCCCTGAAAAAGTTTTACGATGATACCATCGTGAAACTGTGGAAAGGTCAGATAGTTTCTGAGAAATTAAACATCGTTTCTGAGAAATTAAACAAAAACCTAAAAAGCGAAAAACCAAGATTTATCTTTTAAAAGAGCAAATTCTTATATCCGCTTTAAATCGAAGAGAAACGATAAGGCTACGCACTGCGCTTGTACGGCAAAACAAAAGCTCCTGCCGAAAAACAGATAAGATTAGGATACACTAATGTAAGGATGAAAATTTTGTTGGAACACGCACGGTAGTTATACCACAAGTTTTTGTTTTAGATTTTACTTATTTCAAAACAATAATCACTAAAGCACATAACTTATAAAACTACATCAGAATATAGGGAGGACTTTCGGAAATAATTTATTCTGTTATTAAACATATTCAAAACTCAATATAACTAACCCTGAAAATCAAATTTCATTACAGCCAAAATGTCGGCGGACGATTCACCCTCAAAAGATCAAGATACCTCGCACGGAGACGATGATCAGGAAGAAATGGCGCTTGGTCCAGCAGCGCTCGGATTACATCGTGTTGGAACATTGCCACCTAAACCGCAACCTTCTCAGCCCATACAAGTACTTAATGCACGTGGTATGCCAGCTCGAATCCGAAAGAAAAATAAGTTATTCTTCGATGATGACATAGTAAATGACAGCAAGCAGTTAAGAAGCAGTGTTTCCCCACGAAAATCATCAAAACCTTCTTCGCCCGTCAAGACTCCTGTTAAAGTATTGAAGCATAGAAAAGGTATCGTTTCAAAGTATATGAAAGTGAAAGAAGATGATAAGGAGGAGATTGTCACAGTATCAACTCCTAATACGTTTGTCGTACCGTTTGATAAAAAAGTTGGGCAACGTATCGGCTTGCGTTTGAGGAATTTACTGAAATTACCAAAGGCCCATAAGTGGGTCAGTTTTGAATGGTTTTACTCTTACATTGATAGAGCACTGTTTGAGGGAGAAAATGATTTTCAGATTTGTTTGAAAGCTACTTTTCCGCAGCTAAAGGCCCATATGTTAACAAGAGCCGAATGGTCGAAAATACGTTCAATGATGGGCAAGCCGCGTAGATGTTCGCAGGCATTTTTTGATGAAGAACGCCGTGAATTGGAGCGAAAGAGACAAAAAATTCGATTTTTACAAGTACGTAAAACAGTAGCGGATCTTTCTTTCATCAAGGATTTGCCAAGCGAAATACCATTGCCATTACCAGTTGGCACTAAAGTTACAGCAAGACTTAGACAACCACAAGATGGAATTTTTACTGGAGTTGTCGACGCCGTAGACACACTTACAAGTACATACCGGATCACCTTTAACAGACCAGGGCTTGGAACTCATTCTATTCCTGATTACGAGATAGTCGCCAATGATTTCCATGAAACCCTACCACTTTCAAGCCTTACACAAGAATTCAGACCTAGATTTGGTGCACGATCGTCGCTGATATCCCCATCTCGCTTTTCACGCAGCTCATTAAATAAGAGCGATCCGCTCCTTGGGCAAGAACTATACGAAAGCCAGTTCAAGAACCCAGTAATGGCACGAGAAACGATTGGAGGATTCCCAATCAAGCTCCTTGAACTTATTGTACGCTTGAAGAAAACATTAGCTTTCAAACAGTCGAAACTGCAACGCTTACGAGATATGAACACTGAAGCTGAAATGCACAAATCTCATGGAGATGCTTATCCGGAAGATTTTCAACGCCGTTATGCTAGTATAGTTATATCAATGGAAAAATTAAACAAAGATCTTCAAGAATACTTGAACCAAGTGCAAACATATGCCTCGGGATTGACAAAGGAGCCGACTATTCAAGCAATGCTAGCGCCGAGTTATCTGCGTGAAAAATGCCGTGAGTTGGCCGATGAGGCTGTTCAGCGAAACAACCAGAACACCATTCAAGATGACAATATTCTGAGTTTAGTGACCGATATGGCGACTTTAATGCTTGTTGCATCGCATCTTTCATCGGGAGAAAATAGTCATATCTTAAAGGTTCTTGAAGGATGTGTAGAAGAAGTGAAAAATAGGTTGGATGCTGATAACGTTGAAGTTTTTCAGAAGAACGTTCAGATTCATATGCACCATATTCAATTGGGCTTAGGACAGCTAGCGAATAGTTTAAACAGCAGCGGTAATAGTAATGGTAATGTTGAAGAAACGTCCGTGTACTAACTTTTATGAAGCGATAAACAAAATGTTTAATCTAATGTTCATGAATTTCAATGTAATTTTATTGAGAGTTTGATGTCAACCGTATTAGTTTTAAAATAAATCGATTTGTAGGCTAAAAACGTTTGTCTTTATTACGGGAGTCTAAATGCCTTTAATATTGTATATTTATACTAAACCATTAATAGGATGTGTTTAGGTGCTTAGTTTTGACGGAGAATGAGTATGTTTCCGGATTTGGTAGAATATCCCCTATAGCACTTATAACTTGAAGTATCTCTTGTTTAAGTTTGTATAAATGAAAGCAACATTTTTTGAAGCAAAAACGCTTGTATTAAATTTATTTTTTTTGCTTTTAAGGTATTTTGAAGTCCGTTCTCTTTTTTTCAAAAAGTTAAAAGTTTTTAATTTCATGATTCTAAGGCGATAGATTAAGTTTACTACTTTTAGGTTTAATCTTTAACAAGTTGAGTAGACAGAACTAAGTTCATGTCAGAAGGATTTTGTACTCAACCTAAGATATGCAGACACCAATTATCAATTAACTCGAGAAAACTTAAACGACGTCTACAACAAATACCTACTTGCTTTCGAAGCAGACCCATTTTTACTCCATTTTAACCAGCCGCCATTTTGTTGCAATATTACTAACTACCATTGATTCAATGAATCTCAAAGGCGTTTTCAGGTACACAAATGTTCCAAGTCCAACAATCGGTAGCGTATGTTGACGTCAATATTATGGCACGTTCAATCTTAGATGCCAAAGGAGCATAAAGTCAAAGTCAAAAGCGCTTTATTTAATACCAATCGTTATAAATTTTTAAAAGAACATAAAGCAAATTCCAAACAATAAAACTATAAAAAAACTTAATGGCCCGAATGGCTCTCTAAATTTATACGTTATCAGTTAAACACATTTAATGAAAAAAATACACTTGCAAATTTAAACTAATTAATATTATTAGATATTTTTTGATTCAATTGGAAAAAGGAGAAAAAACCAACCAGCATTAGTCAAAAATTACTTATACTACTAACACAGCAATGAACTTATATCCTATACCTAATATGTTACACCCTAATTCTAAATAAGTTCAATAAAAAAAAAAAAATGAACACGAATAATTTCGACATTGTCATTCAGCCACCAATAACTAGATTGCTCCATCTCAGCTCGACCAATCTCAACGAATCTAGCAAATGAGTATCTCCATTCGAATTGTTGGTCTCGTGAACTCTAATTCGGAGGATATTTTATCTTCTTATCGGTGGCCCGTCGGTATATGTGATATAGATTGGGACGCCGTCAGAATCAAAAACATCGATTCATGTCCAAATACACGAATGCTTCTGGAGGAACGAAGCCAGTAGTGAGGCAAGTCACAATATACCCGTCTGTAGGGTGGAACGGCTGTGAAATCCAAGGGTTTTCACTCACAGTCACAGATCTTGCGATATGATTCCGAAGAAGTTTCAATATGAAGATATCGACTCTTGTAACTTGAGCGGTTTGATAAATTTTTCTATTCGATATATAGTGCTTCCAATCCATCTCAGGCTTTCTGTACAAACCAGTACATGCACGAAGACATTTCCTTTCGAAAACTCTTAATCTTTCCATTGTACTAGCACTCTGGTTGTACCACATCTGGCATCCGTATGTCAAAACTGGCCTAACCAGGGTCTTGTAACAAATAAATTTGACTTTTTGATCAGTGTATCTGGAATGAAAGAGTCGCCGAAGGGCCATGACTACTTTTAGTGCTTTACTGAGCATGATTTTGATATGTTCAGTATAGTACAGATACTGATCGAGATGAACACCGAGGTATCGAACACAGGATTTATGTGGAACCCGTTCGGAACTACCCTCACCAGCCATAATGTGGAAATCCTTCCAATTACGTTTCAGGTCTTGACTGACCCCCTGCAGCGTTGTCCGAAGCAAAATTGTTTCGCACTTCTGCGCATTGATTTTCATTCGCCAATTGTCGGTGTAGAGCTGCACATCATTAAACATTTTTTGAAGATTGCTCTGAACTATTGTAGCTTTTCGGTCTGCCGTATAGATGATCAGATCATCAGCAAACGCTACCAATGATCGCGTTGGCGAGACATTAAAATCAAAGCTGTTCAATAGCTTGCGAATGAATATTGAGAAAAGCAGGGGCGCAGTAACTGTTCCCTGCTGTAGACCATTCAAGACCTTGAATTCGCGCATTGTTGTCAAATTTCCATCAGTTACAACAAATGATTTCCCGTATAACATATTACACATCATGGCGACAAGGTGCCTGGGGAACTTGTCCTGAAGAAGTTTGAAAACTAGTCCATCTAACCACACCGTATCGAAGGCTTTCTCCATATCAATGAGACATGCTCCAACACATTCTTTGTTGTTTAGTTTCCAACAGATGTCTGAGGTTACTTTCGTTATTGCATGTATGGTCGAATGCCTGGCACGAAAACCAAATTGGCAATTCGGCATCAACTCATATTTCTCAATGTGGGCGTTTAATGCTCTGTTGAGTATCACTTCAAACACCTTGCTGATGTTAGGCAGCAAGCTGATTGGGCGATAGCTTTTAGGGCACGAAGATTCTTTTCCTTTCTTCAAGATCGGAAATACCTTAGCCTTTTTCCACTCATTTGGGAAATATGAATTGTTCAACATGTTGTTGAACAATATGCAATAATTCCTAATAGCAACCTCTGGCAAATGTCGGAGAACTATATTTGGAATACCGTCAGTACCACATGATTTTTTGTTGTTTATTCTGCGAAATATGAAACACAAGTCTTCATAGCTGACAAAATAATCAGTAAGATTCAAGCTCGGTATGAGGACAGATGTTAATGTTTCATCAAAATGAAGAATTGATTGGCCGCTCAGGCTTGATTTGAAGTCGGAAACTTTTGCTTCAACGACCTCCGAAAATATTTCATTCCTTCTCTCTGGGTTTTGGCAGATGAACCAATTTAAAATGTGTTCCAATCCGGGCAAGTTTCTGCAATCCATCACATATAATCCTGTTTCCATTTCTATCCGGAGTCGTACTATCAATTTCGATACCAGCTCTATCGAGAAGATTTATCTCATCACTAGCGACTTCAAGATTCGATACCTTCACTCGAGACTTCCTGCGGAATAAGCTATTCACTTTCGCGAAAACGCCATCTGGGTCCTGTGGGCTAATACCCCTCAGTTTTTCCGCCCATTGATTGCTAACCTCACTCCTGAAGTATGAACGGATTAAGTTCCGGACATTCCTCAGGTGTAATTTCAACAAAGCCAACGAGGGATGGTTGTAGTCCAAAAATCGCCGATAAATATTGTTGACGCGTGTGAGAAGAAGGCTTTTCAATCTTTTCAACCTTGCGCTGGTTGGTGTTTCATATCCTTCCATATTGTTTCGATGTTTAATCTTGGGAACAACTTTCTCAATCGTTTCCAAGGTCAGCTTCTCTAACTTCGACAAATAGAGATCTATTTCATCGTCAGTTAGATTTCTGTTATTAGGAACCATTGAGCAAGCGTTGCCATCATCAGAAGAGGGACATTGCTTCTGGTACTCCCGATTAAACTTCTTTTGAAACTTTCCCCAGTCTGTTTTTTTGAAATTCAACCGATGGTTTTCATGTTGAACTGGAATGAGGAAGAAATCATCCCTTTGATGATTGATTTCCATTACGATTGCGTTATGGTCGCTATCGTAAGGAAGCACCAGCAGTTTCCGTTGAGGATTATTAAAGCTGAATTCAAGTCTTACGTCAGCAATGCAGAGGTCCAAATATAAATTTGTCCTAGGGTATGTTGGGAACTCCGACCCATATAGGTTGCACCTGTATTCAATTTGGTTCTCTGTTATCCATGATTTCAGGAATACACCTCTTGGATTATTGGTGGCGTTTAGCCATGATGTATGCTTGGCATTCAAGTCACCGGCAAAAATATAATAACTATGCATCCTGCTCAATTCGAGTATTTCAAACAAGGAATTGAATTCCTCCTTGAACTTGAGAACATTTTCACCAGTTGCATAGGCAGAGATAGTGAAGAGGTTATCCCCACCTGGCAGTGAGATTTTGATGACGGACACTTCAAGAAATTCAAAGCTTTTGAATTCGACTTTTTCAATATTTTGGAAACAATAGGGTCTTCTAACCAATATCCCGGTGCCACCTCCCCCATCACCTATTACCCTATCGTTTCTTACGAATGCAAAATCTTTGAATTCCATGGAATGCCATGAATTGAGGTGGGTTTCAGTGAGAAGTACGATGTCAGGCTTTTGCTTAACAACAAATTCAAGGAGATAATCACGTCGATGTATAGCAACGATAGAGTTGACGTTGATCGATATGAGGCGAAGCCTATCCATGGGAATATGACTGGATGACAAGTTATTATTAGGCATTTGAAAGACCTAAACGCTGAAAAGCAAAGTTAATTTTTGAATCTTGTTTGTCGATTCTCTCCGATAAAGAATCAAGTTGCTGGTAAATTTTGAGAAGCAGCTCATTATTGCCACTTACATTATTTACATTATTTCCAGCATTTTCTGCTGGTCCTCTAGCGGCGAGTGCAAATGATACTCCGGGCTTGACGAAGTTGGAAGGTATGATATTACGGTGTACTTGTGTTTGCTTTGGAGCAAATTTAACTTTTGCATCTTGATATCGGGAGCATCCTCGATATGATGCTGGGTGACTAAAAACACCGCAGTTAACGCAGTATAATTTTTCTTTAGGCTCCGTCTGAGCCAATTTGCACTCACCGGGAGCATGAACGTCTTTGCATTTAACGCAATGATAGTGCATGGCTAAATTGGCAGCCGAAGGTCCAAATCTTTGACACCGGTAACACTGGTTGACTTCTCTTTTCTGGAGGCGTTCCCACCTCACCACTCTGTATCTTATTTGTTGAAGGGCATTTGGACTGCTCTTATTTGCAATTTGTACCAGGTAAAGTGGTAAATTCTTCCTTTCTATGGTCGACCTTCTTGTCGCAAAGGCTTTGACTGAAACAAAATCAATATCTGGTGCAGCCTCCTTGAGCAACTGAAGAAGATCGACCGTATCCTCTCCGCTGTCCAAACCCTTCAACAAGAAGGTCTGATTTTTTTCATTTTTTGGGGTATAGGTGAAGTGTGGAACCTCCCCAGAAATCAGCGCATCTTCGGCTGACTTGAAATCAACCAGTGATTTTGTCCTTATAGTTAATTTTTCGGCATTAACTCTTTTGATTTCGAAATTGGCCAGTTTATTTTCGGCTGCCAATAGCCGAACCATATCTTTCCCGGTTTGTCCGAACACGTTGATTGACGGAACTTTTTCTGTCTTGTTGGAAGCTTTTTCAGAGGAACCAGAACCAGCAGAACTGCGGGCTGGTTTTTCTCCCTATTTTTGTTCTTTAAATATTGAATAAAATTAACGTCATTATCTTGATTAAAATTACCTCCGATGTTTTCTTCGATTTCCATATCTTCGGTTAATCCCTCCAGCGCTGCAAAATAATTTTGGCTCTCGTTGGTGCCACCAGCACTTAGAACTTCCTCTGGATTTACTTGCTTTGTACTTTTCTTCGGCTTTGTTACATGTTGCCATTGATTTTGTGGCTGCGTCTTTTGAGGCTTCATCCCTTTCTTGAAAAGATCCTTGAGAGACTGTATCTCTTGCCTTAGTTCATCATTTTCTTTCTGCAATTTGGCCATTTGTTGATTGTCCGCTATTATTTGCAGCTTGCACCGTCCATCTACGGAGTTTTCTTCGTTATGTTTTCTTTTGGTGATTGTGGCCAGTTTCGAATTCGTCGTTTCCCCAGGCTGCCCCAACGGTGGGAAGCCGTCGGGCTCCTCCATACCAGTGGCGAAATTTTCTTTGTGAATTTGTTTTTCGTTACCAATCGAAGTAAAAATATTCGATAGAAATTTCCTGAGTCGATTACTTCGACAATATAAGATTTTTTCCTATAAAAATTAACTTCGGACTAACGTTTTTAAAAAATTAATTTAATTTTTGAAAACTTTTGTCAGGGGCGATTTAAAAGACGTCTATACGCAAAGACTACTACGATCCAACCGCCAAAGGAGCATTTCTGAGCCTAGAATCATGCAATACGAATTGATGAAACAAAAACCAAATTCATGACTCAAGCACTAGAGTGCTCTTTCCCCACAAAATCTGACGGCAGGAAACTATAATTTTGAAAGTGTAGATAACTTTGTTGATTTTGGAGGCAATTTGAACAGGAGAGGCGCTGAAAAGAACGAGATTGGACGCCGTATAAACACTGCAAATAAAGCATATTACTATGTTTCTCTCGTTACAAATAATTTACAAATAACTTGTCAAACCTGTGATATTATGTGGAAGGGAAAAATGAACTCTGACGGGAGAATCCGAAAAAGTAGTAGACATATTTGAACGCAAAGTTCTTCGGAAAATCGACGGCCCAGGAAACAAGGAACAGAGTAGAGACTACGTTAGAACGATGAGTTGTGTGAACTATTTGACGAAACACCTGTATCTACTCTACTACTACTAAAGTTACGCAAAATGCAATGGGTGCACCATGTAGAAAGAATGTAAGAAAATCAGCTACCCAAAAGAACAGACGGTCTATAAGCCCGTACAGTTATCATATCAGAACTATCGCAGTTGGGTAGTCGGACACTCGGCCAAAGTGGTATAGCATACCACCTTCTGGAGTGCCGATACATCCGATCATGATAATGAGATACTCTAACTATCTCCAAGCGAAGCCCCGAAAGGGGCTGTAGTGCTACAACAATAACAACAATGCACTTATATTAGAAAATTTCTGAGCTTACCATTGATAATCTTCTGTTCTTAATAGCTACTTCGCTATGAAAAATATGAGCATTCCTTAGCCCTTTCATTGTCTATCGAAATCCCTGCATTTATGATTCAACTCCTAGTTAGGAACACAGCTCATATTTAGTGACTGCAATGTTTTAAAGGTTTCCCTGTTTCACAAATAAGTCCGTCTCACCGTGACTGTGATTTTCACCAAGGACTGCTGCCAATTGTTGGGTGAGTGTTGTCACTCGTCTCAGGCAACTATCTCCCTCGTGTTCGTTTCGACGCAGGTCGATAATATGGCCTCTCTAGCAAGAAGGGAGATTGGTATCACGCCTGCAATAACTTGCACAGCCAAATCAGAGACTGTCGGATATGTGGATGCAATCCTCAGTACTCCTGTTAGTGGTTACTGTAGCTGCTGCTGCAACAGTCGTTCCGTTTCCTTTACAATGATCGATCTCAATGAAATTGTTGTTGTTACAGATTCATAATGGTTATTCCTTTTGCTGCTGTTGCAATTATTGGTCTCGATGAAATTCACAATTCGGGCAATACCTACGTATTAGTATTTGAATAATCACTCGTACCAATATTTAACCGATTGGCTAACTGCGCTTTATCAAACTCCAAACTCTTTTATGTGGGGTTGCAATCACTCTACAATTTAGATGGACACCCACAAACTTTCACAAAAGAAGTAAGTTCGCCGATTGACTGACTGCGCTTTATTAAACTCCAAACTGCTTTCAGTGGGGTTGCGACCACTACACAATTTAGACGGACACGCATTTACTCTCACAAAAATAACAACCTTTATTTTATATTACTGAATATTAACCATTTATTATATTTTTAAAATAAATAATACTATCGCAAACAATTCTCTCTTTCTAGTTATTTATTTCACATACTCGTATGTATATACAAAAAAATTTTTTTCTACTAGACAAGTGTATGGAGTAGATTCCATGACCATTGGCTAGGATAGAATAAAAAACGGGTGACGGTCTAACAAGGATCGTGCAATTATTTTTTTTAAACCGCCCTCGTACGTTCGCGATTTTTCGAAGGAAATCGAAAGCGACCTCTCATCGGTTAAAGACGTGAAGTCTCGGTACGTGCCAACGGATTCTACATAAAATGTCAACGGGTCCGGGCACGCTTAGGTTACTCTGAGGTGGCTGATTGCAGAATAGCTTGTTCGGAGAGGAATTTCGGTCGCAGGTCTTATGCGAGTAGACTATCTCCGGATACATTTCTTTCAGCCACCGAATCAAATGATCGTTAAAATGGCGTTGCATAATTTCCTGAAAAAAATTGTTCGTCATTACTTAACATGTGCCTTCGTGAGGCTTCCGATCAATCACCAACCACTAAAAGCAAATCTGCACGTTTTTGACCTCAATACCGACGCGGTGCCAGAAATAAGCTACTTTAATTCTTACCGATATATTCTGCGCTAACCAGAACTGTCAAACACAACTTATGGCACCGCGTACTGAACCGGGTAACCGATCATTCGCGAATTTAAATCAAAACTCGCTCTTCACCGAATGCCTCTCTTCCACCTTCACTTCTTCCTGAAAAATTAACTACTGGAAAGGATAGAGTATGATTAATTCAAAAATTTATTTTGTTAATATCGTTACCTGTCCGTCCGCCCGTCGGTCGGTCATTGCGTCACAGCAAGTTTTCTCAAGAACTATAGAAGATTTAACGAAGTTATAGTGGTTTAAATTTTTGATGTTACAACAACAATAGTACGTTGCTATGGAGCAATATTTGCTTCCAATCGACTCAGACAATACGGCCTAGTTAAGATTTGCATGAAAATGTCATGAACAATGTATATCATGCACATCTTTGAGAATCTACTCTGTATTAGTTATCGTAAAACAAAATGATGCCCCTTTAAAACGAAAATATTGAGTAAATTTGAGTTATTTTTCCCCAACTTTAGCATTTGAAATACAGGCTGTTAACTCTTGACGAAAGCATACATTTTAAGGGTGAAGAATCCATGGTGGTAGGTTTTTATGAGTACAACAATAACAAATATCTCAGAAGTTAAAGTTGAAATTCACTCAACTTTGTTAACAATAGTACGAGTAGATCTTGTAAATATAACATTTTCGTTGTGGATTCAGACGGTTACCTTAAAATATAAATTGAAGAAGTTCAAGAAAAGGTCCTTATAGTCTGGAAGTTTCAACAAAGTTAAAGCGCATTCACGGAAATAATAGCAATTTGAACAACGACCACAACAAAAATAATGTACAGTTTATCTACCATTCGGACTTTCCATCAACTAGACACCACACTTTTAATTGGATCTTCTAGTTTCCAGATAAAATGAATAATTAAAAATATCTTTAAGATTTCATTAAAAAAATGGCATAATAATGATTTCCCTTTTAAAACGAGAATGTATTTGTTGTAGATGTCGTTAAAGTTTTCCTTGAGTTTATTCATTATTGGTGTCTGCATATCGTAGGCTGAGTACAAAACTCTTCTAACATGAGCGTAGCTCTGTCTAACCCAATTGTATCCTATATGTTTCAATAAAATTTATACACATCACTAGTGCACCCCATTCTCGAATACGCTAGTGTCGTTTGGAATCCGATTTTCGGTATTCATGCAGCGAGATTGGAGTCCGTTCAAAAACAGTTCTTGCTATTTGCTTTGAGATCCCAGTACGACCCACAAAATTTTCATAATTAGCCATCATATGAAAATCGGCTATCTATTCTTAATATGAATTCACTTGCCTCCCGTAGGACTATGATAGGCTCTTGCTTTGCATTTGACGTCCTCAGGGGTACTATTAAAGTTCAGTACCTCGCCGACAGGATAATCTTGAACGAACAAGCAAGATTTACACGACATTCTCGTTTACTGGTGGAAAGCAAACATTCCACGATCTATGGTGAGAACGAGCCAATAAATAGATGTTGCAAAATTTTGAACAGTGTAGGTCACCTTTATTCTCAAACCATCTCAAGATCCCAATTTAAAACAGCCGTTTCCAAGTTAATTTCGTCCTAATTTCTACTCGTCCCTATCCTTTTTCGTAACGTTAAAGCAATTAAAAATGTGATGTTATGATAGTTATATATTTTTAAGAAACTATTAAGACATACTATATGTTATATTTTATTCATAAGGAAATGTATTTGTATTTATTTTTGTGTGAACACCTTGTTAGGTTTGATAAATAAATAAATAAATAATAATGAAAATTTACCAAAGTTATAGCTATTTGAATTTCCTCCGATTACAAAAAACATTTACGATTTTTCTACTACATGGGCTTTTCAGCGAACTAGACATTGCACTTTTGATTGGATCTTCTCCAAATTTTCAGATAAGATAAATAACAAAGAAACATTCAAGATTCCGTTCAGGTCAATGATTAAGTAATATTGGAACTAAATTTTGACCGGTGAAAATGAAGTTCTTTTAAAGCAAGAATATATTTATTGTGCATGTGTAACAAATCAGCCCTACGCCACTGACAACGATCCCCAGGTCGTTATTGTCGTCGACGGGTCCAAACGACCTTTTAACCACCCACTGTCGCTGAACCGCGGTTGACAGTTGGCAGGAAAAAGAAGGTAAAACCGTGCAATGTTCCAGTCCGGTTTTAGACCTTGTTGTCCGTGGTCACTGTCATTTTTTGGCTCATCCTCACTTTTGTAGCGAGTAACGATGGATTTCTTCCCACGCGCGACTTAAAAGTGAAAGGAAAGTACTCTTGTGCCCCGAGGCGTGTACGACGAGAAAAAAGAAAATTTCGCTTGAATTCGCGAGATCCGTTTAGTAAAAAAGGTGGAAAGACTATCATTCGGTGGAAAGAGGTAAGTAAATAAACGACAAAACTAAATCGAAGTTAAAAAACGAGTACCAAATAGAACAGGAATCGTGGTGAAGTCTACAAGCGAACGCAAAAATTATCGCGGAATTGTGTACCAAATAATCAATTCCAGTGTGAGAATAGTAAATCCAAGCCTAGTGACCGCACCATTTCTAGTGGATTTGTGAAATTGCAATTAAAAGTGACCGCTAAGTAGCTGTAATGAATCATGCGACGCCGCTGGTGACCACTACCAACACACTTTGCTGCTATGTGGCTTGTCATTTTGCGTTGGCTGCGACCAGTGCACATCCCACGTCTATTTTGTCGTGGGATGCCAACAGAATTTGACAGCCACAGGTAATTGAGGTGTGGAGGTAGTGGCCGCCACCCACGAGGTAGTCCCGGAGTGTCAAAATTGAAACGGAAAGTGCAAGACTTGATTCCACGGCGATTATAGTGCATGGTTGCGATGTCGTAACGTCGATAAGAATTTGCGATACGGAGGAGAAACGACGCGAACGAAGTTTTCAGTGCAAACAATGTGTGAAAACATTCAAACGCTCAAGTACATTATCGACTCACTTACTTATACAGAGTGATACACGGCCATATCCTTGTCAATATTGCGGAAAGAGTTTCCATCAAAAGTCGGATTGCAGGAATTGGGAAAAAGAAGAAGAATACGAGTACGAGCAACCGGAAAGGTATGTATGGTAACCTAAAAAGTAGCATTGTAACTACGATTCGATTAGTGAGTTTTCGTTTCACCGCTCTAATAGTCTGTTTTTCCGGATTCTTCCTGCTATTTAGGAACAGACTATATGTGCAACGAATGGTGCCGTTTATTATGTGCTACTCCACCGGCTCCGATAAGCAACATACCGAGGGATCAGTTTGCAGCAGTTTACCCACCAGCAGTTGTGCCAACAATATACCCACCTTCAATGCCGTACCAGCCGTTTTAGCAGTACTACAGGGTGCAATGAATGTTCCCACCATTTGGCCTCAGAACTAACAAGGTTTAAGAACAAAAACAAGGACAGAATAAGGAAAAAGGGAAGAGCATAGACAAGGAGAAAAACTCATCCAATCATAGTTTAAAGGAGAAGACGCTCTTGAATTCATTCAAAAAAAAAAACTACAACTGCCGCTACAAACGCTTTCACCAAATCTCATAAGCATAATGAACACTCAACGAAGAAACGAGGTAACATTTATTAAGAGGAGTAGTGATTTACTTAAATTCCCGGTCTAACTATATTCAGTAAGGACTATTCCATTTTTTTTTATTTCATATATATGAAATATTGGATGATCTTGCCTACTTACTTTTAAGATCTAAATGAGCACGATAATTTTTCCCAAATGCAATATTATTTATACTTACGATAAAAGAATGAAGGGTGACGTAAATTTTGGTGCAAATTTCAGAAAACAACATAAGCCTAAATAGTAGTGCCCTATCGTTTTCCAATGTATCTTATTTCTATCATTTAGATAGGAGAAGGCTACAACCAAAAATTCACAGAAAGACAAAAATAAAAGGGAAATGAGGAAATTATGTTTTTCAGATAGACTTAAGATAAGCCTTTATCAGTTAGATGAAATGGATACGGGTCACGCAAATTACTTTTAAAAGCAATCTCTTAAATACCGACATCTAATGATAATTGTAAGGTACCTGTAAATCCTACATTCCAGAAAATCAGGAAATTGTATTCTAACTTCAAGCAATGGAGTCAATTTTATTATAACTTGATTAGACTTATATATGTATATATATATATATATATATATATATATATATATATATATATATATATATATATATATATAAAAACAAAAACTTTGTGAGGTGTATCAGATTATCCGCATTAGTTTATCATCGGGTGTAAATATGTTGAAATGACAAACACAATAATAACAACTAATCCATATAAATTGTTAGGAATTTTACAAATCATAATAATAAATAACGGATAATCCCTACCATCTTAAAAAATAATACAAACCATATTAATAAATAGAAAATAATACAAATGATAATAAAAAAAAAAAAAAAATATATATATATATATATATATATATATATATATATATATATATATATATATATATATATATATAATAATTAACAGTAACCTAAATAATAATACGACATAAAACCGACCCTATTAATACTCTAACAAATGATGCAAATAATAATAAAAAAAAAGATCCACAACAGCACCAACAACAGCTTCAACAACGTGGCCGTCCTTAATATTATAATTTTAGTGAGTGTGCCTCAAAATATCTTATACATCTCAAAGAAGAATTCGGAAAAGTGTGATCTAAACAAGAAGAATATGTTTTCTTTTTTTTATGAGTATTTCGTATAGTAACGTCGAGTTATTCGCATCTAATTATTTATTTTTTTGTATTTTAGAAATGTGAAGTTAATATTCTTAAAGAATAAACAAAATCATTGACAATTGATAAAAATGAAAATTCACCTCCTATCATGTTTGATACCCTTGGGCCTTAAGAATATATTCATTGAATTTAGAAATCGGTACCAGTAAAATGCCAGCATATATAAAATATATAATACATAATCATGAAAAAAAATAATAAGAAATCATACAACCCATGTTTATAAATGATAAGTAATAGAAATAATAATAAGTAATAACTTAATATGGTACTCTCAAGAAATGTTTGATAACATAAGCACAATCCTTTTGCCAATGGTGGTTAGGATTGTACTTAATAGATTATACAGAATTTTAGGTTTTTTTTTATATTCTTTAAACTAATTCTTAAACACAAAATAATACAAGTAAGATAGAAGACAAAAAAAAAGAGTACCGTCAGATAGACTGTAATATATAGCCCCTTTGTTTTTATGAAATAATAAAAAAACTATGTATTGCTAACCTTAACAACGACTTTCCTTTCCAGTGGTTCTTCTTTTCAGCGGGAAACGAGGTGTAAGGTAGGTATGCCGTCGCGAGGGTAGGGTTTGAGAAAATCCGCTGAGGTCGGTTTCGCGTCGCGCGCGGTACGCGGTACCTTTGGTGTTTTGCCGTTTTATTAGAGTAGCTTTCGTCGGAATGAGTTAACGTAGTATACTTTTCGGTACCGCGTCGGAAATTCGGGAACGCGAAGTAAAAATTAGACTTTGTTCTTTGACTGATTGATGAAGAAATACGGAGTAACGCAAAATAGGTTTCCTCTCCGTATGGTTTTGTTCTGGTGACGCGTTTGAAAACGGGCATGTATTGGTGGCTGAATATTGTAAATGAGCGTAACCCATTCGGAGACCCGCGACCGAAATCCTCTCCGATCTAGCTGGCCGACAAGCAGCCACCGCGTGAATGGGTTACGGTGCACGGATTGGTTGACCGGTTGGTACCATCCGTTGGCACTACTCAGACTTAACATCAAGAACCGATGAGAGGTCGGTTCCGCGTTCGCACGTAGACTTAAAATCATTACATAGCAAGGGGTTTGCATATACCGCTACCCATTGTGCTGCACTAAAACGCTGATTGCGGACCCTTCTACTCGATAAATACGACGGCCGATAAGTGAAAGCACAATAGAAAGGCCGTTTGGAACTGCCCAAGGTAGGGGTGTTCAAGAAGAAAAATTTTCTTTTACCAACTCTTAAACCATAATCATGTTCTGTTATGTTTAGATTGCTTTTGCTATCATAACACGAACAATAATTCCCGCCAGACTTTGCCTGTCTTATGTTCGAGCGTTTGGTGCCGAAACCTACAAATGAAGAATTCCTCACCAGTAGCTATAATCGGTATGAATTGCGGATTGATGTCACAATACATTGAATTCGTGGCGGATCGATTGTTGAATGAATTGAATGTGCTGAAGGTATACAGCACACCGAATCCAGTCCTTTTCATGGAGTTGATATCACTGGAAGGTAAACACAAACGTCCTCGAGAAGAAAGCTGGTGAATATCAAAGGTGGGAATAGCATTAAGTCAAAACAATTTGCGGGCACAAGTTAAAGACAGTAACTGCAATGTTGCGGAATAAATTGCTCGACATTTCTTATTGCAACAAAACTGAAGGGTGATTCATAACAAGTGTACACATGTGAATGGGCCTTAACTCTTATTTATCACCAATTTCAGGTCCATATATTGACAGATTATGACAGTTTGGTCTTTTACAATTTTAACCATGGCGTCATACACATCAGCCGAACGTTTTATTATTGTTAAAACTTTTTACAAAAATAATGAATCGCCAGTGCAAACATTTCGCGCTCTACGTGAATTTTTTGGTCCGCCCATAAATTGGCCGGCGAGATCGTGTGATTTGAAACCTTGTGACTTCTTTCTTTTAGAATTTCTGAAGGATTGTGTTTACGCTGATGTTCCCCAGACTACTGAAGCATTAAAAAACTATATTCAAGCCAACATAGCCTAATAACGCCGGAAATGTGCGAAAATGTCATCGAAAATTACAACATTACAGATCAATCTTTAGAAAAACGATGTTTTTTTCGACAAAAATGTGTACACTGGTTATGAATCACCATTTATGTGAATCAAATCTATTTGCCAAGTGCTTATATGCTGATTTGCTTAGCAAATATAACCGTGTGATAAAGCTCGAGTGAGATCCAATCAGTATATGAAAGTCTATTTAACTTTATACCATACGAGGCTTACCAATTAATGCATGTATGTAACTATACGTAGAATTGCTTATTTAGGAAAAGAAAAATCAAACTCCTTAAAACGATGCCGAGTCATTTTTAATCATTTCCATTTTAAACTGTTTTAAACTTTAATATAAAATATGTTGATATGAGATGTCCAGTATAGGGCTTTTTAGGGTATTGTACAATCATTTTACAATACCCTACTAAAGTCGCGTCCTGTCTGTCCGTCCGTCTGTCTGTCCGTTCGTCCGTGTGTCACACCACTTTTTCTCGCAAACTACATAAGCTAGAAACATAAGATTTTGTAAGTAGGTGCAAATGACGCCCTCTTCAAAGTTTCACCACGAAAAGAAATTTATAAGGTCTTTAAGGGCCCCCCATATAGGGGAGTAGCCGCCGAAAAAAAATTTTCATTGCATGTAGGCAATATGGATATCAAATGAAAGGTCTTAATGAGAAATTTTCAAAGCAGGCCTTAAAATGACAAGTTTTGTTTTGAGAGGAGCAGGGGAAGGGGAAATGTACGAAAATTTTGTGTCCCCCCCCTCGCGATTGGACATCTTTAACCCGAAAAATCTGAAAAAAAATCACAGAGGTGCAACTTTAAGAGTAAAAGGGCAACAAATTGTAGTGAATAAAAATGTTCATAAAGTCCGTAAAGGACTGCAGCGATGTTCTGCTGCCTCGGCAGAGGAAGGTGTCGGTATCTGCCGAGAATGCCCTCGTCTGGAGACGCGTGAATGCGCTGGCAGGCTAGCATTGCGGTGTCGTAGGGCGGGTTCGTTTCCCCAGCACGAGGACCCACTACAAAAAAATTTCGCATTCACGAATTGGTCGATAGCTCAAAAGGCGACCGAAGTCGCAAGAATTGTAGATAACCTCACCGAGGGAGATGTAACTTGTTACGAGAACAAGTGGAACCTGAAAATAAAGGCGAACTTGGGGGTGACCTCGTCATTACCCAACGAAGTTCATGGCCCACAAATGAAAGAGGGACAACCGGGTGGTGGTGGAGCCCCTTAGTACCCACCCAACCGGAATAAATCCATAGATAGCTTGTTGAAGTGGCCAGGTATTCCTCTTCTGAGTGGAAAACTCATACAACTTGAATTGTATGAACTTTCCCATCAGAAGGGGAGTACCCCGGTGACCAATTTATGTCATAGAATTATACAATTAGATTTCATGACTCTATGCCATAAAAAGGCACTCTGCTTGGGCCACTCAACCCAAAACATCACCTGAAACAGAAAAAGGAATTAGTAAGTACCCGGTGGCTGGCTCATGGTTTTGGGGGGCAGCCTGCCACCGTACCGAGTCCTATACCTGGTCAGAGTCGGAAGAAAGGAAAGACCAGTTTACAATCTAACAATTCATTTTTATTTCTTTTCGAATTACTTTTATAATTTCTTTTACTTGGTTATCTCTTGATTTTTATTGAAATTTCTCTAAATACTATACACACTTACACCAAAAAAGTGTGTAAGTTGCAAAGAGATTCAAACATATTTCATTTGTACGTTTCTTAATACTGTGATAATGAAAGGATTGTGAAAAAAAAATAACATTAGTACTACACATAATAAAATCGTTTGATAAAAAAAAAAAAAAAAGAAATCAAATAGCCGAAAATATCAGAAAACAATCATTTCAAAAGATAAACAAAATTTACCATTTTAGCGTTTTAGCCTACAAATGTTTCTCTATAAAGAACGTGTCGAAAAAAAAAATTATTTTTGACCTCACTATTTTGATTCTAAGATTATGTTTGTTTATTATTATTGTATGCACGATTTCGGGGCAAAATTTAACTTTGGGTTATGTCAGTTGCTTTGGGTAATAAACATTTCACAAGTTAATAATTATTTTGTAACTTGTACTAAATTAATCGAGAGGTTCAATTACAAGTACATTCATCATGTGAGTTATACTCGATGACTCGTGTTAGGAATACAGTAGAAAAAAAACTAGAGAGGAAGTGTGCGGTTTTGTGATCAACCACGATTTCTGGCTTTAAATAAAATTTCTCATATTCTATTAAATTTACCAATGATAATTTTGAATAAAATTAAAAGAAATTAACGCATATAACTATTTTTATGTTTTCATTCATCGAGAAGTTTATATCATATCAACAAAAATATGGTACCATATTAAGTCTATGTCGGTGAAAAGCGCACCAAATATTGTTCAAAATTGTATATTTCACCCATCGATTTTATCGTTACTAGAGTAGGAACGATCGGCAGCATTTACTCTAAATTTTATTTTTTTTATACTTTTAAATTTTTTTGATTGTTCCAAAAAAAAGGAAATCATTAGTCTTTGGACTTCGCTGACTATCACCCGAAATACCAAATTTCACCCTAATGCACATTTTATACATTATTTAGTGATTTCCCTACATCCCTATACGTAAAACTAACACTACCACCAGCGAAAAGATAAGAAATATAATGTTGTATTATACGCGTTCTAATTTAAAAGGATCTATCGCAAAAAAATTTGACATTCATCCATGACAGGGGTTAATGTATATTCTATTGTTTGCCGGAGATTTCTGAGTTAAACCCCGAAATCATCAAAAAGAATTTACCACAGTAGTCATTAGCAAATCGAAATACGGGAAAGGAGTTATTAGGAAATAATATTGGTTTCTCATAAAAAGGGTCTCGTACGTATTCCACAATTTAGTTCAAGTTCAGAAACGAGGCTCTTGCAAATAATCTTTTCTTGAAATTTTAACTTTTAATGTCACTGGGCGCTTTTGGGTGCGATACACATTTCAAGACGAGACGGGACACCGTTTTCTTGTGGATGCGTGGGAAAATATTTTCCACCATTAAATTCACAAAACTTCGATTAAATCACGGCCTGGGGATCGAGCACTAACCAGGAGGTCCGACACTTGTGAAATATGAATTGGAAATAATGGCTGGCGAAAAAACTTCCGCGGAACTAAACTCTGAGTACGTTTTTTTTTTGTGGTGGAAATTCTCTGGCTTGTAATTTGTGTCGAGCAAAAGAAAACCAGTCGCGCAAATTCGTCAAAGGTCCTCGATTCACTTCAAATTGCTACGGAAAATCGAAATCGACTGACTTCTACAAGACGCAAAAAAATGAAAATTTATTTGACTGTTCTTTGTCGCTAGTTCAAATAGATTCGCAAAGGTATCAACTGTACTCAGTAAGCGGAAGGTAATCCAATCACGAATACAAAACAAAGTCTTAGGAGCACTGATAGAGACATGCAATTAAGATTCTACAAGTAATAGTAACTTAACCACTTTCCAAGGATATCCTATGGCACAGCAAAATCGAATTAACAGCGATCACACACCGCTCATCGTTGAAAGCGCGACTGTGACCACGATGCATTCCTTCGTGTCTCCATTTACGTCAAGGCACCCCACATTTGAAGAGCTTTAAGTGACGCCTACTCGATCGCTTCAACTTCGATATTCCTGTCTTAATCGCAGCAACCACAGTACAGCACTTCTAATGAGCAGAGTCCATCCTCATCTTACGTCCAGAACAATCCTTTAGTACACAGCACCATTTCTCCATCAAAAGCACATTCTCATAGTACGAGCTCCTGTTTCAGCCTATATTGACTACGAACTCACCAATGTACTTATGATCATTGTCAAATTCCCCCAAGCTGTTTTCCTGTTCGATTTTGGCTGGTGAGTATGCAATTCTTCATTCACCAATGAGCCAGATCGGCCTCAGTTATTTTGTTTCCCGCCAAACATAGTTGCATCGCTAATTGACGTCGCGAACTCGCGTACAAGACAATCAACAAAGTGCATGATAGACGATCAGGTCTAGTGGAGTGCATACGAGCCAAATAATTTGCAATGGTGGGTATTGAATGAATGTAAATAGTGACACACATTTGCAACGACATGAGACAATCTGAGCAGTTTAAATTGTGGTTTCAGTTTTGCGGTTGAGCTATGATTATTATCAGGATTGTTGGTTAGATCACTTTTTTCTACTTTAGGGAACGTATAATTACTTGTAGGTAGAAAGAGCCGAAATTTGAGTAACGGGAAATCAAAACGGTTTTTCAATAAGTTTTTACTGCAACCACCTCATTCTACCAAACTCTTTGCCCGTTATTTGCACAATTCGCATCGATCACTTTTATCACTGATGTCCACGATCGTTCACTTCCCGACTGACCAACCGAGACCACCTCCGAGGTGATCTTAATGAGCACAACCAAGTCTTGGCGCTATATTTAATGTCTTCACTATTTTAACCCATCACTCAACCGATGATCGATTACCCGGCCCAGCAAACGCTTCAGATACCCCACTCGAGTCGCGAAATCGCTCGCAAATTAGGCCTTCGTCATCGGTTGGCTCCAATAACAGTACTTTTTCTTGAACAAGATGCATACACGAAATGTAATAGATCTGAACTAGACTATGCACTTCGACGATTTTCGATCGATGATGCGTACTAGGGTGGATCCGCGATGGTGATAATGCACACTTTATACTTACTGACCCAATTTAACACTAGCTGTTCAGCTACGGTAGTTGCTGGGGGTAGACCTCGGGCCACTTGCTGAAATAATCGGCTACAACCAGCGTATATCGATTTCCCCAATCGGTTTCAGGAAAGGGTCCTGCGATGTCAACAGCAATCCTTTCGAATGGCACGCCTACGTTATAGGCTTGCATTTGTCCTCTCAGTCGTCGCTTTGAAGTTGAGCAACCATCTCAGTGATGCATGGTCCGTTCGAAGAACAAATTTCTGCCCATATAGATACTTGTGGAACTGCTTAGTGGCCTCTATTATAGCCAATAGCTCCTTCCTGGTCACGCAGTAATTCCTCTCACTTTTTGAGAGAACTCGACTGTAATAAGAGAGGACTCTTTCTTCGCCATTGATCTGCTGGGAGAGTACAGCTCCAATACCGCCGTTGCTTGCATCGGTGTCAACTACAAACATTTTTCCGGGTTTTGGATACGCCAGCACGGGTGATTCACACAGCTTTTCCTTCAGGGTCTCAAAGGCTACCTGGCATTGTTCATTCCAGACATACGGACGATTTTTCTCGGTTAACTGATGGAGACACTTAGCTATTTTGGCAAAGTCTTTGACGAATCTTCGATAGTAGGTCGCCAGACCCAGAAAACTTCGTAGTTGGCGCTTGTTGTTTGGTGTTGGCCAGCTTTTCACGGCTTCAATTTTCTCAGGGTCCGTTTTGACCCCTTTTGCTGATACGACGTGTCCCAGGTATTTTACTTCATCTGCGAAAAGAGTACACTTCTCGGGACTAAGTTTCAAATTTACCAGTCGCAGCCTGGAGAAAACCTCTTCTAAGTTCCGCACATGCTCTTCGAACGTTCTACCGATGACGATGATGTCATCTAGGTATACCAAGTAGGTTTTCCAGGTTAGACCACGTAGCACATATTCCATCAAGCGTTCGAAAGTGGCTGGGGCATTGCAAAGCCCAAACGGCATCACAACAAATTGCCACAATCCGGTCCCAACTGAAAATGCGGTCTTCTCTCGGTCCTTCTTGTCAATTTCTACCTGCCAGTAGCCACTCTTGAGATCGAGTGTAGAAAACCATTTTGCGTCGGCTAAAGTGTCCATGATGTCATCGATGCGTGGGAGTGGGTAACTATCTTTCTTAGTGACGTCGTTAAGCTGCCTATAGTCGACACAAAAGCGAGTGCTACCATCCTTTTTCTTGACTAGAACTACAGGCGCGGCCCATGGACTGACAGAAGGTTCAATAACGCCTTGTTTTTCCATGTCCGCGATCAGCGCGCTCACTTCTCCTTGTTTGGCTATAGGGAGACGTCTCGGTGCTTGTCGAATCGGCTTGGCTCCCTGTGTATCTATGACGTGAGTTACCATACTCGTTCGGCCTTGGTCATCCGGGCTTGTTGAGAAGATGTCACTGTACTTGGTGACCAGATGAGAGGCTCGTTTGAATAGCTGCACTGGCAATTTGACCTGCTTCAATATTGCAGATGTAGATTCCCTGGCTTTGTCTGTGTCTTGCCTCCTTTCCCAATGATGGTCGTGAGTAGCTTCCAAAGAGGTGATGGTGGAAACAGGCTGGCAGCTGCCGATGACTTCTCCCGCTTTGATGCTCGTGATTGAGTCTGCGGTGTTAAGGACTCTAACCGGCACATATCCGTTCCTTAAAGATCTTACAAGGCATCGTCCTACAATCAAACTGCGTAATGCAGACGTCGTCGTTGGCTCTATCAGATAAGATCGGTGGTCTCCAGAATCACCATCAAGCTTGGCCCATACAATGCTTTCGGGAGAATTCGGTACATCAGTGTCAGTACATACCACTACATTCATCTTGGGAATTCGGACGCTGGGATCCTCCATCAGTACTTCTACATTCTGCCATTTCAATACACGTTTGCCCAAATGCAACGTGATTCCATGTGGTCGCAGAAAATCCATTCCGAGAATGCAGTCATCCATAATGTTCGCGACCAGAAAATTATGTCGGAACACAAGGTTGTAATGTGACGCCTACGCCCGGGAATCGAAGTGATTCCGATCCCGAACCCTTGCAACCGGCCAGATGGATATGTCCTCGAAGTGCCAGCGGACTTCATCTGTCGTGCGGATATCGTTGCGCAGAAAATATTTTTTTTTCTGTCCAAATATTTAGATCTGTGGATATAAATATTCGAAATATAGAATTAATCCAAACCCCGGCACATTTCGAGACATATCCATCTGGAAATGCCCCTCCACCGTGGCCATCGAGAAAACTATGCCACTGGCGACAACTGGAGAGGCACATTGCCGCCATGTGGCGTGCCATTCCACACACAGATGTTTTGTCCGACGTGACAACCGGTGATTTTGACAGCCACATGGAGGCGAAGGAGAAACAAAAGAACTTTTTGTGGTGATCGATGGTTCGTGATCGTAGGTTGTGCTGTCTAGAACATTTCAAGTGCTTTTCTACCTCTTAACATACTTTCGTTGACGATCGTTTGTGTGTAGGATTTGGTCGGAGCGAAACGTACTCAAGAAAACTGCAAAGGGAACATCAAACACTTGAGAAATTCACCGGAACATTGCCTCAGGCTAGAACAGGAAACTCTGTCAAACTCAGAAAGAAGATCAACAGGCTCAAATTATGAAAGAGGTGAGCGGAAAGGCACAAGAAGAGAATAGTCAGGCGAAAGGTGACCATGCGGGTGAAAGCAGCAGTGCTGATAAACCATCAGTAGTGGCAGAAGTTAAAGGCAATTTGTAAATTTATTTTGCGTGCGCGAATTGGATGCAGCCAGTTAGTCCACCATCTATTCTGGCTTTGTGATCGGCTTTATCATTGCCAGGTGTTGCAGTTGCCTGTCGCGAAACACTTTCCTGAGTGGCCATATTGGCAGAACGATTTCGCGATACTTATTTGTTTTCCGAAGCTCGCACGTACAGACGACTCGTTCAATTTGTTATTGGATTTCTCACCCTTACCGCTATGAAAAGGTGTAGACATACAGAGTACAATTTATTGTCCCGAATCTGCCTCAATTACAATATAATACGCGTAACTGATTGCTCGCATATCCTTTTCAACGCGGCAACCTCTTCGCAGACCAAATGTCATTACCAGGCCAAATATGTAAAAGGAAAATTTTACCCAAACAAAATACGCTCGTACAGGGGTTCGCACGTGGTTGTACTCTCTCCCTCTTTGTCCTTCTTCGCCATCAACAGGGTAGTTGGGCGATACTCTATTAAGGCGACCCATAGACGGTTGATAATGATCAAGGGATCTTCTTGCTGTTCGAATGAAAGTGTGCGCTACCTTTAACGAATTGTTCGCTTTAGTTCATCCACATTACAAGGGAAAGGGAAGAGGAAGGTTCTCTGCTACGGTTGCGATGCGATTTTAATATACAGACTGTGAACAGAAAAGGGAACACTACAATACGCGTGTAACGTATTAGAGAATACAGACTTGGTATGTGTGTTCATTTTAAATACTATTTTATTATTTCCAACTTGTTCTGTTAAAATTTAAGTTAATTATTGACACTAAGTTTATTCATATTAATAAGAAATAAAATTTTCTATCTATGGTTTGCTACCAGTAAGCTGAAGAAACGAAAACTATTTCAAATATATTTCTCAACCAGGAATTAATGTCACGAAATAAAACTTTATTGTTTTTTTTTGTACAAGTTCAATCTACAAGAATAATGAAATTAAGTTGAGCAGATGCAAAAAGTTTATTTAACAATTGAAAACAGCCGATTTTTTTGATAACACGGTTCAGGTACTTACATCTTATCATTGCATTATACTTCAAAGCACTTTGAATTTCGGCAAATTTAAGTGGAGTATACTTATTTTAAGACGTTCAATCAGTACACTATGAACACGATATTCTTCAGCTAACTCGTAAATAAAAGCTTTTTGAAGGAAAAATCATGCAGTTGTCGGTTGTTACCATTTTGATAACTGACGGTTTTTAATAGGTTTTATCTTAATTATATGACGAGTGAGTGAGTTAACGTTATGAGTCGAGGCTGCAAGTTGGGAATTAACCATACTTCATTTTTTTTTGTTTGCCATTAAAAACGCTAAACGTTAAGATTATTTCGAGGTGACGTAAAACTAATAAAATTGCTAGTTACATAACATTAAAGCAAGTAAACCAGCAATGATAAAATAACACCGCTGAGAAATTTCCTTTGAGATTTCACAGCTTTTACTTCTCACTCAAATGATTTATCAAAAAGCTTTAACCTTGAGTAGATATTAATTCGGTTGGCATGGTGCCAAGAAACGTAGAATTATACAGACGTACTTTACTTAAATTAACTGTAAATTTTTCAACGAATAATTATTCAAACATTGAAAAGAAAAAAAAAAATTTCTTAAAATTTGTTGGTTGTTAAGACTCGTACATTGAAACTCTGCATTAAAGCAGTAAATGTTTAAGTCCCTATGAATTTCTAATTAAATAAAATTTAGCTCTATTTTACATTAAGCTAAACTAGCAGAAACTATTATTAAATCATATGATATATTTTTAAGATACTTTCGTACTGTATCTACATATCCATTCATTCATACAGGCATAATTATCCAAGTAAGAAATTCAGATCTTTTTGTAAAGGTCACATTAAGAGTAGATTAACTAGTAGGAAAATTTGCCGAAATGACATAAGGTACTAAACTTGAATTTATCTTTCGCCTTGTGAAAAGATACAAATTTAGATTGTTAAAAATCACTTCTTTTACTTACAAATAAGTTTAAAGGACGCTATAGCATTGATCTACAGCAAACACAATTTAGTGTGTAAGTGCAAAAAAAAAAAAAAAGAACGTTACTGAAGTCACGTGCAAAGCTTTTCTGGCAAACTTCGCGTTTAAGTTTACGTAAATTCAAGAAAAATATTTTCAATACATAGGTATTAGTTGTTCGTTAAAAATATAATTTTTGGATTCTTATTTTGACGTTTACAAATCGATAAAGATTGAGAAAGTGCAACTAAATATGTTAATTAATTGCTAAGAAATATTTACTTTTACCATTTGTTGCTCGGTAGCATTTGAATTATAAATAAATATTAAAAATGAATTGCTAAGATAACCCACGACTTTCCTTTTCAGTGACTCGTTCTTTTTCAGTGGGAACTGAGAGTGTAGGGTAAGTATGCCGTCGCGAGGGTAGGGTTTCGACAAATCCGCTGAGGTCGGTTTCGCGTCGCGCGCGGTACGCGGTACCTTTGATTGTTTCGTCATTTCATTAGAGTAGGTTTCGTCGGTTTAATTTCGAGTAGCATATTTTTCGGTACCGCGTCGGTGATTCGGTAACGCGCCTTTAGGATTTTGTAGCGTTTTTGATTTGAGATCTGTGGAGAGATCACATCCAGAATTAACGTAATGTAGGTTTCCCGTTCTGGATGAGTAATTGTTGACGCGTTTGGAAAACGGGCAAGTTCAGGTGACTGAAATAATGTAATTGAGCGTAATCCATTCGGAGACCCGCGACCGAAATCCTCTCCGAACTAGCTGGCCGATAAGCAGTCACCGCGTGAATGGGTTACGGTGCACGGATTGGTTGACCTGTTGGTACCATCCGTTGGCACTACTCAGACTTAACGTCTAGAACCGATGAGAGGTCGGTTCCGCGTTCGATCTGAAAAGTAGAAAATCATTACAAGGTCTCCCAACTGTATCTGGAGGTTGACCTCTCCATGAACAGGTACAGTTTCTCCCGTAGCTGTCCGTAGTGAAAAAATTCTGCCCTTGTGAAGTTGTTGCTGTCTAACTAGCTCTGGTCGGATAATCGATCGGGTTGCACCAGTTATGGTGCAGTGTTCTCCGTCAATTTGACCCGGAAGGCATAAGTCTGCTTCTCCACGATGTAGTCTTGACACGGTGATGGTGGTGCTGGGGACGTCGATCCTCCTAGCCAACCTCTGCCCCACGAAGTTGGCTCTTACATGTTTCCTGACCCCTCTGTTTGAAGGGCTTCCATTCTGGGCTCCTGACTCGGTCTGGGTCTCCTTCTAGCTGCACACCCTGGACAATAGCTCGGTTTTCTTCGCTTCTTGCAGTCTCTTTGCAGGTGCCCCTTCTCTCCGCAATTCCAGCATCTAGGCGCACCATTTACATGCGGGCCTCGCTCAATTTCCACGCGCTCACACCTGCACTCGTCTGTCACTACCTCACGAACCCGGGCAGTGGTACGAGTCACATTTTTCGCTGCCTCAAAGCTCAGACTATAAGCCAGTGCGTCCTTAACCGTTTGCTTTTGAGCTAACCGCACGGCTTGTTGCAATTCCGGGTCCTTTAGTGCGCTGATGAATGCTTCTGTCGCTGCATCATCTCAATGTTCTGGGTCGTAGGCTGGATAAGCCAAAAGTGCCAGCCGCTCAATGTCTTGGGCTAGCTGCTGCAGGGTTTCACCAGACTTCTGCATTCGATGCCTTAGCTGTGACCGATAAATCTGCTTTAGATGATCGTCTCCATAACGCATGTCGAGCGCATTCATTATAGCATTCGGGTTTGAGTGCAATTCAACGGGGATCGTCTGCAACAGCTCGGCAGCTGGGCCTCGTAGAGCGAGAATCAATGCAGTTGCGCGTTCCTGCTCATTCCAGTGATTTATGCGAGCGGCTGCTTCGAACTGGGTTTTGTAAATAGTCCAGACCGTTTGCCCATCGAATATTGGTGCTTGCACATTTCTAGATGAGCTTTGCGCTGCGGTTATAATTGGGGCTGGTGGGGCGGTTACTACTGCCTTTGCTGCTTCCAATTCCTTTTTCATGTTTTCCATCTCATTGTTGATTCTCTCCTCGACCTGGCTGACCTTTTCCTCGACCTGGTAAACCTTTTCCTCGACCTGGTCAACCTTTTCCTCGACGCCTTTAATTTGCTTGTTGAGACTACCGAGCTCCGTTTTTATTGCGGTTGACTGTTTCTCCAGCTTCTGTGTGATGTCTGCCTTGATGTCTGCTTTGATTTCGATTGCTTGTTGGTCCAGCTTCGCTGATTGTTCGTTTAGCTTTGCAGCTAAACTGGATGTCTGTTCATTTAGCTGCGCTGATTGTTCATTTAACTTCGCTGTTAAATTGGATGACTGTTGTCGCTGCTCTTGCTGCATCAGCATCAACATTTGCATCAGCGCATTTTCTGGTTCCTTCGATTTTGGTGTTTCTACTTCTCCACCTTCTGCGCCTTTTTCCGCATCTGAGAACTCACCCGAATCCAGATTCACGCCTTCCGACTCGATCGCGTCACGCAAGCGTGCAATCAGTGTGGCCTTTGTACCTTGCGTAGCCAGGTTTCGCTGTTCCAACTCTTCCTTAAGCTCCGACATGGTCAATTCATTAATTTTTAAGTTTAAGCTTCGTGGCATTTTTAATGTTTCTTTAAATTTTACTATTGTGCACTATAAAAATGTTCAAATTTTCACTTTCAAAATTTTTCTTTCGCACTTCTTGACACCACTGTCGCGTGTTTTCCGTTCGCGGCCAATAATTTTAATGTTCCGGGAAAGTGAAAACGCAATGTCTTTTAATTTAAGTTAAAAGAGTTTATTTTATTTCAAAAGTGCACAATGATCGATTTAACACTTTCACTAATTTTAATTTTCACTATTAAAAATTAAAATTTAACACTTGTCCATAAATTTATTATCGCAATTGTCTTCTAAATTACTTCACTATTACGAAACACACTTTCGCAGTTCTTATCGCGGTCGAATGAATGATGATTCCCCCATTCATTCAGCTCGCCTTTATATAGGGTCTCTACCTATTCACCCATTTCTCGTACGTTGGCGAATGTTCTACCGAGAGGTACCTGGTAGATTCGAGCAAATTTAATGAATGGAGTGACGTCACTTGCAGATGTTGATCATGCTTGTTGGGTTCTCGTGGTTTCGAGTGAATTCGTGCTCTTCATTGTTGTGAAAACAATTGCGACAGTAGCTCGCAGAATTATTTGTACATGTAATTATTTGTACATGTAACAGTACATTTGGAGAGACAGTATGTAAATTATAGCCCTACGCTTTGGGTAGGTCTTTTTTTAGTCTGTCAAAAATAAAGCTTCAAGACTTTGAGTTTCTCTAGATACTTGTAAGTAATATACAAGAAAATTCGCTTTCAATTCACAACAGCAGTTTATAGTTAGTGTGGAATAAGTAAAAGTAACTGATAAGACATTTTTTAGGAGGGAAGATGTTATTTACGGCATATTAGATTTTACTTTTAAGAAAAGGGAATAAGATAAAATTTCTCAATCTTTTTTTTCAATATGATTTAGTAATAACTGCCTGCTTACCATTTTAAAGTCATTAGCAATCATATACGATTATTTAATAGTTGGGCGTACGTAAACCATTGGCAGAATATAGATAATCAGATTTCTTATGCATAATACTAATTAAATTGTTTAGTGACGGTTTATATCGGTTCATAATTTCCCAAGTTATAAAAAAGTATTGTGAATTCGATCCTATACTCGGTCAATTTCCTTTAGAGATGAATGTTAGGTTTGGTGTTAAATGTATTGACCACTATAAATCCAACAAATGGAAATTATCGTGACATATAATAGCTTCGTTAGCGAATGTAAGGTAAACTTGTATGAAGCTATTAGAATTCAAATATTTGTACTGCAGCTTTCATAAAAAAACTTCAATAAAAATTACTTTTAAAGGATTCACGTAACGGAAGAATTTCCTTGCATTCATTCCAGTATGTAATAAATGAAGTGATCAGAACCAATACAATATTATATAAAATGTAAAGTAGATGGATAAAATTCACAAATAGTTCTTTGTTCATTTAATTAGCTTCTCGCAGGAAAAGGACATTGAGTACAAAAAGGGTTTTGAATATTTGAGAGGTACAAAAAATGAAATTTTAAAATTATCAATCAAATGGCAGATCGTTATTTGACAAGAATGAAAGATTCAATATACGTAAGTGAAAGTTAATGATGTTAATTTATAATTTACTTTATAAAGAAAAAAATTATATAAATTGCTAAGATGAATACGACTTTCCTTTCCAGCAAACCCTTCTTTTTCCAGCAGGAATGGCAGCGAACGGTAAGTATGCCGTTGCAAGGGTAGGCTTTTAGAAATCCGTGGATGGGCGGTTTTGCGTCACGCTCGGTACGCGGTACCATAATTTGCTTTGTGTTTTTATTAGAGTAGGTTTTTTCAGGTTCGAGTTAGAGAAGGATATTTTTCGGTACCGCGTCGGTGATATTCGGGAACGCGGAATAATACGAGGTGTGTTCAAGAAATATCGCGAATTTTGTTTTTTTTTCAAAAATTATTTATTTATTCATGAATATCTATTTTGTCCCCTTCAAAGTAATCCCCATGAGTTGTTATACACTTGTGCCAACGGTTTTTCCAATCTTCGAAGCACTTCAAAAAATCATTTTTTTTAATCTTGTTCAGCTCCTCCTTCGATGCCGTCTTTATCTCGTCAAGCGTAGCGTAACGTCGTCCTTTCATGGGCCTCTTCAGTTTAGGAAACAAGAAAAAGTCACAGGGGGCCAGATCTGGGGAATACGGTGGCTGCGGCATCATTAGTGTGTTGTTTTTGGCCAAAAAGTCGCGCACAAGCAACGATGTGTGAGCAGGGGCGTTATCGTGGTGCAAAAGCCAATTTTTGTACTCCCACAAATCCGGGCGTTTCTGGCGGATTGCTTCGCGCAAATTGCGCATAACTTGCAGGTAATATTCCTTATTGACCGTTCTTCCCTGTGGCAAGAACTCATGATGCACCACGCCCCTGCAATCGAAGAAAACTGTCAGCAAAACTTTCACATTCGACCGAACTTGGCGCGCTTTTTTCGGTCTTGGTTCATGCGGCAGCTTCCATTGAGATGATTGAGCTTTGGTTTCCACGTCATAACCATAAACCCACAATTCGTCACCAGTTATGACCCTCTGGAGCAAATTTGGTTCGTCGCGGACAGAGTTTAACATCTCATTAGCAATGTTCATGCGTTGCTGCTTTTGGTCGCAATTGAGCAATTTTGGTACGAATTTCGCGGCGACCCGTCTCATGCCCAAATCGTTGATAAAAATCGAATGGCACGAGCCAATCGATATGTTTAGGTCCTCAGCAACTTCTCTAACGGTGATTCGACGATTGGCCAATACCATTTTCTCCACTTCATTAATTTTTTCGTCTGTTGTTGAAGTGCTCGGGCGTCCGGCACGCTCTTCGTCGTTCACATCTTCTCGGCCTTCTAAAAACATTTTGTACCACCGATAAACGTTGCTTCGGTCCAAGGTAGCTTCTCCGTATGCCACAGTCAACATTCGGAATGCATCCGCGCACTTAATTTCGTTTTTCACACAAATTTTGATACAGGTTCTTTGATCCATTTTTTTGAAAAAGTAAAAATCGAAGACGGTTGAAAACACGTGCAAGTAAAGCAGCTATCACCAATTAAGTGAACATTCAAAATGGCCGAGCTTGTCGGCATAAGTGACAGACATGAGTACCAACATAACGCCACAAAAAAATCGAAATTCGAATATACGTAACCCGCGAAAATTCAAAATACTTACTTTTTGAACACACCTCGTATACATTTTTTGTTGTTATATGGATGTATGAAAGAAGTACGGAATAAAGTAAGGATAGGTTTCTCTTGCGTATTATAGTCTTTTCGACGCGTTAGTTAATTTTTATATTTTGGACTTAGTCTGCTCGCGTAAGACCTGCAACCTACCAACAGCCACCTCGGAGTAGGCTAAGGGTGTCCGGACTTGTTGACCTGAAGGGTGCAGTCCGTTGTCACGTCCCAAGACTTCACATCTAGAACCGATGAGAGGTCGGTTCAGATTTCGTTCGAGTGGATTTTAAACGAAAATCATTATACACGCCATGAATTAAATCTTAAATTAAATGATTCTACATACCTGCATACATTGTAGCTCAACTACAAAACCCTTCTGACTTGACCTTAGTTCTGTCTACACAACTTGCTGTACAATATATCCATATTAAAATACTAAAATCGAACAACCCTTCGAATGCTATTTATTTCCCCACATGAAGAATGCCTTTCGTATTTTCTTTCGCTATTATGTTCTATAAAAATTTATTGGGTTTGATCGTCCGACTAAAACTAATACTAGAGTATTCATTAAAATGAAAATGAAATCAGTTAAAATAAAACGAAGTCCATCCATAGGAATGTAACTGGATGGCAAGTAATTTTGAGACATTTGAAAAGATCTAAATGTTGAAAAACAAAGTTAATTTTTGAATCTTGTTTATTGATTCTCTCCGATAAAGAATAAGGTTGCTCGTAAATTTTAAAGAAGCAGCTCATTGTTGCTACTTACAATATTTTTCTTATTAACGGCATTGCCTGCTGATCTTCTAGCGGTGAATGCAAATGATGATCCGGGCTTGACGAAGTTGAAAGGTATCACATTGCGGTGTACTTGCGTTTGTTTTCGAATAAATTTAACTTTTGGATCTTGATATCAGGGAAATCCACGATATGATGGTAGATGATGAAATACACTGCAGCTGACGCAGTACAATTTTTGCTTTAGGCTCCATCTGAGTCAATTTGTACTCATCAGGGGCACGAACTTCATTGCATTTTACGCATCGATAGTGCATGGCGCAGTTGGCAGCCGATGATCAAATTATTAACACCGGTAACACTGGTTGACTTCTCTTTTCTGGAGGTGTTCTCACCTCACCACTCTGAAATTCAAGTACCCAATCTGTTGAAGGGCACTTGGACTGCTTTTGTTAGAAATTTGTACCAGGTAAAGTGGTAAATTCTTCTTTTTGATGATCGTTCTCCTCCTTGCAAAGGTTTTGACAAAAATGAGTTCAATTTCAGGAGCAGCTTCCTTGAGTACCTGAAGAAGATCGATCTACCCTCTCCGCAGTCCTTCTGCTGGTCTGCTTTTTTCGCTTAATTTATTTGTGGCTGCCAATAGCCGAAACGTATCTCTTCCACTTTATCCGTATAAACTTATTCTTCTTCTTCTGTGTAGCGCTACAGCCCTTCTCGGGCCTTTGCTTCCGGCGAATAGCACCTCCAACTGTCTTTGTCTATTGATAGCTTTCTGAATCTGAGCAGCAATGAATTGCCTTCGTCGATCGATTTAGACCAGCGCTTCTTCGGTTTTCCCATCGGTCTCCACCCTTCAGTTCTCCCAACGAAAATCTTTTTGGGTATTCGTTGTTCATCCATACGACTCACATGGGCACCCCATTTAAGCGGCCGCAGTCTTACAGTCGTTGAGATCTCTGGCTCGTCGAAAATTTCATACAGCTCATGGTTGTATCGAACTGGCCATTCGTCCCCGTCTAGTTACACTCCGATTATTCGCCTCAGGTTGCGTTCAATATGTTCTCATATGCTTGGGTTAGGGTCCATGTTTCAGACCCATAGCATAACACAGGTCTTATCACAGATTTGTACACTTGGAGCTTTGCTTTCCTATGTATGCAGCTGGTTTTCAAGATCGACAATACTGAATAAAAAACGTTGATTGCGAGCTGCATTCTTCGGCGCACTTCGTCTCTTCTTCTTCTTCTTCGTAGCGTTCCCCTCTTGAGACTACACTTCTTGCAACAACTATCTCGGTCCATTGAACGCGCCCTCCAATTTCTAAATCCGAGCAGCAATGAACTGTCTTCGTCGACCAAGTCAGACCAGCGTTTCTTTACTTTCCCCACTGGTCTTCGGCATTCAGTTACCCCAAAGAATACCTTTTTGGGTATCCATTGTTGGACCAAACGATTCACATGGCCAACCCATTGCAGTTTTTGCAGTCTTACAGTCGTGAAGACCTCCGGCCCATCCAAAATCTCATACAGCTTATGGTTGTATCGAATTCGCAATGGGTCCCCGTCTAGCTTTGCTCTGATTATTTGCCTCGGGACTCGACGCTTAAAGGCGTTTAATATGTTTGCGGATGATTGGGTCAGGATACATGTTTCAAACACATATCAAAGCACAAGTCTTATCACAGATTTGTATACTACGAGCTTTGTTTTCCTGTGCATGCTGCTGGTCTTCAAGATCGTCAATACTGAATAAAATATTTTATTTGCGAACTGTATTCTTCGGCGTATTTCGTCTCTTTCGTTAATGGTTCTTGTTATTATCTATATATTGTTAAATATACAAATTTGCTCACATTTTCGATACTGTATTTGCCAAGTGTTATATTTTGTATATTTGAGGTATTTTTCCCTGACTACGCCAATAGCTTTGTTTTATTTTCATTGATTTGTAACCCTACTAGGGGCAAAGGCTACTGTTTGGCTCGACTTGTACAATAGCGTACCTCGTGTATCGACAATTGAATAGCAATAGCGTCGGTGAGTTGGTTATTGATGTGGACCTGGGAGATCGTTGACGTCATTGTCATTTTGGTAAGGCGGACTATAATGGCTGGGATACCAAAGCAAAGCATTATTTGGTACAGTACTTGCGATCAATACTGTTGTATGCTTGCTTAAAGTCAACGACGTCTATGTCAAATTCCCAGCACCTGCTACCTACTTGACTGTGAACAATTAATTTATCGTCTATCTATCTGCTCCAAAGTCACCTTGATACTCTCAATAATGCTGTTGTCGCATGAAATGATTTTATTCTCTATTATCTTTGAAAATATTTTGTACGCCGTACAAAGTAGTGATATACCTCTATAGTTTTCGCACCGTAGTTTGTCAGATTTTTTGTGGATAGGGAATATAATTGATTGATTCCACTCATTCGGCATGTGTTCTTGTTGCCAAATGTGCGGTATGACTTTGTGGATGGCTTTCTGAACACCAATGCCACCATATTTAATGAGCTTCACAAGAATCTCATCGATGCTCGACGCTTAGTTGCTTTCCCAGAATATCTATAAGCTTCGATGTTCTAAAGCTATGCGGAGGATGAAGGAGGTTCTTAAAATGTGATGCTCATCTTTCCTCAAACCTGTTTTTATCAGCGATGATGTTGCCAATGTCATCACGCAAGTGCTGGTTTCAGGCTGACAACTACATTTCATGCTTTGCACTACTTTGTATGCTTGTCTTGTGTTGTTGCTTGCTAGACTTATCAATATTTCTCAATTGGTGGTCACAGTATTTTCTTCTCTATATTCTAATTATCTTATTCGCTACTCCTTTGAGATTTTCGTAATGTTCTCTCTTCGTCCTGGTTTTCCCACCCACGAATTCTTTGTACGCCTGATTCTTTTTGTCTAGCGCTTTCTGGCACTCATTATCAAACCAATCATCTTTTGCGCCGGGCTTGATGTCCGATTGTGTGTTCTGCTACGCTGGTCTTAATAGCCGCTTTCACTTTCATCCAAAGCTCGTTGTTTGTTTTCAGTGATTTGTCTGATAAGATGGGAGCCAGCTGGTTGTCAAGGGTCTCCGTGAATTTTTTTTTGCCACAGACGCCGTTTGGAGCCGTTCGATGTCGAATTTCTGTAGAGGGCTGGCCTTCACCGGATACGCCTTTGACACATGACATCGATAATTGATCAAGTAATGTTCGGAGTTAAAATTGCCTCCTCGGTATGTACGAATGTCAAGTATGCTCGAGGCCCATTGTTGTTGGATCAGAACATGGTCGATTTGGTTTTGTGTGTTGCTACCCGGCGATATCCAGGTCATTTTATGTATGCATTCATGTGGGAAGCAAGTCGAACGTATGACTAGATTTCTGCTACATGCATAGTCGATCAGGCGCTGGCCGGTGTCATTTGTTTGGTCGTGGAGGCTATATCATCCAGTCGTTCCCCGATGAGATATCTGATTGCGAACCTTATTATTTTTGTGTCGTTTGTAGGCAATGAGTTGACTTGTCTTTCCAGGTGATTGTAGAACGTTTCCTTTGTCCTTTTCTTCAGTCGGGGTGTGCAAGTTTATCAATCAAATTCTAAAAAATTTTGTTTTTATACGGATCCCACACAACCGTTCTTTGATTGCCTTAAAATCAATAATGTGCGTTTTGAGCTCCCTATCCACAATGAAGGCTACTCCGAATTCTCATTTTCCAGTAGGCTTCCCACCTATGAATATTGTGTGCAATCTCATATCTTGAATATCACTTCCAGTCCAGCTCGTTTCCTGGACTGCCAGTATGTTTAATTTATATTTACTGGCCTGTTGTAAAAGGTCCGTAATAGCACTACGGTAGTTCAGTGATCTAACATTTCAGGATCCAATTCCATAGTTCCTTTTTCGGTTGCGCGGTTGTTGCCGTAGATCCAATCCGTTTCGAGACTCTGTTGCGGGTTTCAAAACAATGTAGGATTTTCCAGGGATGGAGAGTTAGCCCATCGCTCAATCTCCATTCCGGTTGCATGTTATTACTTCCAATTCCGTTATCAGGCGCGGAAGACTCGCCTTCACCTTCTTGCATCACCACAACGGAGTGTAAGCAGGATTTAGTAGCAGAGCTGCAGGTGTATTTGCATTTATTGACATTTCTCGGCATTTAGTGTCCTATCATTGAGGAACCAGTAAACCGAATGTGCGACCCTGAGACTATTTACTACCATCTGATTGTGGATTTAGGATGAGGAATCTTAGAAGCTGTGGGCTTGGGAAACTGGGGAAGCTGCACGTTGTATATTAAGTGCGCATGCCAGGCTATTGCTGGGGTCGCCCATTTTCGTGTCACTGCCAATATATCCCTGTATCTTTGATCTTTTATTCTTCCGGCTATAGGAAGTAACTATGTCTCTGCCTTGTTTCCTCTTTTGGTTATTTGTACTTGATTTATGTGTTCGCAACATGATCTATCTCCATCCTTGCAAATTGTACAGTGTAATCGGTGACTCTTTATTACATAGTTATGATCAGTTTTGCAGCCATCTTTTATCCCGTAGCATAACAACCTGAGCTTACCATTTTAAAGAGGCGAAGTGACTCTTGGAAGTACCTAATATACACTTTTGGAAATGGCAACTATAGCTTTGGCTGCTTTAACGATTCGAAGTCTCGCATAACTCTAAGCTTTCTTTTATTTAAATTGCAATTCAACCGGCTTTAATAATGGTGAAATAAAAATTTTGTGTAATAAGTAAATTCAATGAGTAGAATTTAAATACCTGAATTTAATTTCATTCTTATAAATAATATCAAGTTAATATAACTATTGAGCATGTGGTATACTTACCACGCAACGTCGTTAGATCATTGCCCTTCTGGTACTATGGAATCGAACCAATATACAAAATCTTAATTGACTAATCTTATGTTTTAACAATTGGAACCGAATAGCATTCAAGTAAAGACAATTGTTTTAACTTTTGAAGGTAGATTGTATTTCGTAAAGAGGTTATTTAACTGCCCTTCAGCAAAGGTCTGGTGCATTCCATGTACCAAGAACATTGGACGCAAGAATAAAATTTTGTATATAAATGGGCTTCTTGAAAGAAATCAGTCAGTGAACACTTTTTTAACCAATCCATCAGGCAAGATGAAAAACTTAATAGTTTGTTTGGTTGTCCTACTTCCCTTTGCAAGCGTTCTACGTGCTGCAAAAACTAGCAATTACTGCAAACCAACTATGTGCCAATCAGGTCGGCATATTGCATGTGGAAACAAAAACGTGAGTTAGCTAACTATTGTAATTCGGCAAATTTCATCTTACTTTGAAAAAATAAAGCAATTCGCAGAAACGTGCCCAAAAGATGCCAAGATCGTAGTCCGTGGGAATTATCAAAAAAGTTTCGTAAATGAGCATAACCTTGTGAGAAATCTGATTGCTTCCGGAAGTCTTGTGGGCTATAAGGCATCCATGCGAATGGCCACCGTTGTAAGTTTTTCAAAATATTGTATATACGATAATTCAGACAATCTTAAGTATGCAAATCTGCTTTAATTGCTGATAGGAGTGGGATAATGAACTAGCAAAATTGGCACAGATGTTAGTTAAAACATGTGAAAGTACCTATGATGAATGCCGGAATACATATCGATTCACTGCTGTTGGGCAAAATATTGCAACCAGGACAAGGGTTGGCACGTATAGTGTTCCAGAGTTGATTCGTGATGTTGTTACTGGGTGGTTTAGCGAATATTCAATCCTTAATCAGTCATATGTGAATGAGTACAGAATTGACAATAACTAGTGAGATATAATTTACCAAATGTAAGATGAATATTTTAATATATAGCAATTTTAATATTTTTAGCAATGCTTCGCGCCATTTTGCTCAAATTGCACTTGATAAAGCAACACACATTGGCTGTGCAATAGTGGATTTCACGGAAAGTACAAAAACTAGGATTAATGTAGTTTGCAACTATTCGGCAAGGCCTATGCACCTGCGACCACTGTATGTTGAAGGTTGCGCAGTAGCACAGTGCTTGCAAGGACACAACACAAATTTTATGGGTCTATGCGCTCAAACAGAATTGTTTGATCCCAATAATTATTAGCCAAATGACTTTGTTTTGTACGTTGAATGTAAACTGCTCTTTGTGATTTTATGAATACGTTCTTTAACTTTTGCATACTTAATTGCATGATAATTCGCCCGTGAAATCAATCACGTATCCTATTACCTGAAAGTGTTGGAAGGCACGTTTTACATAATAAACAAAACAAGCCTTGAACCCATTCGTTACTTTCGATGCCCTTGAGATTTTTCATATGCGAGGTATAAGAACTTTTGATATGGATTCAATGTCCTGTTTTTTCATAGTTTTGTAGAATAATATTACGAAACCCTACTAAAATTGCGCCCTGTCTGTCCGTGTGTCACAGCAATTTATCTCGCAAACTACTTAACCTGGAAACATCAAATTCTGTATGTATGTGTAAAGTGGTGCTCTATTTAAAGTCCCCATAGGGGGGAGTGGCCCCTGAAAAAAATTTCATCAAAAGTAGCCGATGTGGATATCAAATGAAAGGTCTTGATGAGAACTTTTTTTGTTCGAAGGGCGCCCAGAGAGGGGAAATACGCGAAAAATGTATGTCCCCCCCTCGCGATTTGACACCTGTAGTCTGGAAAACCTGAAAAAAAATTATAGAGGTAGATGTCTATGAGCACAACAACAACAAATACCTTAGAAGTTAAAATTCGCTCAACTTTGTTAATAATAGTAGGATTTTCGGATTTGATCTTTTCTCCAATAAAATCCTATCCTTAAACTTAGCGAAATTTAAGTAGCCTTACAAAAGGTCCTTATACTCGGCAAGTTTGATGAAAATCGAATGATATAAACGGAAGTTATAGCCATTTGAAATTTCTCCAATTACAACAACAATAACACATGATTTTGGTATTTTATGGGCTTTCCATCGAATCAGTCTCTGCAGTTTTGATTTGATCTTCTTGAATTTTTCAAATAAGGTCAATAACCTAAATATTTTTAAGAATTCATGATTTGAGTGATTTTTGTTGGAGGAGGTTGTAGGAGGACAATGGATTTTCTTTTAAAAGTGCACGTCTCTTTGACATGTTTTTTGACTTTATTCGTTGTTGGCGACTGTATTTCTGAGAAGTTGGGTACAAAAACCCTCCTGACAAGAGGGTAGGTCTGCCTAACTACACCGTATCGAAGGCTTTCTCCATATCAATGAGATCCGCTCCAAAACATTCTCTATGACTTAGTTTCCAACAGATGTCTAAGGGTACTTTCGTTATCGCATGTATGGGTGAATGCCTGGCACGAAAACCAAATTGGCAATTCGGCATCAACTCATATTTCGCTCTGTTGAGTATCATTTCAAACACCTCGCTGATGTTAGGCAGCAAGCTGATTGGGCGATAGCTCTTAGGGCAGGAAGTTTCTTTTTCTTTCTTCAAAATCGGAAATACCTTAGCCTTTTTCTTCAAAGGTAATTTCAACGAAGCGAACGAGGGATGGTTGTAGTCCAAAACTCGCCGATAAATAATGTTGACGCGTGTGAGAAGAAGGCTTTTCAATCTTTTCAACCTTACGATGGTTGGCGCTTCATATCCTTCCATATTGTTTCGATTTTTAATCTTGGGAACTATTTTGTCAATCGTTTCCAACGTCAGCTTCTCTAACTTCGACAAATAGACATCTATTTCATCGTTGGTTAGATTCCTGTCAATGGGAACTATTGAGCAAGCGTTGCCATCATTAAAAAGGAGGACATTTCTTCTGGTAATGCCGATTAAACTTCTTTTGAAACCTTCCCCAGTCTGTTTTTTTTTTTTTTAAATTCAACCGATGATTTTCGTGTCGAACTGCAATCAGGAAGACATTATGCCTTTGATGATTGATTTCCGTTACGATTGCGTTATGGTCGCTATCATAAGGAAGCACCTGCAGTTTCCGTTGAGGACTATTAAAGCTGAATTCAAGTCTTGCGTCAGCAATGCAGAGGTCCAAATATGAATTTGTCCTAGGGTATGTTGGGAACTCCGACCCATATAGATTGCACCTGTATTCAATTTGGTTCTCTGTTATCCACGATTTCAGGAATAAACCTCTTGGATTATTGGTGGCGTTCAGCCATGATATATGCTTGGCGTTCAGATCACCAGCAAGAATATAATAATTATGCAGCCTGTTCAATTCGAGTATTTCAAACAAAAAATTAAGCTCCTCTGAGCTTGAGAACAGTTCCACCAGTTGCATGGGCAGAGATAACGAAGAGGTTATCCCCACCTGGCAGTGAGATTTCAATAACGGATAGCAATAGATTCAAAGCTTTTGAATTTGTCTTTTTCAATATTTTGGAAACAATAGGGTCTTTGAACCAATATCTCAGTACCACCTCTCCCATCACATATTACCCTATCGTTTCTTACGAATTCAAAATCATTGAATATCATGGAGTGCCATGAATTGAGGTGGTTTTCAGTGAGATGCATGATGTCAGGCATTTGCTTAACAATGAATTCAAGGAGATAATTACGCCGATATATAGTAACAATAGAGTTGACGTTGATCGAGATGAGACGAATCCTATCCATGGGAACGTGACTAGATGGGTAGTTATTTTGAGGCATTTGTAAGCCCTAAACGCTGAAAAACAAGATTAATTTTCGTATCCTTTTTATCGATTCTCTCCGATAGAGTATTTAATTGCTGGTAAATTTTAAGGTGGGGCTCATTATAGCCACTTACATTATTTACCGTATTTTCTGCTGGTCCTGTAGCAGCGAGTGCAAATGATACTCCGGGCTTGACGAAGTTCGGAGCTAAGACACTGCGGTGTAGTTGTGTTTGCTTTGGAACAAATTTTACTTTCGCATCTTGATATCAGGAGTATCCTCGATATGATGCCGGGTGACCAAAAACACCGCAATTAACACAGTATAATTTCTCTTTTGGCTCCGTCTGAGCCAATTTGCACTCACCGGGAGCAAGAACATCCTTGCATTTGACGTATTGATAATGCATGGCGCAGTTGGCAGCCGAAAGTCCAAATCTTTGGCACTGATAACACTGATTCACTTCTCTTTTCTGGAGGTGTTCCCACCTCACCACTCGGAAGTTCAAGTATCTTATTTGTTGAAGAGCACTTGGACTGCTCTTATTTGATATCTGCACTAAATAAAGTGGTAAATTTTTGTTCCTACCGTCGATCTTCTTTTTACGAAGGTTTTAACGGAAATAAATTAAATTTCTGGTGCTGCTTCCTTGAACACCTGAACAAGTTCAACGGTATCTTCTCCACGGTAGAAGCCCTTCAACAAAAAGGTCTGGTTCTTCTCACTTTTCGGAGTATATGTGAAGTGTGGAACCTCCCCAGAATTCAGCGCATTTTTAGTTGATTTAAAATCAATCAGTGATTTCGTTCTGATTGTTAATTTTTTGGCATTGATTCTTTTAATCTCGGAATTGGTTAATTTATTTTCGGCTGCCAATAGTCGAACCATATCCCTTCCGCTTTGATCGAACACGTTAATTGGCGGAAGTTTCTCTGTGTTTTTGAAAACTTTTTGAGAAGATCCGCAGAACTTCGAGCTGGTTTCTTCTCCTTACTTTTATTTTTAAGTAAAGGACAAAATTATCATTGTTATCTTGATTAGCAATACCTTCAATACTTTCTTCAACGTCCATTTCTTGTTGGAGTCCGCCTTGCGCTGCATAATAGTTTTGGCTGTCATTAGCGCCTCCAGCACTTAGTACTTCTTCTGAGATAACTTGTTTGACAGCTTTCTTTGCCTTCGTTTCCGCATTTATTTGCTTCAGCGGCTCTGCATCTTAAGTTTTCTCCCCTCTCTTGTACATATCTTCAAGGGTTTTTAGTCGTAGTCTTAACTCATAATTTTCAACAAGAAGTCAAATCACTTCTTGTTTGTCTTCGACTAATTGAGTTTTACGCCCGCAATCTGCGGAGCTCTCCTGGTTACTCGCATGTCTTCTTTTATTGACGATTGCCGCCAATTTCATATTGCTTCCGCCATTCAGTTCTTCCTACCAATACCTTATTGGGTATCCGTTGTTCGTCTATACGATTCATGTGGCCAGCCCGTTGCAGCTCCCACGGTCTTACAATCGTTGATACCTCCAGCTCGTCAAAAATTTCATACAGCTCATGGTTGTATCGAATTCGCAATTGATCCTCGCCTAGCTTCGCTGCTAATATTCACCTCAGGACCCGTCGCTCAAAGGCGTTCAGTATATTTGCGGATGCTTGGGTTGGGGCCCATATTTCACTCCCATAGCATAACAAAGGTCTTATCACAGATTTGTATGCTTGGGAGTTTCGTTTTTCTGTGTATGCAGCTGGCCTTTGTATACGCCAACTGTGATATTTTAAGGTATTTTTCCTCAGCTGTGTCATGAACTTTGTTTTATCCTCATTGATTTGTAGTCCTACGCCATTGTTAATGACCGTGATAAAATGTTGGTGTCTTCCGTATAGACTGCTACTTGGCTCGACTTGTATAGTAATGTACCTCGTATATCGACAGGTAGCTTCCTTATGACGTACTCCAGGGCCAAATTGAATAGTAATGGGCATTGACTGTGCTTTACTGAGTATGATTTAACATCCTAGTGTAGACACTGATCGGGATGAACAACGAGATATCAAACAATTAAAAACACGATTGCTAGACGCAGAACAATTTTGTTTGGATATGCAAACTGCTCCTACAGAGACCAGTTAATGAATGCGTTCACAATTTTTATATCGGTACCCATGTTCAAGACTCAATTAAAAAACAGTGGTACAGGTATACTCGTACATTTTATTTGTCAATCTTATTTCTTATAAAGTGAATAAATATGATAAATTTTAGCACTAAGAATCAGTACACAAATTATAAAACAAAATATTAGTACATAAGCTATGGTTAAAATGCATTGCAGAAAATCTGAAAAGAGAATTTAATGAAATTAAATAAGCGCACAATATCTCAGTGTACCTTTGGACAAAAAAATCGACTTCGGTATTATGGTAACCGTAATTTTCTTAACCGGCATCGAGTCCACAATACACGAATACACTCCTGCTTCGGATTGACGCACTTTCACTAAGTACAACAGATTTAACATGTCAACAGCTGCGTGATTTTCTTCACCTGCAGTTCCTAGAGCGTTTGGTTGTTTCGCCAAAACTTTTTCCTCATTTAGAACCCACAAGATGTCATTTAAGTTATCTGAGCTGCGGAATTAAAAAGTGTGGGAATTCATTATGTTTCGATTATAAGCATCCTTTCCAACTGAACTTACTCTGGACATGTAAACCTCGCGTCTGATCCTTCAGGAAGATAAACACTTTGTTCGTATTTATAATCGACATCAATTTCCAAAGCATCTGGTACACAATCTTCAATGCAGCGTTCATACTCACTGAAGGGTGTTATATTCTGGACAATATTAGCGAAGAAAGGATAGAACTCTTGCAGCCACGCGGATGGTATTGGGAATATGGGAGAGTTTTGTTCGCTTTCATTAACAACCAAGTATGGATATGCAGTACGAAATCTACGCGTATCAAATTTAAACGATCCACAAAGACAATCGGACCAATTACTCCACTGCACACCTAAACTGGCCATTTGATCCTCGAGACTTTCTTCGTCAAGCTTTGCGGCAGCTTCATCGAGGGTATTTTTGCGGTATTTGTCCCATTCGGTCAACGAACCACTTGGTAATTCCGATAAAGTCCTTTTTGGATTTACCTGGACCAAATAGTGGAAGGTGATACTTATAATGGCATTATCAGTGGTATCTTGGCGAGCAGAATTGCAACTGTATAGACCGTTGTGTTTAGGTTTAACTTTGTCTATACGTAAAGCATTATTTTCAAGAATTTCCATGTGGTTTTTAAATTTCTTTGATTTAGGATCAATTTGATCATAGACTGGATAAACGGCCGTTCCGTTGAAATCCACCAGCGACCATGTTACGTTGGCGCTAACAGGTGGTGGCTCATTACTGAAAGAGCAAACAAATATAATATTACTTATGAAATATTCTTCTGATGTGTTCAATATAGTATCAAATCAGTTTTTTCGAAAAGCTGAAATTGTTCTTTTCAGAAAAAAATATTGTGAAAATGAATCTTACATACACGAAGTATCGAGAGATACTGTTCGTGAAACGCAAGTGGCTCACGATGTCACGTAAGAACTCCAATTGAGCTGGCGGGTTACTGTTGAAAACGGCAAACTGTCTCGAGCATAGGACATATCGAAATCGACGCCTGCTCTGTCTTTCAAGTAGTGGGGTCGCTATGAACTTTATTTTTTCGGGCTATTCATTTTTTCTCTAGGGCTGATGACGGAAACGTAGATACGAGGTGATGGTGTTCTATGTAGTTATCCGAGTTTTAGGGCTTTGTAAAAAATTGTTTACAAAGACCTACTAGTTTCGCGTGCTGTCCGTCCGCCCTCTGTCCATCTGTTCGTGTGTCATGGCAAGTTTCCTTAGAAACTAAAGCAGCTAGAAAGCTCAAACTTTGTGAAAAGGTCAGAAGTGGTGACCTCTCAAAAGTTCAGGTCTTAGCAAACATTTCAAAAATGTTTAAGGGGTCCCCCATACAACGTAGTCTTTAAAAATTTTTTTAATCAAAAGTAGTCAAGTGTGGTATCAAATGAAAGGTCTTGATTAGAACTTTTAGAATCTGAAACAAACAGGTAATTTTTGCATCAGGGGATCCCGGGGGAGGCAAAATGTACGAAAAATTTGTGTTCTCTCCCCTCGCGACTAGGTACCTTTAAGCCGAAAAAATCTAGAAGAATCTTAGAGGTAGATCTTCATGAGAATAATGGCAAAAAATACCCCAGACATCAAAATTCACTGTAAATTTTTTGTCAATTTTATGTTTGCCCCCATAAAATCGAAACGGGACCCTGAAACTGTAGAATATGAGACAATAATACCTGTTGTTGGTTGATATGCATTTCAAGTCAACCTAGACCCTGCAGTTTTCTTCATATTTTCATGAAAATTTCAGGAATAGTGTTCAATTCGAATATGTCCAATTATTTAAGCTAGACCAAAATTGCAGCTATTATGTGCATGTAAAAAAAACTCCTGTATTTCTGATATATTTGAACAATTTCTTCTTTTCTGAAGACATGAACCTTCTGGATGCATAATTCAAGTCATTGGATCATGTTAGCAGAAAACTTCTTTCGAACTTTAGGATAGTTACACAGCCCTGCCTGTAGGAGTTATAGTAATCGAGCAGTCTGCCAAGACAAACTGCTCGAGGGATCTTCACGATACAACATTATTCCTTCTCACCTATATGTCGATAAAACATTAAAAATTAGACCAAGCATGAGGAAGAATATATATTTATTTCCTATCACTACTCTTCAATAATTAATACTAGAAAAATTTATACAAATCACCTTCAAACATAACAACGAAACATTCCTAAACAATATCAAACTCCATGATATAAAATGCAAAAGTCAAAGTCAAAGTCAAGTCAAAAGCGCTTTATTCAATACTAATTGTTACACGTTTCAAAACGATATAAAGCAAATTTAAACAATAAACAAAATTTATCAAAAAAAACTAGCAAAATCAAATTAATTAAGATTATTACATATTTTATGATTTGATTGGAAAACGGAGAAAAAACCAACCAACACTACTCAAAATTATTTATAATTTTAACCCAACCGTGAACTTTTATCATATACCTAATATGTTACAACCTAATTCTAATAAAATGCAATAAAATATTTATCTTATACTAAAAAATTCGATCACAATATTCCTAACCTACGCGTTTAATATATCTAACCTATCCCTAATTTTTAATACAAACAAACAACAACTCTAAATGTGGCAATAATGAGCTGAAACTCAAAAACTAAATAACGAAAAAACACAAAAACTGGAAATAAACACGTATAATTTGGACATTGTGATTCAGCCACCAATACGCAGATTGCTCCGTCGCAACTCGATCAGCTTCAACGAATCTAGCAAATGAGTATCTCCATTGGAATTGTTGGTCTCGTGAACTCAAATTGTGAGGATATTTTATCTTCTTATCGATGACCCGTCTATATATGTGATATATGACTGGGACGCCATCAGAATCAAAAACGTCCGAATACACAAATGCTTCTGGAGGAATGAACCCAGTAGCGAGGCAAGTCGCTACATACCCGTCTGTAGGGTAGAACGGCTGTAAAATCCAAGGGTTTTCACTCACAGTCACAGATCTTGCGATATGATTCCGAAGCAGTTTCAATATGAAGATATCGACTCTCGTCACTAGAGCAGTTTGATAAATTCGTCTGTTCGATATATGCTTCCAATCCGTCTCAGGGTTTCTGTACAAACCAATACATACACGAAGACATTTCCTTTCGAAAACTCTTAATTTTTCCATAGTACTAGCACTCTGGTTGTACCAGATCTGACATCCATATGTAAAAACTGGTCTAACCAGGGTCTTGTAACAGATCATTTTGACCTTTTGATCAATGTATCTGGAATGAATCAGTCTTCATAGGGATACTCGTATAACTACTTGTAGTGCCTTACTGAGCATGGTTTTGACATGTTCAGTATAGTACAGATACTGATCGAGATGAACACCGAGGTATCGAACACAGGATTTATGTGGAACCCGTCCTGAACTACCCTCGCCAGCCATGATGTGGAAATCTTTCCAATTACGTTTCAGGTCTTGACTGACCCCCTGCAACGTTGTCCGAAACAAAATTGTTTCGCACTTCTGCGCATCGTTTATCATTCGCCAATTGTCAGTGTACAGCTGCACATCATTAAACATTTTTTAGAGATTGCTCTGAACTATTGTAGCTTTTCCGTCTGCCATATAAATGATCAGATCATCAGCAAACGCTACCAATTATCGCGTTGGCGGGACGTTAAAATCAAAGCTGTTCAATAGCTTGCGAATGAAGATTGAAAAGAGCAGAGGCGCAGTAACAGTTCCCTGCTGTAGACCATTCAAGACCTTGAACTCGCGCATTGTTGTCAGATTTCCATCAGTCACAACAAAGAATTTCCCGTATAACATATTGCACATCATGGTGACAAGGTGTCTGGGGAACCTGTCCTGAAGGAGTTTAAAAACAAGTCCATCTAACCACACCGTATCGAAGGCTTTCTCCATATCAATGAGACATGTTCCAACACATTCTCTATCATTTAGTTTCCAACAGATGTTTGAGGTTACTTTCGTTATTGCATGTGTGGTCGAGTGCCTGGCACGAAAACCAAATTGGCAATTCGGCATCAACTCATCTTTCTCAATGTGGGCGTTCAATGCTCTGTTAATTATCACTTCAAACACCTTGCTGATGTTAGACAGCAAGCTGATTGGGCGATAGCTTTTGGGGCATGAAGATTCTTTTCCTTTCTTCAGGATCGGAAATACCTTAGCCTTTTTTCACTTATTTGGGAAATATGAATTGCTCAACATGTTGTTGAACAATTGTAATGATTATTTTTAAATGTCCGTGTAGGACACGGGTGCCGATGGTCTGGCACAAGTGTCAGCGAGCTAAAACAACACCGAGCTCAGCTAACTAGCTTCGCTTAACGACCGCGTACGCGTGCTTGACGACTAGCGTTTGCGGGATCATATGAGGCGGATTCTTGTCGAGCCACGAAGCTACACTACAAAATACTTATCACGCGTACTCTACTCTACAAGACGCACCGATCAATTTTTATTGTCTTTAGAAAAGTTCTATTAGGTGTCAATTAATCTACTCTACTGTAATTCAATATTGTTTTGCCTCGTTAAAGTTAGCGGATACGGAGGCTTGAGACAAACGCAAACATTACACAAAAAGCAACCGTTACTTTCACCGAAGGAGGTCGTTGCATTACAAGGGGAATGTCAAACCTAAAGATGTTAAAGTGGCTGAAGTGAACCACTCATCTCTGCCTAAATGATGGAAACTTGACGGATGCAGTTTACTTTACACTAGTAAAACAACAAACTAAGCAGTTTCGACGGGGTGACCACCTTATCTCTTCAGGAGCAGCCACTCCTGATCACCACGGGGCTGCTCGACTGCTTATGTTTATTACAGGGCAGTCTCTTCGAAGCCGACCCAGGCATGGAGAGACTGAAGGATTTCGCTCTACACTAGTGAAGAAACAATTGTTTCCGCAGTGGAGAGATGGTTGTTATAATTTTAGGCCCCTCTACTTGAATACAAGTCCCTGTCTTCTACGAAAGTATGCTAATAAAAACCACTAACCAATCATAAAAACAAATCGGGTGTCGGTCAGGACTAATTGATGATGCGGATTTTATCACTGCCGGTCATCAGATTAGCTCCCAGCAAAAACTGACGCAATTCCAAGCAATGTATTTGAAAACCCCTAGCACCATCAGTTTGTTCAAAATTAGAACTGTCCGACTTCAAACTGTATAAAAATGTGCAAATCTTTCTTTTGGTAACATTAAGGGACGCACTACTCTATAACATCATCGGCATGTTCAGGCGACTGAGCCACCACGAACGAAGAACTCCAGAAGATGCTATAGACCTTATTATACCAAAGACAAGACAAACAACACCAAAAGAGAGTTTATCGGTGACTCTATCTTTACTTTATGGAACCCTCCAAAGTATGCTACGTTAATATCAAATGGTGAGGGCGACAATAAAAATTGAATCGGTTCATCTGCCGACAGCAAAATTAAAAATGTGAGAACTCGAAGGAGAGTGGTGTTGTTTCCCCTTCGGGCCCCACGTTGGGCGCCATTTGTAATGATTATTTTTAAATGTCCGTGTAGGACACGGGTGCCGATGGTCTGGCACAAGTGTCAGCGAGCTAAAACAACACCGAGCTCAGCTAACTAGCTTCGCTTAACGACCGCGTACGCGTGCTTGACGACTAGCATTTGCGGGATCATATGAGGCGGATTCTTGTCGAGCCACGAAGCAACACTACAAAATACTTATCACGCGTACTCTACTCTACAAGACGCACCGATCAATTTTTATTGTCTTTAGAAAAGTTCTATTAGGTGTCAATTAATCTACTCTACTGTAATTCAATATTGTTTTGCCTCGTTAAAGTTAGCGGACACGGAGGCTTGAGACAAACGCAAACATTACACAAAAAGCAACCGTTACTTTCACCGAAGGAGGTCGTGGCATTACAAGGGGAATGTCAAACCTAAAGATGTTAAAGTGGCTGAAGTGAACCACTCATCTCTGCCTAAATGATGGAAACTTGACGGGTGCAGTTTACTTTACACTAGTAAAACAACAAACTAAGCAGTTTCGACGGGGTGACCACCTTATCTCTTCAGGAGCAGCCACTCCTGATCACCACGGGGCTGCTCGACTGCTTATGTTTATTACACAATATGCAATAATTCCTAGTAGCGACCGCAGGCAAATGTCGGAGAACTACATTTGGAATACTATCGGTACCACATGATTTCTTGTTGTTTATCCTGCGAAATATGAAATACAAGTCTTCATAGCTGACAAAATAATCAATAAAATTCAAGCTCGGTATGAGGTCAGATGTTAATGTTTCGTTGAAATGAAGAATTGATTGGCCGTTCAGGCTTGATTTGAAGTCGGAAACTTTTGCATCAACGACCTCTGAAAATATTTCATTCCCTCTCTCAGGGTTTGGTAGATGAACCAATTCAAAATGTGTTCCAATCAGGGCAAGTTTATCCAATCCTTCACAAATAATCCTGTTTCCATTTCTATCTGGAGTCGTACTATCAATTTTGATACCAGCCCTATCGAGAAGATTTATCTCATAACTAGTGACTTCAAGATTCGATACCTTCACTCGAGACTTCTTGCGGAATATGCTTTTCACTTTCGCGAAAACGCCGTCTGGGTCCTGTGGGCTAATACCCCTCAATTTTTCCACCCATTGATTGCTGACCTCAATCCTGAAGTATGACCGGATAAAGTTCCGGACATTCCTCAGGTGTAATTTCAACAAAGCCAACGAGGGATGGTTGTAGTCCAAAAATCGCCGATAAATATTGTTGACGCGTGTGAGAAGAAGGCTTTTCAATCTTTTCAACCTTGCGATGGTTGGTGTTTCATATCCTTCCATATTGTTTCGATGTTTAATCTTGTGAACGACTTTCTCAATCGTTTCCAACGTCAGCTTCTCTAACTTCGACAGATAGAGATCTATTTCATCGTTAGTTAGATTCCTGTCATTGGGAACCATTCAGTAAAAGTTGCCGCCATCAGAAGGGTGACATTGCTTTTGGTACTCCCGATTAAACTTCTTTTGAAACTTTCCCCAGTTTGTTTTTTTGAAATTCAACCGATGGTTTTCATGTTGAACTAGAATGAGGAAGAAATCATCCCTATGATGATTGATTTCCATTAAGATGGTCACTATCATAAGGAAGCACCTCCAGTTTCCGTTGAGGACTATTAAAACTGAATTCAAGTCTTGCGTCAGCAATGCAGAGGTCTAAATATGAATTTGTCGTAGGGTATGTTGGGAACTTCGACCCATATAGATTGCACCTGTATTCAATTTGGTTCTCTGTTATCCACGATTTCAGGAATACTTCTCTTGAATTATTTGTGGTGTTCAGCCATGATGTATGCTTGGCGTTAAGGTCACCTGCAAGAATATAATAATTATGCATCCTGTTCAATTCGAGTATTTCAAACAGGGAATTGAGTTCCTCCTTGAGCTTGAGAACATTTCCACCAGTTGCATAGGCAGAGATAACGAAGAGATTATCCCCACCTGGCAGTGAGATTTTGATAACGGACACCAAGAGATTCAAAGCTTTTGAATTTGACTTTTTCAATATTTTGGAAACAATAGGGTCTTCAAACCAATATCCCGGTGCCACCTCCCCCATCATCTATTACCCTATCGTTTCTTACGAATTCAAAACCCTTGAATGTCATGGAGTGCCATGAATTGAGGTGGGTTCAGTGAGGAGCATGATGTCAGGCTTTTGTCTGACAATGAATTCAAGGAGATAATCACGCCGATGTATAGTATCAATGGAGTTAACGTTGATCGAGATCAGACGAATCAGCTTTCTTCTGCTTAGCTTCCGTATTGATTTGTCGTACCGGTTCAGTATCTTGAACTTTCTTCGCTGTCTCGAACATATCTTCGTACGTTTTGAGTCTTATTTTTAATTCTTGGATTTCAGCTTGAAGTCGACTCACTTCTTGCTTATCTTCGACTACTAAAGTCTTACGCGCACCATCTCCGGAGTCCTGGGTGCTCGCGTGTCTCCATACAGCAGTCCCGAGTTAGTTAGCAAGTCTTGCCATGATCAGAAGGAGGATATTGCTTCAAGTGCTCCCGATTAAACTTCTTTTGAAACTTTCACCAATCTGCTTTTTGAAATTCAACCGATGATTTTCATGTTGAACTGGAATGAGGAAGGGATCATCCCTTTGACGATTGCTTTCCATTACCATTGCTTTATGGTCGCTATCATAAGGAAGCACCTGCAGTTTCCGTTGAGGACTATTAAAGCTGAATTCATGTCTTGCGTCAGCAATGCAGAGGTCCAAATATGAATTTGTCGTAGGATATGTCGAGAACTCCGACCCACCTGTATTCAATTTGGTTCTCTGTTGTCCACGATTTCAGGAATACATCTTTTGGATTATTTTTGGCATTCAGCAATGATATATGCTTGGCATTTAGATCACTGGCAAGCATATAATAACTATGCAGCCTGTTCAATTCGATTATTTCAAATACGGAATTGAGCTCCTCCTTGAGCTTGAGAACATTTCCACCAGTTGCGTAGGCAGAGATAACGAAGAGGTTATCCCCACCTGGCAGTGAAATTTTGATAACGGACACTTCGAGATTCAATGCTTTTGAATTCGACTTTTTTAATACCAATATCTCGGTGCCATCTCCCCCATAACCGTTCACCCTATCGTTTTTTACGAATTCAAAATCCTTGAATGTCAGAGTGTCATGAATTGAGGTGGGTTTCGGTGAGAAGCATGATGTCAGGCTTTTGCTTGACAAGGAACTCCAAGAGACAGCCACGTCGATGTAGACTCACAACGGAGTTAACGTTGATCGAGATCAGACGAATCCTATCCATGGGAATGTGACTGGATGACAAGTTATTTTAAGGCATTTGCAAGCACTAATCGCTGAAAAAAAAGTTAATTTTCGAATCCTGCTTGTTGATTCTCTCTCATAAAGAATTTAGTTGCTGGTAAATTTTGAGAAGCAGCTTATCATTGCCACTTACATTATTTATTTTATTTACATTGTCTGCTGGTCTTCTAGAAGCAAGTGCAAATAACACATGGGACTTTTTCTTTCTTTTGATTAACCTTGACAGACGGACCAGAAGACCAAACTGTTGGTTTTTTCCCATTTTAATTTTTAAATACTCGATAAATCCATTATCAGGTTTAGTAATACAATGTTCAGAATTTTTGTTAGCTTTATCCTCTTCAATGCAAGCTAGCACTGCATAATAGTTCGTGCTGATGTTTGCTCTGCCTGCGTTGAGGACATCCTCTTGATCAGGTTCTTGTGGCGGGTTCTTAGATTCATTGTCTTTCACTTTTGACTTTACTTCTTTTTCTTTCTTGATGATTTTTTTTGCTTTGTTGAGCGTTAATTTTCCAACTAGTTTTTCTAGGGATTGGATCCGAAGTCTGAGTTCTTCGTTTTCTCTCTCAACCTTTTCAGTAATCATTAATTGCATGATTTCGTTGCTATCGAATCTTCGCTTTAGATTTTTTTTGCCCGTCACCGTTGGCGATGGACACGATCGTTCTGGTTTGTAGCTGGAGCAATTGGGCTCCACCACCTCGTTGCGTTTGCAGCGAGATTAGAGGGAATGTTCATAAGCCGGGACTTCCCTTGAATGTATTTTCGCTTTTTGATACTTCAGGAAAGAAATTTCAGATATTCGATAGATGTTCGAATAATTCGACGGTGATGATTGAATATCTTTAGAATCTGAGTTCACGAGATAATGGGGATACTCATTTGCTAGATTCGTTGAGGCTGGTCGAGCTGAGACGGAGCAACGTAACATATGCTAGGTATTGGTGGCTGAATGACAATGTCTGTATCATTCGTTTTTCTTTTGTTTTTGTCCTTTTCGTTATTTAGTTTTTGTTTTAGCTCATTCAAAGATTTAAAAATAAGTGCACGAGCAACGAGAATCTGTGTACTGGTCCATGAGGGAATCAAATTTAACACATGAATAACCTATAAAACTTACGCTCTCGAAACTATACGAGTATTATTCCCTATGCTTCACCTTCCCCTCTGTTTCCAGACAGGGTTTTCTTTCCTCTCTTCAGAAGAATTTCCCCCACTGACACCTATAAAACTTCGTTTCACGTGCACACGATCGCATCTTCATTATCATTCGTTGAACAGTTTGAGAACACAACAAACGTTCTCTCATAGAAAACTCGTACGTCAAAGCTGATGAAAATTCATGGAGGCGAGAAAACTCGTGCCAAATACGATAGAGAATTCGTGTTTTAATAAAACGAAGAGAACTAAAGTGCCGATTTCGTACACGTGATTTTCAAAACCAAAAATTTATAAACGTGAATATGTTTCGGAGTGAATTAAGTGCAAAAACAAAAACATATCACTTCAAGCTTCAACTTCACACAACTTTAGCGAAAGTTACAAATTGCTTCGGCTCTCGCAACTGGTTGCGGATCCAGTGCTTTCTATATCTATGAGCTCATTATTGCGTCATTCCGTGTTGTTTATTTATGTTAAAAATTAGGGATGGGTTTTATGGGTATGTTTATCATAGTAGGGCTAGAGATAACTTTTAACGTTGTTAGGAATATTGTGATAGCGTTTTTAGGGTATTGTAAAATCATTTTACAATACCCTACTAAAATCGCGTCCTGTCTGTTCGTCCGTTCGTCCGTCCGTCCGTCCGTGTGTCACACCACTTTTTCTCGCAAACTACATAAGCTAGAAACATAAGATTTTGCGAGTAGGTGCGAAGTGACGCCCTCTTCAAAGTTTCAACACGAAAAACAATTTATAAGGTCTTTAAGGGGGGTCTCCCCATATAGGGGAGTTGCCTCTGAAAAAAGAAGTTTTCATCGCATGTAGGCAATATGGGTATCAAATGAAAGCTCTTAATGAGAACTTTTCAAAACAGGTCTTAAAATGACAAATTTTGCTTCGAGGGATGCAGGGGAAGGGGAAATCTACGGAAATTTTTACCGACTCAGATACTGCAGCTTTGCTAGGATTTGTATGAAAATTTCAGGAATGATAGGTATCATGAATTCCTTTGAGAATTTGCTCAGCTAGTGGTACTAGTAATCGTAAAGCAAAATGGTGGCTGTTTTAAATGCGAAGATTGAATAATTTTGATGTACTTTGCCCCAACTTCAACGTTTAAGGCGCATGCTTTTAACACAAATGAGTACCTACAATTAATACTCATAGGTAAAACAAGTCGAGGAGACAGGAGAGAGCTCCTAGCAAATGGGCTTTGTAACCATTCTAGGATTCGTAAAAATAGGCCATGAATCGATGATTACAGTACAGGGGAGTGGCCGCTGAACAAAAAATTTCATCAAAGGTAGCCGATATGAATATCAAATGAAAGTTCTTTATAAGAGCTTTTCAAAACAGTACTTAAACTGACAATTTTTCCTTCATAAGAGCAACAAATACCTTAGAAGTTGAAATTCGATCAACTTTGTTAATAATAGTACATTTTATAAATTTTGCTTTTTTGTCTATAAAATCAAGATGGGAGCCTTAAATTTCCCAAAATCTATAATTTAAGTTTTCTGAACAATAAACAGCTAAGTTACAGCTGATTGAATATCTAACAATTACAACAACATTAACACGTGATACAAGGGAGATACACGCTTGCAACGGACCTAGACACTACAAATATGTAGGAATTTTGATAAAAATTTTAGAAATGGTTTGTAATAGTCATGTGTTATCATGACTAATCTAGCGACGGGGTCAAAACACTTGAAATAAAATAGTGGCGAGTTTAAAATCATAATAACCATAATAATTTTTCGAACTCAATTTATGGAATCTGTATATTAGTCAAGTTTTGATATGTAGGATATATTGTTTGATTTACTAATTATTTTACAATACCCTTCTGGCAGGAGCATCCTCCTGCTACTTCAACTTGTTTTAATATAAGATAAAGGTTTTGATTCAATTTTATTAGAACTAGGTTATAACATATTAGGTGTAGGATAAAAGTTTACTGTTGTGTTGCAATTACAAATAATTTTTCAATTGTGTTGGCTGGTTTTTTCTCCTTATCCCAATTGAATCAGAAAATACGTAATATTAATTAATTAGAATTTGCTATTGTTCTTCTTCATATGAAATGTGTTTCATTGATAACGTATAAATTTAGAGAGCCGTTTGGGCCATTAAGTTTTCATATTATTATTGTTTGGAATTTGCTTTATATTCTTTTAAAATTTATAACGACTAGTATTGAGTAATGCGCTTTTGACTTCGACTTGAGCCAGAGGATTGAATAAAAAGAACTGCGAATCGGATGAGCGTTGTGCGACGAAAACTGAGTGGATGCGAGTTTTTGAAATGGAAGCTAAAAAAATAGAAAGCTCTTCATAATGAAAAAATTATTTGTGCTATATAAGCTAATATGGCAACAGAGAGAGTTTGGATTTACTGAAGCATTCTTAAACCTCACAATTTTTTCATTTTATTCTTGACCAATATACCAATAATTATATATTAGTTTATATATTACAACAAATCAAACGTTAAAATATATATGCACAATCATAGAAAAGTAATAAAAACTTACAAAGTAAAAAAAGAATTTTTGTTTTATTTCTGAATTCACTCTAAAATAAAATATAGTTACCACGCTTGACATTCAAGTTCAAGAAAATGTTTCTCCGTAACGTAAACTATTTGATAGTCAATTCCAAGGTAGACACCAGTTGGATTATTACTATTAAAACATTTCCTTTCAACACGTTCACCACAGCCTGGGACAGAAAATATGCCAAACAAAAATTTTAAAAGTTGAATAAATAACATTTTAAAAATTTGTACAATCAAATATAATACACGTATAAAAATTCACTGATGGTTGTCATAAAGTCAATATTTCTTTCATTAAATTTAGATTACTTTGTTAAAGTGAACTATGTTTTTTGTATTTACAAGTGTTTATGGTAAGTCATATTTGCTATTTAATAATAAATGTGGAAAATTCCTACGATAGGATATGCAAGAGGTAAATTTATACGATCTGTTGAGATGACATTGTAGTTAGTCATTTTCAATTTTATTTATTATTAAATTAAACTATTTTACAGAAACTAGTTCCAATTACAAAATAGTAAAGAAAAATTAAAATTCACAGATATAAGATGGTACAATCAATTAAATTTCAATAAGCTAACACTCGAGGAGTACTCTCCGCAACTTAGGTTTGAAGGAGGCAAACGAGCTCAAGGGAAGGCCAAGCTGGAGACAATGGTGTTCTCTCACCACGCGAACTAAAGGTGAGTGACTGTAAACTTTGATGATTGCTAATCTTTCTAATCAATCAAGTGGAACAAATTTAACACTTATGTATGCTAACATAAGAAGGATATAATGCGGTATTCTCCTGCAGACCTGGAAGAGGTGGAGGTACAGCAATGTAAATACAATCAATTTCATTACCAAGAGAGTGACGCCTGGTAAGTATAACGTTATAATAATTGAAGTACGCTATGCAGGTAAAAAAAATAAAATTAGGGACGTACGACAATCCCAATCGTATTAATGCGCAAGATTTTTGCACAGTAATAGATACATTATTCTCAACTGAAAAAAAATTTAATCACAGTAGCGGACACAAACATTGATGTACTAACAGAATCACCAGAAACACGGATTTATAAGGATACGCTAGAAACGAATGGAACGGTAATCATAAACAACAACCAAATTACTCGCCCAGTGTCAAATACCTGTCTGGATCATATAGTAACCAATGATTTAAAAGTCGCTGAAAGCATGACATGCATATTTGAGGACTGGCCGGAACTGGATCATCGTGTGTTAAAAATTGCTATTCAAGACCAAACCCTGGACAAACAGAAGCCGACCTACAAAGCGTTCAGATTTCTAGACAAGGAGCTCTTTAAATCAAACATACGAGAGTTACTGGAAAAGCAGAAACCAAATAGTATTATTGAACTCAAAAATATCATCATATCTGCTAAGCAAAGTTCAACAATTGAGAAAAAAATCAGGTGTCGACAACGGACTTGGATAACGAAAAAAGTAATTGATGCAAGTATTAAAAAAAGGAAGAAATACATGGACTACAGGAAGAACAGTGGAAACCAGGCTTTCAAGTTTCTATATATGCAAGCGAAAAAAAGAATCGAAACGACTGGTGAAAGAGGCTAAATTCTTATATTTCTCAAGAAGAATGGAAACAGCGGCTGACAACTCCCGCGAAATAAGGAAAATAATAAATGAGGTAAAGGATAACTCTTCAACCCAATGTATATCACAAAACTTTCAACTGAATCCTGATGGGCCCTCTAACACATCGTGTCCACGTGACGCGGCGAACTCATTAAATAACCTTTTTTCAACAATTGGCAGAAGAATCACTAAAGAAATCGTTACCAGTTCAGCAAGCAATTTAAATACTACAAATATCTCAATAAATTCCATCCTTCACATTCATCAACAACTAAAAGGGAAGTCTTAAATGTAAGCAATTAATTGAAATATGGCGCCAGGCATCAATAGCATCACGATGAATGAGATTAGTATAATAAAGGAGGACATAGCCCAGATTATGGCAAATTTTATAAACGTGCATATTAGGAATGGGACTTTTCCGGAAGAAGAAAAACTTTCAAAAATAGTTCCTATATTTAAGGGTGGTGATCATCTTGACCCGAATAACTATCGCCCGATTGCGCTGCTGACGGGATTTAGTAAGATATTTGAAAAAATACTAAACAATCGATTAACATCATTCTTAGTTGAAAACTCTATCATAAGCCAACATCAGTTTGGTTTTCTAAAGAACAAGAGTACTTTGGATGCCCTACATTCTGTCATAAGTTTCATCAATCTAGGACTTGACAGGGGTGATTATGTCATCGCAATTTTTGTGGATTTGAAAAAAGCATTTGATACAGTTGATCATGACCTCTTGCTTTGTTAACTTGAATCGTACGGTATTCAGGGTAGTCCTAAGCAGTTGTTTAAGAGTTACTTGGAGGGAAGATCAGTGAGAACTTTAATCAACCATGTCCTAAGCGATCACGCACCTACGGAAACAGTAGTTCCCCAAGGTTCAATACTGGGCCCAACTTTGTTCCTGCTATACACAAATAATCTAAATACATGTGGGCTGACGGGATATGACACATTATATGCTGATGACACAGTTCTACTTTATTCAGGACGAGATAAAACTGCCATTGAGAACACTATCAACGACGATCTAAAAAAATTCCATCGGTGGTTAATTGGAAACAAACTAGTATTGAACACTTCAAAGACAAAATATAATGTTTTTAAGCAAAAGAACAAATGAGACATAGATGTCGACCTAAATATTAATGGCGAAAAATTGCAAAGAGTGCTAGAAATGAAATATCTTGGTCTTATCATAGACCATCGTATGACCTGGTTACCGCACATAAATAGCTTAAGGAGGCAATTAGCCCCAATAATAGGATTGTTAAGAAGATATGAGGATTTTCCAATGCACATCAAGAAACTTGTTCGAAATGCGTTTGTCCTGGCGAAATTGCATTATGGAGTACTTATTTGGAGTCAATCAGCAAAGCAACATTTAAACAGTATATCCAGGCTGCTGACCAAAGCGTATAAAAATATTCTGAAGCTGCCAATGCTTACTCAAACTAGTTTGGTTTACCAATTGGCTAAATCATTAACCTTTAGTCAAATTATTATTATGGAGAAAGCTAAGTTTATCTACAGAAATTCAAAAACTAATGGATCGGAACGAGCGCTATCAATTAAGATATCACAGATCAACCCATATAACGCGAGGAATGCAGATCAATTCGTAATACCTTTTGCCAGAACGGATCGTCTAAAGAACGATGCAACGAATGATGCTCTGCGTATATATAACAAACTACCAGAGATTGTTAAGGAAGCTAACTCACTTATGGTATTTAAGATAAGACTAAGGTAGCATTTAATGAGCACTGATTGAAGCGTGGACCTGTAATCCTGCTTTTATGAGCCCAGTATCTTAGGGCGTTCTTTTTTGACCCTATCGGCGAGATACTGAAGCGACAGTTACTCAGAGTTTTTTTTGAATTCGTCGTATTATATCGAATTTTTTTTTTTATCTCTGAGAGCTGATCATGATTTTTTTTTGGACTAGATGTTCATGAAGAGGACTAGTTCACATTATATTGTGTGCCTGTTACATAACCAGTATACCCTATGTATACTGGTATGAACTGGGAGCTCATTTGATGTGTATCCCCTATATATAATCCAGGCTTCTGGAGAGAGAACTCACTGTAACACCACTTACCTGCTGCTCTATCCATTTAAACTATATGAACAAAAGACGAGAGTTTATTTTATGGGGTTTAACTTTATTTCCCGGCTCACTTTTTTCGAAACATTTATAAATTACACGCATTGAATTATTGAAAACCTATATTAATATTGAGTGAAGCGCTTTTCATTTGGCTAGTCGCGCTTCACACGTGAGCGCTAGCTTGTACAGGGGATCAGCTAGACGAGCTAATGGTCCGGGGTGGCCACACGGCGTGGAACGCCAAAGGGCCGATTGAGGATCGCGGCGCAAGCCAACACCTCACCCCTTACCATTTCGTTGAACACTTTCGCTAAACCTTCTTCTGAGTATTTTGCTTGCGTTATTACCTGTGGTACTTGAAGAGTGGGTAGCAGCGCGTTCCCTTTTGAACTTGAAAAACCGACTCACTCGAATGCTTTGCCGAAGAACTTTTAATACTGTTCTTTCGTGAGCTTTCAACCTAAATTCTCTTTAAAGGTGCTGAGTAGCCGAACACGTGAACTCTCGTTCCACGAACGTTTTTCCTCCCCGCTTCGTCTCGCTTGCTCGGGTGGTGAATATACGAAACTGGGGAAATTGAGCGAAAGAGTGTTTTTCGCTTAAGCTTTCGACTTCGAAAGAGTGCTTTCAGCTTAAGCTTTCCCACGATCTCTTGAGGTGAAATAGCGAAACTGGGGACATTGAGCGAAAGAGTGTTTATGCCGGAACTTTCGGTTTTCCTTTCCGCTTACCTCACTTCGAAGCACCTCGTTCGTTCATGATGTAAATATCATTGCGGGTTGAACTTTCTCGTTTCCTTAACTGCTCGCTTATTTACTTGCGCATGTGTTTCTATGGCTAATTTTCATTGGCGAAGCGCGAGTACATAGGTGTTGTTTGCTCGCTACTATTGCAGTTATGAAGCGGGAATATATCCGAGCATGTTTTATGTGTTCACTCGCAACATGCCCCCTAATACCGATGTGTCCAACATTGTCTGGGTGGCACAAAGGACCAAGCGACGTAATGTGATGCAGATCGCACGAGCGTTGTGCGACGAATAAAGAGTGATGGAGAGAGTGGTAGGGAATGGAGGTATTAAAAAAAAAAATGACGGTTCTGACGAACGGTATTGCAAAATATTGCGAGGATCATGTACGCAAAGGGGTTAGATAATAATGTACCTGTTATCGGTTAGAAGAGGAAGTACTGTGTAATAGCCGCCGATCCCATGGAGCGATAACCGACACAGATCTGTCATCCCTAAACAATTGCAGGCAGCTGGTAAGGGTTGAATGACAGATCTCTGCCACTGAATCGCCACTTGACCCCTGCCGACTGGTGCGAGGGGTTGAAGGCATCTGTGTGCGTTTTTGAATTGTGAGGAGTTTAAGCTGAAGTAAGACGAAGACGATGAGTTGGAATATTAATGAAAGTTAAAAATTGAGTGACGATGAAAATACCAACGAAATTATTTTGAAGCAAATACAGAGAAACGCTTATTTTGCGTTGCAAAATTGTTATTATTCTTACGTGTGAAATTCCGTGGAAAAGTATCGGCTTTATCAATGACTAACTATTTGTCATTAAGACTTTATAAGCTGCTACAATTTTTTACCGAATGAGCGCCCCAAGAAATTCCGTTAAGACGCAGCAACAAAAGCTACTATGTAGCGAAAACTTCTGTAGAAGAATTCCACTTCTACATTTGTGCGTCGCCAGGAGATTTTGTTGGTTATTTCGAAAAAGACTAACATTCGAGCAACGAAGTAAATTGAAGGAGGGACCCCGCGAGACCCAAAAATAGTGTTATGTTATGACAAATTTAGTCAAAGTGTAGTGCTGTGTAATTAGTTCTAAACTAAAAGTAGCAATTAATTTAATTTTGCCAAAATACTCCTTGCATTTGCCTTAATACCAATCTTCATGCATGTTTTGAGTGGAACCAATCAAAAACAACTCACTGTCTCTTCTATCTATCAGTTAAGATTAATCCCAGCGTAGCCATGATAAATTCATCCCCAATCAATCACACGCATACAGATACTAAGTGTAGACATCATTTGATTCAGAGATTACATCAGTACAACATCATTGCAAAGGCAAATGCCCATGTAAATTCATCTCGGTCTTATGAGATCTTACATAAACACATAAACAGCGATCAATTATATGTACTTGCAGTTCTCTGAATATGAATTGAATTCGCCAGCGAACAAGTTGACGACTTGTTGCATGAAGTGATTTTGCCTCTAAATATTTCAACTATGTTATACGAGCGATTGCGTTGAAATCCATGATTGTTGGCGATAATGTGCCAAGTGGAGTGCCTGTTATACATAACGGAAGATTGAGTGAGGTCTAAAGAAACCGAAGAATAGTTAAAGTGGAAGAATTGTGGGTGTTAAAGATGATTGGTATGCAGAGACAATAACAGGTCAACTATTTTTGAGTGCCTGCAAAATTAGAGGGTTGTGCTGCTCTGAGGAGGGGAGGATCTACTTGTGGAGTTTTGAGCTGGAGTGCGAATAAAAGCATCGTGAATTTGTCAATTTTCAATCCTGTACCGAACAGCAACACTGTCCGGTGAACCCGACCTACTAGCCCGACACGAATCAATCGAGCTTTTCTGAGAGCCAGTTCCGAGCGAGCAGCGCGAGTTAAGAGTGGAGCTAGAATACGGTGCAATCCCCTTTGAGCATAGTTTCATTGCGTAATATAATTTACCATACGAGCGAATAAAAAGTGCAAGTGCACGGCGGGAAACTACCAACAAGTGCGCGAGCGGAGCAATGAACAGAGTAAAATTTGCAGAAACAAGAAAAAGGAGAAGTTACGAGGACGCCGAGAATGTAACAGACAATGTTAAAAGTGGGAAAACATTGATGGAGAAAAAGAAAATTGCGCGTCGGATATGGGTATAGTGTAAAGACTAATGGGTATCAAACGGTGCGTGCGAATACCAACGGGAACGAGCAACTTCATAAATTCTAAGACAATGTTGAGCAAGTGTCAGTGCTAGCAGCAGTAATGGTCAGATTATATGTGAACGAGCGAAAGAGCGGGCCAATAAGAGCATTGTGCGATGCAGGGTCGCAAGTGAACATTTTGACGAGCAAATGTGCAAAACAAAGTCAGTGGCGGGCGAACTAACAGTGCTAAAGGGCAAGACTATATTGAACATAATGTCATGGTTCGAATCGGAAGTGCGAAAAACGTGCAGTTTCTTAGTTAGCTCATCATAACCCCACCGAGCAAGATTGTTAGTGAAACCACAGACAAAGAGCTAGACATGTAAATGGCAGACATGAGCTACAACACCCCGGGCAAAATCGATATGCCACTCGGAGCGAATGTATGGGCGCAGATGATAAGGCCGAAGATAGTGCAAAGCTTAGGTACATGGTACAGTGCTACAAGGAACAATATTCGGCAACATATTAATTGGTGCAGTGCCGAACAATGGACCTACAGGAGCAAAAAGATGCGCGACGGTGTGAGATGGAGAGCGGGAACTTGAAGAGCTGATGTGAAAATTTTGGGAGCAGGAAGAACAGTTGCAGGAAAATATAAAAACGAGCGAAGAAAAGCAGGTTGAAGCAATGTTCATGCAAACGTATCAATGTGACCGATTTGGGAGGTTCATTAGCACGATCCCCGTAAGGCCAGAGTGCAAAAAAATAGGCGAATCCCGAAACATTGCCTTGAGACGACTTTTTGTGTTAGAAAAGAAATTAGAGCGTGAACCAGACCTCAGAGCAAAATATAACGAGTTTATGCGTGAATATGAGCAGCTAGGACGCTTCAGGCGGCACAGAATGGCAATTACAGCCGATATAAAGATGATGTTTCGGCAAGTTAATGTCAATCCAGATCAGTGCGATTGTCAAAGAATATTTTGGCGAGAGCATAAAAACGAGTCATTGCGTGAATACTGGCTGAAAGTGGTCACGTATGGTATGTCATCCTCAGCCCAAAGTGTAGTGCGAGCAATGATTCAAGATGCGAAAGGGGCTGAGCACGGACATACTGCTGCGATAGAGACCATATTAAAGGATTTTGACATGGATGACTGCTTGACTGGAGCTGAAGACGAGCAATCTGCGATCATCCTGAGCAAAGATGTTGACAGAGTCCTAATGAGTAAGTAGCAAGAGCAATGAGCGAAGAAAAGAGCATACATAGAGTAGAGAAGCATGAGCAAAAAGGAAAGCTATGTAGCGGGCAAGAAACGAAAGTGCTAGGGCTTAGATGGGCAACAGAGTAAGATGTGCTAGAGTTCAAAGTCAAGCTAACTGACCAGTTAGAGCCAATAACAAAGAGAAGGGTGCTAAGCCAAATTGCCAAGCTATACGACCCAAATGGTCTCGCGGGACCAATAATTATTATGATCGAGATGCAAGAAATCTGGAAGTCAAAAGCAAGCTGGGACGAGACTCCGCCAGAAGACGTAGCCAAGCAATGGAAGAGGCTACAGAACACATTACCGGAGATCAAGAAATTGAAAATCCCTCGATGGCTGGGAACAGGAAAACACTTGAAGCTGCAATTACATAGTTTTGCTGACGCGTGGCATATGGCGGAGTAATATAGGTAAGAGCGGAAGATGAGCAAGGGCAAATATCAACAGTACTATTGATGTCAAATCACGCGTTACGCCGATCAAAACGATATCTATACCACGGTTAGAACTTAGTGCAGCGCAAATTCTGAGCAAAATGATGTGCCAAGCAAAGAAAGAGCTAGAACTCAGTGAATGCCCACTTGGTTGAGCAGAGATCAGAGCAAATGGCCAGAGGCTAAGCATGATAGCGCAAATATAGAGCAAGCGATGAGCGATTGCGTGCAAAGCAAAGAGATCCAGAGCTATATGTCAATGATGATAAACGTAGAGCAAGAATCAATACTTGAAAGAGCAAGCAAAATGAGCAAAGCGATCAACGTGACAACATACGTGTTAAGGTTTATCTTGAATGCGCAAGAAAAAGAGCGTGCCAAAAGATGAAATGGGCTGCCGTCGAGCGAAGAGAAACGAGAAGCGCGAAATTTATGGGTGCGCCAGGTGCAAAAAATGCAATATGGCGCAGAGTTAGAGTGCATCAGGGCAGAACGTAAGAGCTTCCCGAGCAAGTGCAAGATTGCAGCATTGAGACCAATCCTAAACCCAGCAGATCTTTTGTGCGTAGGGGAAGCATCGGTAGAGCCGAGGGCGAATGTCATGAGCGACACCCAGTAATCATAACAGCAAATTCACGACTAGCACATTTGATAATGAGCCTGGCGCATGAGACGACGAAGCACGGGGGAGTACAGCTTATGATGCAATACATAAGATATGAGTACTGGGTACCGGGGTTTCGGAGAGCATTGAGGCGCATCGTGCATAATTGCGTGACTTGCGTAGGCAATCTTCCGGCAGACAGAGTGCGACCAGCAAGATCATTTTTACACGCAGGGGTCGACTTTGCAGGGCCAATATGCACCGTCGCGAGGCAAGGCAGAGCAGGGCGTCAAGTAGAAGTCAAAAGCTACGTAGCAGTATTCGTGTGTCTAGCGACAAGAGCTGTGCATTTGGATGCAGAAGCCTTCATAGCATGCTTCAGGCGATTTTTCGGCAGAAGAAGGCGATGTGCTATACAGCGAGAATGGGAAGACGTTTGTAGCGGCAGACAAGCAGTTGAAGAGTGCGATCAATACTTGGCAAGGTGCAGAAGTGCTAGAGCAATTGAATGTCCAGGGCACCGAATAGAGGTTCATCACACCTGCTGCCCCTCATTAAGGAGGCAGCAGCAGTCAAGTCCATGAAGCACCATCTAAGGCACATAATGAAGCAACAGCAACTGACATACGAACAGTTGTGCACAATATTGGTGGACATAGAAGCGTGCTTGAACTCTTGGCCAATAAATGCGATATCCGACGACGTGCCAGACTTGAGTACATTGACCCCAGCATATTTCTTGATTGGCGAGGCGCTAGTGGAACCATTATCGAGAAATGAGCCAGAGATGAGCAAGAGTGGGCTGAGACAGTGGCACAAAATACAGCAGATAACGGCCTCATTCAGGAAGCAATGGAAAACGGAGTATTTATCAGCTCTACAACAGCGCAAGAAGTGGAGGCAAGAGAGCAACAACATCAAGGTCGGCCAATTAGTGCTCATAAAAGGCGACAATCTCCTGTCATCGCATTGGGCAATAGGCCGAATTGTGCGAGTGATTCAAGGAGCAGATGGGCTAGTAAGGAGTGCGATCATACGAACCACAACGGGAGAACTGACAAGAGCAGTGCAGAAATTGTGCATATTACCAGTGCCAAACGAAGAGCGAATGGGTAGCGCAAATTAAGAGCGATGCGTGAGCAAGGTGCAATGAGCGATATGCGAGCAAGGTAAAAATTAAGAGTAAGGTGCGATTCATTCAATGTGCAAGCAAGGGGCAAATCAAGGGCGATTTTGAGGGCGACAACACATGATGAGCGATGTGAGCGGTATAACTGAGTGAACCACGAGGGATATGCTACTGGAGTGCTTCGGCTTTGTTGCGGGGGGAGTGTACCGAACAGCAATACTGTCCGGTGAACCCGACTTACTAGCCCAACACGAATCAATCGAGCCTTCCTGAGAGCCAGACCCGAGTGAGCGCAGGTTAAGAGCGGAGCTAGAATACGGTGCGGTCCCCTTTGAGCATCGTTTTATTGTGTAATATAATTTCCCATGCGAGTGAATAAATAGAGCAAATGCACGGCGGTAAACCGCCAACAAGTGTTTTAATTACCCTTCAGGAACCCCCGCTCTCCCCCATATGCCGACCGGCAAGATTTTGCCGGCTTCGTGCAATATAAATACACAAATTCGTTTCGATGTAATTTGGCAGGAAAAAGTGGTGCTTCTATGGGAAAGTGTGTCTCGAAATAACCATCGGTGGTTAATTTGACTATAGGTGACACAATTGCAACGACCATCACCACCGCCGCTGCTACCAAAAAAGGGATCTGCATACGTAAACAAGGGTACCATGGATTGAATTTTCTTTGAAAATCGCTGTTTGGATTATTTGCTTTACAACAGTCCACAAAGAGAATACACCTGAAATGAAAAGAATCGTTGTTGAATGGATAATGGAGGTGTGCGAAGTAAAGAAATACCAAAGAGAAGTTGTACTATTAGCACTTAACTATATGGATAGATTTTTGGCAGTGATATTATTAGGAAAAACACATTTACACATTTTAACAACGAGTTGTTGTTGCTAATATCTAAATTACATGAACCAAGCTGTCGTGGAATATCCGTGGACTTATTAGTTCTATATACTCGTACAGACAACAGAATTGTAAAACGTGATCTATTAAAATGGGAATTATATGTGCTGAGTGAACTGAAATGGAACATGCTGCGTCACATATATTCTAGAATTATTTCTTTCACAACTGCGATGCACTTTTAATGTACAGACTGTGACTAGAAAATGAAAAACTACAAGTACCTATTTAGAGGATTCAGAGCCGGTGTGCATATTTATTTGAAATACTACAATGAAGAAAATTTTAAGTAGTTATAAAATTAAATCTCATGAGAAATATCATTAAAGGGAAACATTTAAATTCAATATAAAGGAAAATTGATATAAAATCACAAAATAAACTGATAAAGAAAAATTTTACATTTAATATAAAGGAAAATTGATATAGAATTACATTTAATAATAATTATACGAAAGAAAACTATTTTACAAATGACGATTATGAATGGAAATAATTAATTATTTTTTTAAATCTGCCACATAAAATCACAAGTCGGGGATAGGAAGGTTTTCGAGCAGTTTACTTGTGAAACTGCTCGATTAATACAAAACACTTGGGTACATCGAGGAGTGGTTACTTAAACGCGGCAATTCTACGGTATGAAAGACAAAAACGAGACAGTGTATCCAGTTATTTAAGCTATGCATGACAGAGAACTACTTTAAGTTCAATGGAAAAGAAGGAGCAGCTGTGGGAAATCTAGTACCACCGTTTTTTAGTGAAATATTCATGACGCAACTAGAGGAAGGATTCAAAGCAAAAAATCAATTACCGAGGTGCTAGTTTAGGCATGTGGAGGACATTTTTGCCTATGTTAAGAAGAGAGACGTGCAAAGAGGTCTGATTGGAGAGCGAAGAGGAAAAGTAACCAACTTATTAATATCAAGAAATCAAACAATTCTGGATACATCGAACCATAAGCAGCAAATGAAAGTTTCACCTTATTGAGCCATGATTCACCGAATGCACGATCTACCACTAAACATGGCAGCCAAGGAGCAGTAAATGCAATACATTCTCGAAATGGCAAAGCTGAATCGTTTAAAGGCCCCAACAATCAAAAGAATTGAGGATACTAACAGAAAAACAAAGCAGCAGAAAGAACGTTCAACATATGAGGGCGGTCCAATAAGTACTAAGCCTACAAAAGGAAAACGAAAATTTTGGAAAAGCGGCAATTTATTTCTAAACATAATCTCCTCTTGGCTCAATACGCTGGACTCAGCGATAGTCAAAGTCAACCCGTTTGAAAAATACGTTTTCTCGAGGTCTGCAAAGCAGGCCTCTGTGGCAGCAATAACCTTCTCTTTCGACTCAAATTTCTGGAGAAAACGTTGGTTGGATGTACGTAGCACAATTCAACTGATTTAGCCGTGCTGACGGCGGAGGTGTGAGCTAGTGCGTTGTCATAGTGGAAGAGCACTTTTTTCTTCGTTTTCCTGCAATTTGGCATCAAATTGGCCAAATAATTCGACACTCTACTGTGCCGATTGTTTTGCCCTTTCTCAGGTGGTCGATGTAAATCACACCTAGCGAATCTTAGAAAACAATGGCTATCACCTTTCTGACCGATAGGACTGTCTTCGCCTTCTTCGGAGCACGTTCAACGAGTGAACACCATTATTTCGACTGCTCTGTTGTCTCTGGTGTATACTGGTGGAGCCATGTTTTATCGACGGTCGCGAAACAATACAGAAATTCCTTCGGATTGCACTTAAACAGCATCGAACACTGCCCCAAAGTGGCCTCACGGTTGCGTTTGTTGCCCGGAATGAACAAACGCGGTGCCTATCGCGCCGACAGCCCAAAATTTCATACAGGATATGACTCACGTGGTCTTTAGAGATGCCTACTGTCTCAGCTATCTCGCGCACCTTTTATCGGTAGTCTGCCAATACGAGCTCGGGGAATTGTTTCACGTTATCCTCCGTGGTAGCCGCTTTTGGGACACCTGAGCGTGGCTCATCAAAAATCGAGGTACAACCACGTTGAAACTCGCTAAACCGATTTCCCACGGCTGCCATTGCAGGAGGAGAGTCACCAAACACTGCATCAAAGTGCGTTAGATGGTCAAATCCATCTGGCTCCTCCATCGTGCGTTTCCAGTAAATCGCCTTTTCTTGTTTTTCGTAACGATGCAACCACATAATATAGAAATCCAATGATGATATTTATCGATGAAATAATGCTGACTATGTAATCAACAATATAGCAAACAATAAATAAACTGTTCCAAATAAAATTATGAATTTCTGGATAACCTTTAAAAAATTATTTAATTTTTAATATTAATGACAGGAGTGAATTAAAAATAGAACTGAGCACTATGAGTTCTAGACGTAAAATGTAAATTTAATAATGAAATAAAATGCATTTGAATGTAATTTGAATTTGACTTACACGCTTAATTGTATATTTCCTCAATAAACACCACTGTATTTGTTTAGCTGACTTTATTGATATACCTGATATTTTCAAAAATATGAGTATTTTAGAGAATTTTTGGTACAATTAAAGCACAAAAGAAAAAATTAAGGCGCAAATACCATCAACAGACATTGATATATCAATCCCTTATTTATACTTTTATTTGCTTGGTTCATCAAACAACATCTGACAAATATTGCGAGTAATCAGTTGATACACATTTCATACGTGTGTTTATTTTCGTGAAGCTTACACAGTATGTTGCATATCTGTTGAATTTTAGTAACACTTACTAAAATGATTCTAAATATCTACCCAAATACATTTCCTATTACATAAAATAATAAGCGACTAAAAATGAAAATATTGGCGACTTTATTACTATTTAAAAACACTCCTCAGCACTTACCGAGTATGTACTATATAAAGTATAAAGTGTCGACACTTCATATACCCTCGTTAACTTTTTTAATGTCGGTCCAAAAATTGTGGTTTCGTTCATAAAATTCTATTCAAAAGAAAATCAATAACAAATTAATGATATTGTTCCTTCAAATAAATTCAAAAAAAATATTAATGATTTTAGAAGGGAAAAATTTTTAGTTGCAAATTTTAAATTCGTCGTATTTATAAATAAAAAGTCATGTTCTAAAGTCAAAGTCATAGGCGATTATGCAATTTCCATACATAAAAAAACTATAACTTAATGGTCCAAATGGCTCTCTAAATTTATACACTATTAAGGTAAAAACATTTGATCGAAAAACAATATTAAATTGAATTTAATTAAAATTATTGCATATTTTATGATTCTTGTTTTTGTACCGCGATAAGCTTAATTTTCTTGCCGCCCAATTCACAATTTAGTACTTTACTAAATGTGCAGGAAGCAAAGATATATTTCTAGTGCAGTACTAGAAACATTCTATTTCCTTAACTTGTAACAAAACACCAGAGTGTGCAGGAAGCAAAGCTATATTTCGAGTGTAGTACAAGAAATATTTCGACTCCTTTATCTCAAAGCAAAAACACCAGAGCAAATAAAATAAACTTTGCTTAACGCCGAAAACACTACAACTGAATTTATTTCCCATTTCTCATTTATTTCTTATTCGAAAATCGCTTACTCTAAAATTCATTACAAATTTCATTCCTATGGGAACAAAGATTGCACCTCACGTTTCATTAAATTTTCCGCGACTCAAGAAATTCTACTCGCCACATAATTCTGCAGAATTCAGCCGGACAAAACATTCCCATGAAAATTAAACGCGCTCGAGTTGCAATATCTGCTCGCGGGTGAGTGAATAATGTGATACATGATGTATACGGTTTTTTAGTGCATCTGAACTTAACTTATCGGGCATGTAATTTACTTGGATTTTGATTCTTTCGCTATCGTAAGCGAACAATTCTATTGGAAAAACGAGAAAAAAAACCAACCAACGCTATTCAAAATTAATTATAATACCTACACAACAATGAACTTTTATCCTACACCTAATATGTTTTCATCTTATTCTAATCAAATCCAATCAAAACCTTTGGCTTATACTAATACAACGCTAACAAAATATTCCTAATCTAAGCGTTAAACATTATATCTAATCCTAATAAACATAACATATATCTATCCTATATATTGAAACCTATCCTTAATTTTAAACATAAAAACACACCATTAAATATAGCAATAGTGAGCTGAAACTCTAAACAAAATAATGAAAAAACACAAAATCAGAAAATAAACACGAATAATTTAGACATTGTCATCTAGCCACCAATACCTAGATTGCTCCATCTCAGCTCGACCAACCTCAATGAATCTAGCAAATGAGTATCTCCATTGGAATCGTTGGTCTCGTGAACTCAAATTCAGTGGATATTTTATCTTTTTATCGGTGGCCCATCTATATATGTGATTTATGGTTGAGACACCATCAGAACCAAAAACATATCGATTCATGTCCAAATACACAAATGCTTCTGGAGGAGTGAACCCAGTAGGGAGGAATGTCGCAATATTCCCGTCTGTAGGGTGGAACGTCTGTGAAATCTGGGGGTTTCCCTCACATTCACAGCTCTTGTAATAGGACTCCATAGAAGTCTCAATATGAAGATATCGACTCTTGTCACCTTAGCAGTTTGATAAATTCTACAATTCTAAAGTTTTCCAATCTTTCTCAGGCTTTCTGTACAAACCAGTACATGCACGAAGATATTTCCTTTCGAAAACTTTTGATATAATAGTAGCACTCTGGTTGTATCAGATTTGACATCCATATGTCAAAACTGGTCAAACCAGGGTATTGTAACAGATAATTTTGACCTTTTGATCAATGTATTTGGAGTGAAAGAGTCTTCGTAGGACCATGACTACTTTTAGTGCCTTACTGAGCATGATTTCGACATGTTCAGTATAGTACAGATGTTGATCGAGATGAACACCGAGATGTCGAACACAGGATTTATGTGGAACTCGTTGTGAACTACCCTCGCCAGCCATAATATGGAAATCCTTCCAAATACGTTCCAGGTCTTGAGAAGCCCCTGCAGCTTTGTCCGAAACAAAATTGTTTCGCACTTCTGCGCATTGGTTTTCACTTGCCAATCGTCAGTGTACGGCTGCACTTGATTATACTTTTGAAGATTGCTCTGAACTATTGTAGCTTTTTGGTCTGCTGTATAGATGGTCAGATCGTTAGCACACGCTCGTTGGCGAGACATTAAAATCAGAGCCGTTCAAAAGCTTGCAAATGAATATTGAGAAAAGCAGAGACGCAGTAACTATTCTCTGCTGTAGACCATTCAAAACCTTGAAATGCGTATTGCCGTCAGATTTCCATCAGTTAAAATAAATGATATTTTGTATAACATATTGCACATCATGGCGACAGGGTGTCTGGGCAACCTGTCCTGAAGGAGTTTAAAAACAAGTACATCTAACCACACCGTATCGAAGGCCTCCTTCGTATCAATGATACACGCTCCAACACATTCTCTATTGTTTAGTTTCCAACAGATGTTTGAGGTTACTTTCGCTATCGCTGCTGCTTGTGTAGAAGCTCCATCGTACAATAGTGTGCATTATCGTCTTGATTTTGTTTAACTCCGTCATTTTCATACCTTTTTGTAGATATAAGATATAGTAAGTGGTTTTGCGATCTCTTAATTTGGGGTTGAATAATATAACATCTTCTTAGCTTGCGATCATGCAAGCAACATCGTAGTTTCGTGCTCCTTTAACTCTTGTTTACTTTTCGTATCTGAATATCTTCTAGCTAAATTTTTTACTGTGCAGCCAGTTTTTTTGGATCGTTTGAGTGCAGTGATCATGTGATTGAGAGTTTTCATGAACTAGAAGTGATTTAACTTGAGACTTAAAGTTTTCCCAGAAAAGTTGCATTTTTTTTAAGTTTAACTTGTTTACTATTGTCGGTTCAAGATCGTTACTGATCATAGTGACATCTGTTGAGTTTTAAATTTTGTGCTTGTGCTAAAATAAGTGATTTTTGTTGGGATGTGGAAATAACAACGCCAACAGTTAATGGACAAACTTGTTTAATTAACACATAAATACAATATCGTATAATTTCGAATTTATGATGAGCGCGTCTGAGTTTCGTTGTCGATGGCTTGGCGGCTTGTCACAGACAGAGATCGAGAATGACAAGATGCATAAGGTGTCTTCTAAGCGACGGTGGCGCCAGTAGTAACTCGGTGGTGAGCTCCGGAGGTCGCTACAATACTCCCTCCTGAATGGGGCTGTCGTCGGGAAACTGTTGATGACGTTCAACCATTATTTATGATTGGTTGACTTAAGCGTTTCGATGAATGCGGCAAATAAGTTTTTCGTATATGCGATGGACGTAGATTGATCGGTGTATTAATTGGGCTCGATGCTGCTTGTCGTTGTACATTTGATGACGATGCTAGAGACGTTTGAGGCATTGGTACTCGTTCTAATGGCTGTGACCAGGAAACTGATTTCTTTGTCTTATTATGTTCTGGATTTAATTTGTTCGAAACGTTCGGCTGACTGATAGGCGCGTGTAATGTCGGTTGTGAAACTGGTATTGTCATCGATCGTGAACTTAATGATGTCGATGCTACTAGGTTCTCTGTGTCAGTCGTGAGATATGCTGGTTTCAGTCTCTCAATGGAAATATTGACTTTCCTGCCAATTAGGTCTATTGAATAAACGGATGCTGATAGTCGTTCGATGATTCGATGCGGTCCTGTGTATGGTTGTGTTAGTGATTTCTTTACAGAATCTACCCTGACCAACACATGAGAGCAGGAGTGAAGATCTTTATGTATAAATGTGGTCCTGTTTGTGCGATGCTCTATAGGCCTTGGTCGTAGCTCCTTCATATGTTGTCGGATTTTTCTAACGAATATGTGCGGCTCACATTTTTCAGTGTTGAAATCGGCAAACCACTCTCCTGGTAATCGTAGGGTTGTACCGTATACTAATTCGGCTGAGGAAGAATTGAGGTCTTCCTTAAAACTGTTGCGTAATCCTATTAAGGCGGTGGGAAGGACGTCGGTCCACTGAGGATTGTCTTCGTGGCACATAATTGCTGCCTTTAGTGAGCGGTGCCACCGTTCGATTGCACCGTTTGATGCTGGATGGTACGGAGTATTGCGAGTTCGCTGGCACCCAAGTAGTTTTCCAAGAGCGTTGAATAAAGATGATTCGAATTGCGTTCCTTGGTCAGTGGTAATTACCAGAGGTGTTCCGTAGCGTGAGATCCAATTTGAATAAAATGTGTTTGCGATCGTCTCAGCTGTTTGGTCCGGGATGGGTATCGCTTCAGGCCAGCGCGAGAGGCGATCCAACATGGTCAAACAGTATCTGTAACCTTTTGACAGCGCTAAAGGTCCTACGATGTCTAGGTGGACATGTTTGAAGCATTCGTCCGGTACCCTGAATGGTTGAAATTCGTTTTTCACGTGTATACCGACTTTTGACCGTTGGCAATTAATGCAGGTGCGTGACCATTGTCGTATGTCTCGGTTCATGTTGGGCCAAATTAGTTTCCTTTTAATAGCTTTGAGAGTTGCTCGGCTGCTAGAGTGGGCACAGCGATGATAAGTGTCGAAGATCGTCTTCCTCAATGGTTCAGGAATGAATGGTCTGGCTACTTTCGTAGAAGTGTCGCAGTATATCGAATGGTTGTCCAGTAATACTGGAACGGATTGCAATGATGTCTGGTTTGGTGAAATCCATTGTCGTAGCTCGCTATCTTTAGCTTGCTCTTCCTCTAAGAGTCTTATGTCAATCCTTGATGGCATCGAGATCGCCTCCAATCTAGATAGAGCGTCTGCCACTATATTAGCTTCGCCAGTGATATGCTCAATTCTGGTTGTAAATTGTGAGATGAATGATAACTGTCTGCTTTGTGTCGGTGACGCTTTGTCAGTTCTCTGATGAAAGGCATAAACTAATGGTTTATGATCAGTTTTCACCACAAAATCCGAACCTTCAAGGATGTGTCGGAAATGTCGAATACTGGCGTAGACAGCTAACAGTTCCCGGTCGTATGTGATGTATCGTTTTTCTGCGTTTGAAAGTTTTCGCTGAAAGTATGCTATGGGTACCCAGTTGTCACCGTGTTTTTGTTCCAGCACTGCACCGACTGCTACGCTGGATGCGTCTGTTACCAGTGCTATGGGTGCGTTTGTTCGAATGTGAACGAGCAATGTTGCGCTCGCGATAGAATCCCTGCATTTGTTAAATGCTTCGTCAGCTTCTTTTGACCAGTTAATGTCTTTGGTTTTTACGTTTGATAGTAAGTCGTTTAATGGCGCTTGTAAGTCCGCTGCTTTTAGGATAAAACGACGGTAATAGTTTAGCGTTCCCAAAAATCTTCGTAGCTCTTTCACGGTGTCGGGTCGTCTACAGTTTTTAATGGCTTCCACCCGTGAAACCAGTGGCGTTATTCCGAATTGATTTATGCTGTAACCCAGATACGCTATTTCGCTGGTTTGTCGAGACGCTCAAATAATAATCGGAGGTGCTGTAAATGTTGCTCCTTATTTTCCGATGCCACCGAAATGTCGTCAATATAGCAAGTGCAACAGTCCAGTCCTCGGAGTACCTCGTTCATAAGCCTTTGAAAGGATTGGGCAGCGTTTCGTAATCCGAATGTCATTACTGTGAATTCAAATAACCCGAAAGGCGTAATCACCGCCGTTTTTGGGATGTCTTGTTCAGTTACCCGGATTTGGTGATACGCTCTTAACAGGTCAATTTTCGAAAAGATTTTTTTTCCTTCCAATCCGGCGGTAATATCTTGTATGTGGGGCATTGGATAGCGGTCGGGCTTCGTAATTGCATTCAATCGTCTGTAATCTCCGCATGGTCTCCATGAGCCATCTTGTTTCGGAACGAGGTGCAAGGGACTTGCCCAAGAGCTTTTTGAAGGGCAACAGAACCCTTTTTCCATCATAAATGCAAATTCTGTTTTCGCGATAGCTAATTTTTCTGGCGTGAGGCGTCGAGGTTTTTCCGCTACAGGCGGGCCAGTCGTTTTGATGTAGTGGCGAACTTCGTTTTTTATAGCTGTTTGCTGCACTGGATTGAGAATGTTAGGGAATTCCTTTAATAGACTCTCATAACACGATGTGTTTGCAATTAATGCGATTCCCGAGTACTTATATTCACTGATAGTTCCTTTAGACGTTCTTTCAGTCTCGGGGTCTCGTATATAGCGGTTTTTAATATCCACCAATAATGCGTGGTGTCTCAAAAAATCAGCACCAATGATCGGTCGTGTGGTATCGGCAATCCAAAACTTCCAGGTAAACGCTCGTCGCAGGTTCAGGTTTAATGTCAGCGTTTTAAGGCCATATGTATTGATGGTCGTTCCATTCGCGGCGTAAAGCTTGAATGGCGTCGGTTTGCACTTGTGTTGGTTGTTTTGTGGAGGGACAACAGAGACATCTGCGCCTGTGTCGATGAGGAAATTTAATCCCGTGGCATTGTCGAAAACGTGTAGTCGGCTTAGTGGTGCGCTTCTACTGTCAACCGCCGTATTTGACTGTAGCGCACTCAGTTTTTTGCTTGTCGATCTGCGTGCCAAGTGCATGGGTCGCGGCATCGTCGCACCTTTTCGCCGTAGGTGTTGTGGTAATAACACCAAGACGGATTCTCCTTTTTCTGCGAAGGGGAACGGGTTCGGAATGGTGCAGAGCTTCGAGTCTGCGATCGACTTCGTTGAATTTTTTCAACGATTTTCTTATAAAAGCTAGCTCCTTTCCCACGCCAATTTGCGTGGATGGCAAAGAAACGGCTGCGATGTTTCGTGGCTCGTGCATCATTAGAATTTTGTCTGCCATTTCGGAAAGTTTGGTCAGGTCAGACGTTTCAGTTATGCTGTTGGAGCCACATTGTTTTCAGAAAACTGTCGGGAATTTGGTCGGCTGCCCTGATGCGCATCACCCGAAGGAGTTGGGACGGCGTCCGGTCACCCAGTTCGAGGCCAGCCAGTAGTTCCCTATTTTGCGCCTCTTCGGACATTGCGAACGTGCTAAGTATTCTTTGTTTAAACGTTTCGTATTTGTTTTCCGCCGGGGGTTTCTCAACAATGTCGGCGACTTGCTCTAAAATCTCCGAATCCAGCTCTTCTATGACTTTGTCGAATTTCTGGTCGTCCTTCGTAATGCGGTGATTACGAAATTGGGCCTCGAGTCTGGCAAACCAGACCGCTGGTCGATTCCTCCAAAAAACGGGAATTTTAAAAGATAAAACGGAACTTACTTGCGCGTGCGTGCTATCGACGGGGCCGGCAAAGTTTTCTTCTTCCGCCATTTTCCAAGCGTTGATTTTGTTTCTGCATAATTAACTTGCTGCTTGCTTGTCCGTTTGATTTAGGGGTCACCAGTTGTTGGGATGTGGAAATAACAACGCCTTCACTACATTCAATTCTATACTTATAATTCTTATGTTTCTGTTTTACTAATAAAGTTATATTGGTGTTTTAGTAAAGTAATATTCTTTCTTTCTCATGGGGATCACGCATAGCTTATTAACAATCCCCATAGTGGTGACCCCGTTTTTGTTACACGAGTCATGTGCTCGCCATCTTTTTACTATTGCCGCAGGTCGTAGCTTCACGAGTCAGCGCAAGCACGCCGCATGCAATCCCGACATGCCCGATCACGCACCCGTCATACGCATGCCCGAACAAACGCCGCGTTCGCATGTATACGCCACACCGCCTCGATCGCATGTTCGATTGCGCCGCCAAACCCGCACAGTGTCGCATGCCCGACCCCGCACAGTGTCGCATGCCCAAACCCGCACAGTGTCGCATGCCCGAACCCGCACAGTGTTGCATGCCCGACCTCGCACTGTGTCGCATGCCCAAACCCGCACAGTGTCGCATGCCCGACCCCGCACAGTGTTGCATGCCCGACCTCGCACCAGGCCGCATGCCCTACCTCGCACTACGTCGTATGCCCAACCTCGCACTGCAGCCCCACAGCAACATTCACGACATTGAAAGTGCATCTTCTGAACACGTGCTACGCAACCCGCCATTGCACCAGGCTCATTTACGACATTTTTCAACGCCATTTTTCGATCGTGATATTCTCATCAAAATGTCACTTGGGAGGGAGTACTGTGGCGTCCACATGCTCACCGCAAGGAGCGCATCAAGCAGTTAGTGGATGCCATGAATTTCTTGACTCATGTCAACGAGACGGCCACTTCGTTCGCAACCTCCGACGAGTCAACATCGCGCGCGCCAGCATGTAGTCTTTCACTACATTCAATACTACACTTATAATTCTGTTCTTTAGTTTTAGTAATAAAGTTATATTTGTGTTTTAGTAAAGTAATATTCTTTCTTCTTATGGGGATCGCGCATAGCTTATTAATAATCCCCATATCTTCTTTATTTTCGGCCAACTTATTCCAGTGCCATCTTGTGCAGATTACAGTTTCTATATTTTACTGCAGCAAAGATTCTTTGGTTAGTAAATTCTTATTTTTATATATCTTTTGGTATTAATTATGCAGTGCCGTGCAACAAAGTGCCCTAATTCCACCGCAAACTCGCCTTTCATAGTGTGTTCGGGTTTCTGCGGACTTACTTTCCACTGCAGCTGTGTGGGCTTGTCAGCACGGATTGGAGATGCAATTATTACAACTTCTGGAACATACTGGTTTTGCAGTCGTTATCGTTCATCATCAATGTCGCATTTTGTGGACAAATTGAAGGTGGCAAAACTAGCTTTGGAAACTACTTTAAAACAAGCTACATTTATGCTGCACTCTGTGCAATCTGCTCTGCAAGATGTAGATAAAATGTTCTTAACGGACGTCTCATCTTATGAAGAAAATGCCACTTATGGAGACAATGCTGTTGCCTCTTGCGTGCTGGCTGGTCCTTCTTCACCTTTACATACGGGGGTTAAAATGCGCCAAAAACAAAAAGCTAAACAGCAGGAAAAAATTGCAAAATTTCCCCTACAAAAGTCGTCAATATTGTTGTGCAGGCAAAAACTGCAAAATCACCCTCCAAAAAAGTCGTCGACACTGTTGTCAACGATGGAAATATCATTCTTAGTTCCGACAATGCCTTCCTACATCATCGCTCAATGAATACATTGGCCGAGCAGCACAGCCATCATCAACGTGTATTGACTGCATCTTCTGACGTTATTTTAGTGGATTCTGGACCTCATGATGTCTCAGCCACCTTGTTTCAAACTGGATCAATTTGGCAGAGTTTAGCAAAATCGGAGGTACAGGTACAAGGTGCCATTTGTGTTCCATCGATTGCAACACTTGATCAACCGCCAATGCCTCTACCCACATCACTATCATCGATTTCTGAGTCTCAGAGTTATCTTCCGCCGCTCGATATTAACGCTTCACCGACTCAAATTTTTATCTCGCGTTTGAACTATCATACAAAGCCAGAATTGATCAGGAGTTACATCGTGGCAAAGTTAGGATATGAACCTGCTTTGCTGATAGTCAAGAAGCTAACTCCAGAAAATCTCGACTCGCAAACGATTGCTTCATTCCGCATCACCACCAGTTCGGATATTAAAGCCCCGCTTAAATCTAATTTCTGGCCTCATGGTGTTTTTGTTAAGGAGTTTGTAAGTCAACCGAGGAAAAATTTTCGGTCGGGTGTTTGTCGGAGAGACAGAATATGAGTAATTCTCTTAATTTATATTATCAAAATGTTCACGGTCTAAGAACCAAGACCAATGAATTCCGACTTTCTTCTATTGTTTCTCTTGATGACATCGTGTGTTTATCGGAATCATGGCTGACCGAGGATATATTGGATGTTGAAGTTCTTCCTTCTCATTTAGTGTTTTGTAAAGATCGTAACCGTTTAAACTCTTGCAAGTCTGACGGAGGCGGTGTGTTGATAGGAATTCGTAAAGAGACTTTAATAGCTTCCGTATGCAGTTTCAAGGCGTCACCTCCAGTAGAATGTATTACTGTGTCTGTTACCTTGTCCTCAGTTACAACCTTACTGATTTTGTCTGTATATATTCCCTGTGGAAGTTCTTGTTTATGAAACATTCTTTTCAGAAATTTCTTCATACATTTTTAGCAGCTTTCCCTCTTCATTGCTTTTAATTTGTGGGGATTTCAACTTACCCCATGTAGTTTGGAATAGCACATTTTCCGAAATTCTATCTTTTGACAATTACTCTGTTACCCTTTCCTCCTTCCTTTCTTTTTGTTCACTTTCACAATTAAATGATATCCCTAACGTTAACAGTAAAGCTCTGGATTTAGTTCTGTGTAATATACCGAAATCTTGTGTCTCCCTGCAGGCTGCCCTTACCCCCTACGTAAAACCTGATCCTCATCATCCTCCGCTTCATTTGCTGATTTTTCTGGCTCGTGATCTTGTCCAAAAAAAGTTATCCCTTCTAGCTTTAATTTTCTTAAAGCCAAATATTCTGATATGGAGTTAGAATTAAATTCTGTTAATTGGTTTTCTTTTTTTCGAAACGCTGCATCAACGCTTCAAAAGTTTTATATTTTTCTTGAATCCGTGATAACTAGTTATACACCGCTCTATGCACGTAGAAGGTTAAAAGATGCACCTTGGTTTAATAACAACATCGCTGCAGTCTTAAATGCCAAGGACGCTGCCCGCAGGAAATATCACTTGACGGGCTCTGAGGTGCACCTACGTTGTTATAAAGGTCTAAGAACTGAAGCCAATAGTTTTTTGATCACGTGGAGGGCTCCATAAGGTCGAGTGCTAAAAAGCCTTTCTGGGCCTATATAAATTCGTTTAAAAAGTCCTGCGATATGCCCTACTCAATGAATTCTGATGGTATCACGTCTTCTGATAATGGGGAAATTTGTGAACTCTTTGCGCAACATTTTTCTTCTTTTTATAGTAAGACAAGTGGTGCAGCATCTTCATTCATTGATGGTCCAACCATGAATTTGCAATTTGCATATGTGAACCCTGTTGAAGTTGAATGCCTATTACATGGTCTGGATGGCAGTATTGGTTGTGGCTCCTTTGTTCATCTTATTTAACCAAAGTCTCGCAGATGGTTGTTTTCCTGCACGCGGGAAAAGAGCTAATGTCTTTCCCATTTTCAAATCTGGAGATAAAGCAAGCGTGTCCAATTACCGCCCCATTTCACTTCTTCCCTGTTTTAGCAAAGTTCTGGAAAAAATTGTATACAAACAAGTTTATCCTTTGTTGCTTCCGTTTTTTGCCAATGAACAGCATGGGTTCATCAAAGGTAGATCAACTCTTACCAACCTTTTATTTTTAACAAATAAGATTGCTGCTGAGTTTGATAAGGTGAACCAAGTAGACGTTATCTACACAGACTTCTCTAAGGCCTTTGATTCAATTGATCACCTTCTTATCCAAAAATTGAGTAATTTCGGCTTAGGCAGTTCTATTGTACATTGGTTCTGTTCTTATGTTGCTGATCGGAGTTGTGTTGTTACCATTAATGCCCATAAATCCTCTCCATTTTATCCCTGTTCTGGAGTTCCACAAGGCTCCATTCTTGGTCCTCTGTTGTTTCTCGTATTTATCAATGATATTCCTTCCCTACTCAACTCCCGCGCACTCATGTATGCAGATGATTTGAAAATATTCAAGGTGATCGAATCTGTCAATGATTGTATTATTCTGCAGAAAGACCTGGATATACTAGCTGGCTGGAGTGCAACTAATCGGCTGAAGTTAAATGTAAACAAATGTTTCAAGATGACTTACTCCCTTAAAAAGTCTTCTTTTGATTATAACTATGCGATTGCTAATGTTTCTTTGAGAGCTGTGGTGTCCCACAAGGACTTGGGAGTATTTTTTGATACCAAGCTTCATTTTGGACAGCATATAACTCATCTAGTATCTAAAGCATCTCGTATGTCAGGTTTTATCCTCAGATCCACAAAAGATTTTAAAGATATTTCATCGTATGTTTGTTTATTCTTTTCTCTTGTTCGAAGCATATTAGAGTATTGTTCGCAAATATGGAATCCGCATCAACGTTACCTAAGAGATGCTATTGAAGCTGTGCAACGTAGGTTTACTCGGTTCCTTTTTGTTAAATTCCGTATCCCGTATTGCGCTTATAGTGATCGCCTGTCTTTTCTGCACATTCCTTCATTAGTCTCTCGCAGAGTTTTTCTCGATGAATGCCTTCTTTTCAAGCTTTATCACAATTTGCTTCCTATAGGCCTTGGCATTGAAATTTCCTCTTTCAATACCGGACGTCCAACTAGATCCTCGGTAGTCTTCAATGTTCCCTTTGCTCGCACTGATATTTTATTTTTTTCGCCTGCTGTACGACTCCCACGTAATCATAACGCGCTTGGTATTGGTTTAATACCGCTGTCTTTTGCTAAATTCAAAAAAAAACTTAAGGAATCGGTTCTTCTGTTTAACTTCGAAGAATAATTTTTCTATTTCTAATTAATTTATTGTATTTTGTACGTAGTTTCCTTTTTCATTTAATTTTTTATTATCCTTTTTGGATATATTGATTGTATGTATAAACTTTGTTTTATTTTTTGTTTGTCTATAATGTAATTGGATTATATCTGTTTTATAGATTAAATAAATAAAAAATAAAAATAGCATTAATATTATGTTGCTTTGAGAAGCCTTTTTAACTCTTCTGGGTAAATTTTATGCAACCCTGTTAAAACTACTTTTAGCAGACGTTTGATTTACATAGTGACTACTTAGTGTTTATTATTCCGAGTTTTACAGTAACTATTCACAGTAACTTTTTCTTTATTTGATACGTTCTTTCGGTGTTAATTCAAGTTACATATTGAGTTATTTAGCATCTGAAATCTCCTACCCTGCTCAAAGTAGGAAGAGAAGCCGGGGCCTTCCCCGGCGGGTAATTTTCTCCGTGACAAGTTTAAAATTGCGCAAATTTCCGCATCCAGCTCATCGAGCTCCAACAGATTCTTATCATTAGCTGACCTTCCGGATAGCAAAGAAAGCGATTAACAACCCAACGCTGAAGTAAAAACTAAGGTGAGAGTCCCTCCAATAACATTTTCGGATATGCCTCGCGTCACAATAGACGCCATTCTTAAAGAATTGAATATAACGAATTTTTCAATTAAAAGAATGCCAATTGGTATGAGGCTTTTCCTTATTAATCTGGAAGATTACGAGACCATGGAAAGATATTTAAAAGCTAAGAAACATCCCATATAGTACGCCATGTAAGCATTTGCTTTTGCCGAAGTTGGCTGACAGGTCACGGGAGGTTGTCCAAAGTAGGCCAGCTACTACATATGCAATTGGTGACATATAGCTTTAATCTTAAGTCGATTCTTCAATAGGACAATCTTCAGACTTGAATTTACCAAGAATCTATCAGTTAGACCCGATCAGCCTTGATCTGGCAATTAGTGATCAGCATACTTATCTTCATCATGAAGACACGTTTTTTTGAAAATCTACTTAAATTAGACCATCTCGATATTACAAAATGTAATCACCATTTTTGGAGCGTCTATTTCATTAGAAACATTTAATGAAGCACCTTCAAAGTGCCCTCGGTGCTCACAGAAAAAGTAATTTGCGTTCCCCCATGCAATGTTATTTGTGAAGATTAACACTGTGCATATGTATGTAAATAATCAAGTTGTTTTCCATTGGGTATTTTAAGGTACATATATAATGATTCTCAGGAACATTAGTAATGATAATATACGTAAATGAAGCATTCCACTCTAGTGTATGTTAGAGTTGATAACTCGATTCGAATAAGTTATTTGCATTTATGAACAAATGTTTCTAAAATTTGCTGTAACGTGGGCTTATATAAAGCTTAAAGCAAATATCAAACCATAATAAAACATACTGATGAGTAAACTTATCCAGAAAATTTACAATAAATCAATATTGATGATTTGTTCAACTGGAGTTATTTTTTTCTCTACATTTGCAAATTACTTAATGTGTTACGAAAAGCTCGGTAGTCATTGTTTAAGCAGGTGCAAAAAACAAGACTAAGTATTTTGCTTGTTACATGTTCCTATAAAAAGAGGAACTGCCCTATAAATCTTGTATTAATTTCCTTTGCTACTTCTTTGAAACATGAAGTTTTATTATATTCTAGTTTGCTGTACTTTGCTCGTTTTGCAAGCTCAAGCGCAAACAAATTATTGCACACCCATTTTGTGTCGAACAGGAACACATGTTGCATGCCAGTTCCGTAATGTACGTTCAATTTGAATACTAATCGAGTTCTTCGCAGGTTAATGCATCCTTTTCATAGGTATTCGCAAATACGTGTCCGAGAGACGCAAGGCTAGTCACAAATGGAAACTATATCAACACTCTTGTAAACGAGCACAATCGGCTGCGAAATCAACTTGCTTTGGGTAATGTTGGAACGTTTGAATCAGCTATGCGCATGGGAACGATTGTAAATATAAAAACCAAGCAGTATTTCAGTCAAGCGCAAATTTTTAAGTGTATTTATGAATTTGCAGAAATGGAACGATGAACTTGCTAGATTGGCTCAAATTTGGCTAAGGCAATGTGCTGCTGGAAATGATCAGTGCCGCAATACACCCACATATACAAGGGTTAGCCAAAATAGGTACACCACCACCGAACTTGGTGTCTATAATACAACTGCAATTGCTATAGAAGCTGTTCAATCTTGGTTCAATCAAAACACGGCCATGGACATCGCTAACGTTGCAGCGTACACCGTGGGTGCAGCATAGTAAGTTCTTCAGTTCTAGATACAAAGCAACTCGCCAAATAATACATATTTTTTTAGCCAAAACTTCGCCAATATGGCATATGACAAAGTCACGCGAATTGGTTGCGCGATCACAGATTTCACGGTTGATAGAAGCAAGCAGGTGGATGTAGTTTGCAACTATAACTCTGAACCAGTGGTTGGAAGTCCGTTGTACGTAGATGGATGTCCTGTTGCACAATGCTTGAGAGGAAGAAATACCGTTTATACTGGCCTTTGTGCGACGGCAGAAAATATTGATCCAAATTAACAAGTTTCTGCGATTATGTTACCCTTTCAAGTTCCCAATAAAAACTTTACATCAATTTTTCGCAAAATATGGTTACATTTAGACAGAAACTATCTTAAATTTTTTTCAGAAAAGAGAGAAAACGTACTTCAAATCCCCTAAAAAGTATGAATAAAAATTTTGGAATTGGAGCCAAATCAATTTTTCCTCGTTTCAGTTACAATTGGTTAATAAGTATTTGCCACTCACTTTTCAAAACGGGTGAGCTATTTTGGCAACTATTCCAAAAATTTCATTTCATTGAAGTGAGTTTTCTTTCCATGAGTTAACTGGCGCTTCTGCTTTGTAGAAAATTTTTACTTCAGGACTGTTTTCAGGGATTTTTAATAAGTCTGTTTAAAATTCTAATAATCTTAATATATATGCTTATAATTCATTTTCTAATGATTATCCACATCGTTTATCCGTGATTTCCGAAGGAAATCTAAACAAAACTCTGTAATAAACATAAGCAGTCGAGCAGCCCCGTGGTGATCAGGAGTGGCTGCTCCTGAAGAGATAAGGTGGTCACCCCGTTGAAAGTGCTTAGTTTGTTGTTTTACTAGTGTAAAGTAAACTATATCCGTCAAGTTTCCATCCTTTAAGCAGAGATGAGTGGTTCACTTCAGCCACTTTAACATCTTTAGGTTTGACATTCTCCTTGTAATGCAACGACCTTCTTCGGTGAAAGTAACGGTTGCTTTTTGTGTAATGTTTGCGTTTGTCTCAAGCCTCCGTGTCCGCTAACTTTAACGAGGCAAAAAAATATTGAATTACTGTAGAGTAGCTTAATTGACACCTAATAGAACTTTTCTATAGACAATAAAAATTGATCGGTGCGTCTTGTAGAGTAGAGTACGCGTGATAAGTATTTTGTAGTGTAGCTTCGTGGCTCGACAAGAACCCGCCTCATATGATCCCGCAAATGCTAGTCGTCAAGCACGCGTACGCGGTCGTTAAGCGAAGCTAGTTAGCTGAGCTCGGTGTTGTTTATAGCTCGCTGACACTTACGCCAGACCATCGGCACCCATGTCCTACACGGGCACTAAAAAAATCATTACGACTCTCATCGGTTTAAGATGTGAAATCTTACGGCGCATTTGCGAACTGTGCCTCTTAGGCACAGTTCGCAAAATATGGGTACGTGGTGGATGTTGCAAATAAATAACAGAAACACAATAAATTATGAGCACGGTGATTACACTTTACAAATTAACTTTATTAATACTGAACTCTTAACAATTTCGCGGCTAAGTCTAGAAGCTAACGTAACAACGCGACAAGTATTTCGAAGCAACTGGGGAGACGCACCGTGTATGCGTCTACTTTTTAAATATTTCTGGGAAATAGCAATATGCTGACACTATGTCTGTATTTGGGCATGTGTCCGCGAATTTGGAAAAGTAATGTGCTGACGCTATGTCTGCACCTGGGCCGGTGTCTTATAATTTTGTAATTGCTGGATACATCGGTTTACATCCGCAAGCATGTTTTTATGGCCAAAAGGAGCTTATTTATTTATTTATTTAAATTCCATTTAACAGATAAAACATAATCCAATTACAAAATGGAACAAAACAAACAGAAAAGAAAATTCATGAAAATTAGAATTAAGTGTTAAAGTTAATATAAAAAAGAAATTCAATGGTACTAACAACAATAAATATGCGTGTAAAATTAAATTAAAGCACACAAAAAAAGAAAATAAAGTCTAATATTTACTCCAGTTGAGCTTTAAGAATCAGGCTTCTTAACCTCAATTTAAAAACTAGGTATGAGGCGGAAAAAGGACCAAGCTCAAGCTTATCATGATTCCTTACCATTCGTATAATGGGATAGTGAAAATATAAATTTGTACGGGCATACGGTGGTACGAAAAAATTGTTTGCCCGAGAAGAACGCGATGATTGACGAAGACGTAAGTCTGCAAACAATGTTAATGAAATTTGATTGTGGCAGAGTTGATACAGAAAACACTGATCTAGATACATGCGACGGGATGACAGAGTAGGCAAACGTAGGAAGGATAAACGGCAGTCATAGGGTTGATATGGGATTTTGAATTTGTAAAACAAGACACGAGAAAATTTACGCTGGACATTCTCTAACGAGTCAATGAGGTAGGAGTGAGACCAAACTACAGAGCAATATTCGAGGATAGGACGGGCAAGACAGATAAACAAGCGGACAGGGGTAGATATATTGTTAAATTTATGAGCATGCATGAAAATAAGTCCCAATATTTTCGAGGCCCTAGTAGTCGCGATTAGAATGTGTGCATCAAAATTGAGCTTAGGATCAAAAGTAACGCCAAGATCCTTAGCAGAGCTCACAGCAGCGAGTGGAACTTCATTCAACATATAGGTGAAAGTCAGCGGAGATTGATTTAGATTAAAAGTCATTTTATAGCATTTGGCAACATTAAGACAGAGGTAATTAGACGAACACCAGTTACTTAGTGCAATCAGGTCCATCTGAAGATATTGACAATCCTGTACAGACCTGATAGCTCGAAAGACTGTAAAATCATCGTAAGCAATTGGAAGTGATAACCGAAAGAAGATCATTTATAAACAAAAGGAATAGGAGGGGACCTAAAATGGAACCTTGAGGAACACCAGAGGACGAATAAAATGGAATAGAGGTAGTTCCACAGTAACTAACGCAACATATACGAGAAGACAAGTAGGAGTCCATCCATGATAAGAGAGGGCCAACAACCCCAAAAGTTTTCAGTTTATAACAGAGAAGTTGATGGTTGACCGTGTCAAATGCCTTCGGGAAGTCAGTGAAGATTACATCAACCTGCAATCGATTGTCTAGGGCCTTAGCAATGAAATCGGTGAATTCAAATAAATTTGAGGTCGTAGAGCGACCTTTGAGAAACCCATGTTGTTCTTTCGACAAGATAGGGGTCGATGAAACTGAAAGCCGGTTGTGTACCAGACGCTCGAGTAATTTTGGGAAACAGGAAATTAAGGAAATAGGACGATAATTGGACACAGAAGAAGGATCACCACTTTTAAGAATAGGAACAACGTTTGCTCTTTTCCAATAAGTAGGGAAAATATCAGTCTTTAGACTGAGGTTGAAGAGAAATGCCAGAGTGATACAAAGTGAAGACGCTAATGACTTGACAAAAATATTCGGCAAGCCTCAGGACTAGGTGATATATTAGGATTAAGTGAATTAATGAGGGATTTAACTTCGATATGGTCAGTGAAAAGTGAAGAAATGTCAATGGAGTGAAGTACGGGTGTATTAACTGGATCGGAGACATGAGAAGAAGGAATAAAAGTTGACGAGAAGAGCTGAGAGAACAAGTTGGAAATATCCTGTGGAGAAGAACTAACTATATTATTCCAGCGGACTGAAGGAGGGACAGAAGAGGAGGACTTAAAGGATCTAATGTATGACCAGAATGGTTTCGCATTATTCGCCATGAGGGAACTCTCGAAGTAGTTTTTCATTGCAGTCTTTAGTTCTTTTTTTGCTACAAGACGTAGATCACAAAAACGGGCTCTGGATTCTTCAGTACCACAACGCTTGAAACGGCGGTGTGCCTTACTTTTACATTCAAGGCACTTAGTACTTGCTTGGTTAGCCATGGTTTCTGCTTTACTTTGCGAAGAGCTTGTAAAGGTGTGAAGTGTTTAATCAACTCATAGAGGTAATTATAAAACTTATTCAGAGCTTCCTCACACTCCAAATTATCAAAAAACTCCTACCAGTCAATCAAACTCAGCTCGGAGGCTAAAGCTTCGTAGTTTGCTTTGAAGAAGTTGAATTTTGGCGAAGAAGCAAAAGTACGACTTGACAAAGGTGTAATGGAGAGATCGAGCGATAATGGCGGATGATGACTATCGATACTCACTAGAGGATTTAATGCAGTGGAAACAGATAGACATTTTAGGTGAAAGTTAGAAACAACAAGGTCAAGTACCCGACCATCAGCATTAGGGATATTATTGAATCGCGATAGTGAACAGAGTGATAAAAACGAGGAGAGGGATAAAGAAGATGCATCGGAAGATGAAACAGAGAAAGGAAGGTTCTTCGTCCATTGCACTGTTCCCAAATTAAAATCACCGCATATTAGAATTAAAGATTGCGGGTGATGCAATAAGACATAAGAGGAAAACTCGTCAAAGAATGTCTCATACACAAACAAAGGAGAGTTACTAGGTATGTAGACAGAGGAAACTAATAAAGATGTATTGTTAGGAAGGAAGATCTTGACAATCACACAATCCACAATACGGGAAAAATCAGCACAAGGGGAGTACTAACAGCTACAAGAACACCACCTCCATCTACTTTATTTGCAGAGGCCAAGTCCCGATCACAACGGTACATATCAAAATCAAGGGATATTTCCGAGTTTAAGATATTACCATTTAACCAGGTTTCCGTAAGACATATAAATACATCTTCGCTGAGTCGTAACGATAAAAAGGAGCTTATCAAGCTTGGTCCTTAACCCTCTTACATTTTGGTAATATACTGAAATATTTGAAGTTAAGCTACAGTCATGAAATCTTATACTAGTTTGTAGGTTGCGGTCTACCCGGTGCACGAAAGGATTTCCTTCTTCTTGAGCTGAATGGTTTAATAAGTACTCCAGGCGGCCAAGCTTCAGGATTGAAAATAGTATCACAATTTGAGGGCACTGTAAGCTTGAAAGAAGCTACCACTCAGTCCAATCTCTTAGTTAATTTGTAGCAACTAATAACTTTAACAGCTGGCCCAAATTTTTTACAAACGTAGTTTTTTAAGGTATTCCGCAGTTGTATGGTAGGTTAGGTGCAAAATAAAGATCTCCTTTGGAGGGGATACGATGTCAAGTGTTGGGACTTCGTCATCCGAAATCAGAGTAGCCACAGCCGAGGTGTCAACACCAGATGAGGGCGGAAGACTAGGCGATTGATTATTTTTGATTTTAGGGATCGCCCCCCCCCCCCCCCCCCCCCCCCGATTTATTGATAAGGGTCCCGGAAAACTACCACATGTCACAGGTAATTCATTACTAACCATATGCTGAGTTGCTGCTGAAGGCACAGGAGAATTAGAACACGACATAGTAGTGCTAGAACCAGCAGCAAGGTTCGGGGTTTAAGAAGCCGATAACTTTGCCAGCGATTTACTACGAGTAAGGATGGAAGGCCTTTGCACAGGCGTAATTAAGCCCCTAATGCATACCTGCTGAGCTGTCGGCGTAAGTAATTGCGTCTGGTTATTTACGTCAGTGATATTCACTGAAGCCAGAGTTTTGGGTGACGCGTCCTCTGTAAATCGCAACAGGGTCTCGAATTCCAGACATGCACTTGAGCACTTAGTTTGAAGCTGTTTAAGCTCTTCCGCGAGCGATTTTATTATTTTATCAGCTAATTGCAGACTGGAAACATATGCTGACAAAAAGTATCTCCTGTAAGAATCACAATACCAGTACACGCCGTTACCAGCCTTATTGATCAGGTCGGCTGAAGAACCTTTAAGGTTAACACATGCCGAATGGTAAGAAAGCTCACAAAAGCCAAAGCAAAGGACCATAGGGGTCTTATTGGTTGGATCAGTTGACGCAAACATAACTTCTCTCTCCTTACAATAAGGATTTTCCTGAATTCTTTCTGTTTCTGCAATTTCTTGTTTATAATTTTTTATCGAACTTTACAATTTTTATTTGTTTGAAAAATGAAAATGATTACGATACATGTTATTATAAAAAGTGATATCCAGATAAAATTCAATCCATAGGATATTTTTTTGTGAAGTTTTAATTCTTTGATTTCCTTAATATTGTTTACGTTTTCAATTATAATTTCGTCTAATGTTATTTTGTCTGTAAAGTTTTCAAAGTTTTTATTTGTTGGGTAGAAAAATCGTTCCTGAAATCTTTGCTTTACATTCGAAAAGTAGTAATCTAATATTTTAATTTTGCAGTTATTGAAATGTGTAAGGGAGTTTCGATCTAAATTTATTTTTCTTTCGTCACAACTTTGATTTAACTTTAAATTGTTTGCATTTTTTATAACTATGGTTTCTTCATCTATTTCGATAATTTCTGTGTCATTTTTTTTCACATGGATACAATTTTTTCGGTAGATACAGTGTTTGCTTAAATTCATTTCATTTAACAATTTTACTTTTTCATATTTATACATTTGTTCATTGTGTTCAAAAACAACTTCTTTGGGTGATTCTATTTCCTTATATTCTTTGTTTGGCATTGGCAAAATTAATCTCAGTTGACCTGTTATAAAAAATTTTTTTCTTTTGGAATTTTTATGGCAAATAGTAACACATCGTTCAATAAGTCTCGAGACTAACTCAGAGATGGTGCTAGTAGTACCAAACTGGCCATTTTTCCATAGAGTGCGAACCTTTACATGAAACGTGTAAAACTTCGCGTCTTTCGGATCACAGACAGCAGAGTTAGCGAGGTTAGAGTAAAGTCACTTTGTATTTTTTTTGAAAAATGAAAAAAAGAGAGTTTCGCGTGTTGATAAAACATTGTTTTTTAATGGGTAAAAACACCGTAGAAGCCCAGCAATGGCTCCTCTGCTTCGAAACCAACGATTTGTCGTTGGTATGCTGAGTTTAAACGTGGACGTACGAACACAAACGATGCGGAACGTTCGGGTAGGACATTGGAAGCCGTTACACAGGAAAATGTGAGTGAAGTGTTAAAAATTGTAATGAAACATCGCAAAGTGAAGGTCCGTGAGATTGCAAAAATGACACAGATATCACTAGGAAGCGTATTGACAATCTTTCATGAAAAATTGAGCATGAAAATGGTTTTTTCGAAGTGGGTGCCGCGATTGCTTTCAGTGGAACAAAAACAGCAACGAGTCGACGATTCAGAGACCACGTTTAAACTCAGCATACCAACGACAAATCATTGGTTTCCATGAAGAGTAGTCCGAATAATGTTTTTCAAGACATTGCTGGGTTTCCACGGTGTTTTTACCCATGAAAAAACAATGTCTTATCCACTCGAAACTCGCTTTTTTCCATTTTTCAAACAAATTACAAAGTGACTTTACTCTAACCTCGATAACTCTGCTGTCTGTGATCCGATCGACGTGAAACTTTACACGTTTCATGTAAAGGTTCACACTCTATGGAAACGTGGCCAGTTTGGTACTACTAGCACCATCTCTGGGTTAGTCTTGGGACTTATTGAACGATGTGTTAACAAATTGTTTTGAAATTGCATTACTCCTAGTTTTATATATTTCATTTTTGAAAGGTCTATATTGTATGCCTGTAACTCCTCATCAGTTAATATATTAGCATGAAGAATTCCGTATTTAGCCGATGCTACATTGTCTTGTAAATGTTCTATAGTATTTTTACACGTACAAATAATTCTGCGAGCTACTGTCGCTATTGTTTTCACAACCATCATGATCAACAAACGAGTGTACTCGAAAAGCCGCCAAGCATGATCAACATCTGAAAGTGACGTCACTGCCCATTCAGTATGGCTCGATTATTCCAGTTAGTTCGCCAATGTACGAGAAATGAATTGAATGACTAGAGGCCCTATATAAAGGCGAGCTGAATGAATGGGGGTATTCATTACAACCGCGATATAGTAAAACTGAGATAGTGTAGAGTGCGAATTAAGAGCGATATTGATTGTGAAGTGATATACACTTGAAGTAAAAATTTATAGACAAAATGAAAAGTAAAATTAGTGAAAGTGTTAAATGAATGATTGTGAATTTTTTAAGTAAATGAACTCTTTTAACTTAATTCAAAAGACACTGTGTTTTCACTTTCCTGGAACATTAAAATTATTGGCCACGAACCACAACACGCGACAGTATTTTACTTTTTAGCATTTGAATTTTGAATAATTGATCATAGTATAAATTATTGTTTGAAATACTGTTTACTTTTCCCAAAATTATCTTTCGGTCAGTTTCAATGATGGATTTGATTTGTTTGAAAGCTTCGTTGAAGTGGTTATTTATTATGACTTGTTCGTTTAAGGTCGTTATTGCGTTGTGGGTGTCTATGTCCAGTGCTTTCAAATGGCTGTCAATGTCTTGTCTGTACCTGACTACTTCGATTTTATTTAATTGGATTTCTAAGAAGCCTGCCTGCTCTTTTATGTCATAGACGTTTAGTTGTCCATAAGATGGGGTCCAGATCAGCGTAAGTAGTAGTAAAGTGACAAGACTCTGAAATTGTTGAGGAATTTGTCATAATTTAGTTATTTACAATTCGGTTTGGATTAAATTAATTTTACGACATTAATTTGCCTTGAATTATTTCAAGAATAATTTTTTTCGGAAATAGGGAAATAATTTTTTCACAATAGCTCATCTTGTGAAAAAATTATTTCTTGTCCTCTTGTGATGAATTCAGTAAACATGCAGCTAAACAAACAACAATCGCTTCCATTTGTTTGATGTGGGATATTTTCGACATTTTCCTTGGAATAACGAAAAGTCGACTGATTCACTGAGTTTTTTTAGACGCTTCATCTCTTAAATCCTCTATATTGTTTAGAACTTCATGGTTTGTATTTTCCATAGAGTCGTAATACCTTATTGCCTTTTCCCTTAAATATATTACAGCGATACACCAATGAACCCCCTTGGCGTGAACCGGATAAAGTATAATATATATGAAATATCTACTCCACGGGTCCATTTTTGCACTGATTGATTGCCGGATTGTAACAGCTTTGGTATGAAGAATGTATTCATCGTATAAACTTTCGGTAAATTTCTACAAGCTTCCTGGCTTCGTTCCATCAAAAGATTGAGATAAAAATTGATTATTTGATTATTAAGCCAAGCGCCGTCAACCAATGTACGAATGTCTTGCCGTGTTATTTTTAGGTTCTTCTTGAGATCCGCCATTAATTGCTTCGTCTACTTTTATTCGATATTTTTTCGAAATAAAAGTATGAGTACTATCAAAGTGATCTGCAAATTTTGCTTTTCTTTTTATATTTGTTGGGTGTACATTAAATAATTTTGCCTTTCGGTACTTTGGCTGTTGTTTCAACCTTGCTGCCTTGTAATTTTTTATGAATCCTGCAGTGAATGGTAGGTATGTCAATGTCCGTAAAGGACTGCAGCGATGGTCTGCTGCCTCGGCGAAGGCAGATGTTGATATCCGCAGAGAATGCCCTTGTCTGGGGACGCGTGAATGCACTGGCAGGCTAGCATTGCGGTGTCGTGAGGCGGGTTCATTCCCCCAGCACAAGGACCCACTACAAAAAGAATTTCGCATTCACGAACTCTCGGGTCTCAAAAGAAAGAGCGACCGAAGTCGAAATAATGTAGGTAACTACAAAGAGGAAAGAATTGCTTGTTCAAAGAACAAGTTGAAACAAGCCAAAACAGACGTTACCCAACGATTCTCATAGCCCACAACTAAGAGTGAGGCAACCGGATGGTGGTGATGCCCCTTGCACCCGCTCAACCGGATCACGATCCAAAAAATGTTGCAGTGGCCATATATTTCTCTTCTGAGTTGAAAACTCATACAAACATACCCCGCATGCGCCTTCCCATCAGAAAAGAAATATATCGGTGACCAATTTATGTCATAGAGTTATGCAATCGGATCACATAACCCTATGCTATAAAAAGGTACCTTGACTAGGAGCCACTCAACCCGCAAGAGTCCCTGAAAATTAAAGAAAGTTGGAGCGCGCCCGATAGCTAGCTCATTCTTTTGTCAAAAAGCCTTCTACCGAACCGGGTCCTATACCCGGTCAGATTCGACGGAATGGAAAGATTGACGGTTCTGTTTAACAATCCATTTTATTTATAGAAAATATGTCACCTTCTGTCTTAGTGAAATTTACTATTTCAAATGCCCGTATTAAATGTATGTAAAAAAAAATATTTAAAAATATATACATTAGAAAAATTTTTAAAAAATTTATACATAAATTATTTAAAAATGTGTATAAAAAAATTAGTATGGATATTAAACTTTTGAGAGGTTCATAAAAATTTGAAATCAATCCAAAAGGGTACTTACCCATCCTCCTTGATGAGCGCTCGTTGATGGGGTGGGCAGTCCTGAAAGCTTAACTTTTGTGAATTATTTTTAAGTGAACTCCACGTGGCTAAGTTCTTGCTGATGCATAAAAATCCGTATGTTTGAATAATTCATCCGACAAAAGATTTGCTGCATGATGATCCCAAAATACACCATAGTTTAATCGATCATCCAATAACATTAACAGTTCGTCAATGTGATTATTTTCAAGAAAGGCTCGAACCACAGCATGCCCCGTCGCAGGTAAAGTGCTATAAGTCTCTTCCGTCAAGCTCAGTTGGTATAATAGATATGAAACTTCATCGGTGTTTAAATTAGTATTCAATCATTGACAATTATATCAATGTCTATAACACTCGGCTTTCCGTGCTGGTGGAAACTTTGTTCAATATCATAAAAGAGAGGATCCACCTTCACTCTTTGTATGTATTCAGGCTGCAAGCGATTTTCCCTGGCCTTGAATCTTTATCTACAGCTTCAACGATTCTTTTTCTGGTGATTTCCGAGCGCTCGGCGAAGGACAAAAAGGTGGGGTTACTCTAAGTAGATTCAAATGATTTAGCATTAAAATAGAGCAGAGCGGCTAATCCAAAAAAAGATGCGCTTTTGGTCCGTTTCACACACTTTTCATCATTATTTGGCGCTATTTCAAATTCAAATTCATAATTTAACGTTGTGGAAAAAAATAAACTAACACGCGTTGGAGATGTCGCTTATTTTTATCTTGATTTATTTACTCTTTTCGTCACAAGTCTATTCCAAATTCACGACGTACGAGAACAAACCCCTGAATAACTTCAACAGGTGATTAAAATGTTCGCTTCCTTCGAAACTCTGTTTTTCGTGAAAAGCTGACAGGAACCGGTGACAACGTTAGAACAAGAGACACAATTTGGACTCAAGAACTTCCTTGTAGTACCATGTAAATTCAAAAAACGGTTCCGTGCTAAAATTTTCACATATTGTCAAGCAACAATTTTAACAAAGTTATCACTTTCACAGCAATTTTCCATTTGATGCAATTTAACCATCTTACATCGGGACGACTTCGTGGTTCAAAATTTCACTTTCTGTCCCACCAAAACAGTTCTCTTCCACGGTCTTCAACTTTTACAAACACTTTTCTCTAATCCGCCTTGAATGTCATAGCAATCGAAAAATCACTAACTGCATGCGCGTCCAAAGAAAGCGGTCTTCCCACTGAACAATTTTTAATCTAACTCAATCGTCGCGTTACGGGAGTTTTCGTTTCCACAGTTTGGCATGCATGCATATTAATCTGCCGTTATCGCGTTATTCATAGAAAGTAGGCGAAGTCCGATCAAATGACAAAAATCACTGATTGCGGCGATAGTGCCGTGTCACGAGGTATGTTAGCCGAGATATTGCTAGCGCGTGATAAGATTAAACGGAAGCTGATTGTTCTCCTCGCGTCCTCGATTCCCACTTTAATACTCGCTTGGGATCTTGGGATCAGGAAAATACCGGGTGTTCCAGGAAGCCCTAGCCAGGGCAAAATCAGAGCTCCGATGACCCGCATCCTGCAGCTAAACCTACACCGCAGTTCAACTGCCCAAAATCTGCTTGAGCAGTTTGCGAGGGACATGAAAGCCGACTTCTTGCTGCTGAGTAAGCAACACCATAATAAAAGTCCTGCATTATGGTACTCTGATGAAACTGGTACTGCCGCTATCTGGGTTCGGAACGGTGACTTTCAGGCGGAGAGTTGTGGACAGGGGGATGGTTTCGTGTGGGTTCGGTGCTCAGGGATCACCTTCTTTAGTGTGTACCTAACGCCTAACGAGTCGATATCATCTTTCCAAGCCAAGCTTAATGCTTTGGAGGGCGCTGTCTGGAACGCAGAGGGCAAAGTGCTCGTTGGGGGCGACTTCAACGCTAAAGCAGTCGAATGGGGCATGCCTCAGACGGATCCGCGGGGAAAACGAATCCTCGAAATGGCGGCCAGGACGCCGTATTGGCTGTGAGGGAACCATACCGAACGTGACATTCGCCTCGGAGTCCTTAGTACGGAGGATACACAACTGGAAAGTATTAGAGGACTACTCAGCCAGTGATCATCAGTGCATTCTGCTTGAAATAAGTGATGCTGTCTCCCGACGTTCGTGCTCTCGGCCTTCTACAACTGGATGGAACATTGGAAGAATGGACGTCGAGAGTTTCGTCAAGGTTCTCACAGCAGGTGAGCCGCTGCAGGGAGCTTCGGAGGGGACGGAAGAACTGGCAGCTCAAGACGTGGTGAACTATACTATGAGCATAATTACGACTGCTTGCCGCGCTTCTATGCCCCGTCGAAGACCCCGGCACGGCAAGCCTCCAGTGTACTGGTGATCAACTGAAATCGCTGAAAAGCGAAGGGAGTGTCACAAGCTTCGACGTGAGGCTCAACGGGCGCGGAACCGTGACGAGGCATGCAACCAGGTGGCAGCATATAAGTCGGCCAGGAAATGCCTTCGCAAACTGATCAACAGTAGCAAGGCTCGCTGCTGGCAAGACCTAGTGGACAATGTGAACAAGGATCCGTGGGGCCTTGGCTACAAGCTGGTCATGGGGAAACTTGGTGCCCGACGGAAGCCTTGTACACATGACGCGGAAAAGATGGACGCGATAGTGTGGGGACTCTTCCCCACCCATCCCGTCCGTGTTGACGCTGTCCATGGTGAAACAGCAGTTGAGTGCCCACTCTTTACACAGCTGGAACCGGAGGAGGCAGTCCTCTCCTTGAAAGCGAGGAAGGTTCCAGGTCCAGATGGTGTTCCAGCTGAGGTGTTGCGGCTCGTCTATCACCATTGTCCTGACTTGCTGCTCAGCACATTCAACGCTTGCCTACAGAATGAGGTTTTCCCGGTATGATGGAAGGTGGCGGGGCTCGTGCTGATCAGCAAGGGGAAGGGAAATCCCGAATCGCCGTCTGTATACCACCCGTTATGCATGCTAGACACGGCTGGGAAAGTGCTAGAGAAACTCATCAAGGGAAGACTCAATGACGCGATTCGTGCTGCTGGGGACCTATCTCCTCGGCAGTACGGCTTTAGAGCAGGACGTTCTACCATCGATGCGATTGCAAAGGTGGTGAACGCGGTCCAAAAGGCAGAGGCATATAGTTGCACCAAGCGATGGATCGTCCTGCTGGTGACACTCGACGTCAGGAATGCCTTCAACTCCGCTAGATGGATGGATATTCTGGACACGCTGGAAAACTCTTTTCAAGTTCCAGAATATCTAATGCGGCTTTTGAGGAGCTACCTAAAGGACCGAAGCCTGCTCTACGACACGACACAGGGCCAACGAAGGATGGACATTACATCGGGTGTTGCCCAGGGATCTATCCTTGGTCCGGACCTGTGGAACGTGTCTTACGACAGGCTACTGAGACTTGAGATGCCAGATGAGCCGCGCTTGGTTGGCTATGCGGATGATGTTGCGGCTCTGGTCGCTAGACGCACCATTGAACAAGCGCAACTTAGGCTAGGTATGCTAATGCGCCGAGTGAGGGACTGGATGACTGCTCGCGGGCTGAGCTTAGCACTGGAGAAAATCGAAGTGGTCATCTTGACAAAAAAGAGAATCCCTAGAGTAAGGATGATCAGTATTGGAGACATACAAATCGAATCGAAGCCAGCGGTGAAGTACCTGGGGCTACTGATCGACTCGAAGATGCGTTTCTCTGAGCAAATCAGGGCAACGGCTGAGAAGGCTGCTTCGGGAGTATCGGCCCTGAGTCGACTTATGGCCAACGTAGGGGGACCCAGCCCATCAAGAAGACGCCTCTTGATGAGTGCTGTAGGGTCAGTGCTACTGTACGGAGCAGAGGTATGGGGCAACGCTCTCAGCAAGGAGGTATACCGAAAACGTTTGGCACAGGTACAGAAAAGAGGAGCACTGAGAATTGCATCTTCGTATCCAACAGTCTCCGACTCGGCGGTGAGAGTGATTGCAGGCGTGATACCTGTCGCCCTCCTTGCTAGAGAGCGCCGCGCTATTTACCTGCGCCGAAACGAGGATGCGAGGGAGATAGTTGTCCGCGAGGAGAGACAGCGCTCGCTCAACGATTGGCAGCAGTCTTGGGTGAATTGCACGAAGGGAAGGTGGACTGCGTGCCTCATCCCGGGTGTGAGACCGTGGCTAAATCAAAGGCATGGTGAGACTGACTTCTATCTGACCCAGCTTTTGAGCGGGCACGGGTATTTTCAGTCTTACCTGCACAAGATTGGTAAGTCACGGTCTCCCGATTGTCGGTTTTGCCCAGGAGAGGAGGACAATGCCTGTCACACATTTTTTGCGTGTACAAAATAGGTCAGGCTGCAAAGGGAACTCTACAGGGAGACGGGAGAGCTCACCCCGGATAATATAGTTGCGGTGATGCTCGAATCGGTTGACAAATGGAACCAGGTGGCACATTATGCTCGGGCGGTCCTAAAATATAAAAGGGACTCACAGCAGCGGGGGGCGCTGGGGCTGGGGGATCGCTCTTCTGGGATTTCCTCTTCCCCTCTCCCCTCCCGCTAGGAAAGGGACTCCTCAGCTTGAAGGCGCCCCACGGCGTAACAAAACGAGACCTGGCCCGAAGTAATGTGTCAAACGGTTCCAGGTTGGGTTCTCAGGTTGACAGGGGAGGTGTTTAGTGGGTAGTCCAGTGGCGCATGGGAGTCCCACACTCTGTGCATAAATAGCATTCACCTCCCTACCACAAAAAAAAAATACTCGCTTGGCTCCAACATATCACCTGCATCACTAATTATGCTCGATAAATCATTGCATATCGATGTACTCAACAAATCGAACACTATTAAACTTTAGCAAATCATTGCTGACTCTCGGAAAATCGAGAATTATAGGTGCGAACACATATTGGTCTGATTTGCGATTATTGGCATATGGGTCGCGCGATCCAATGATTATTTACTTCGCGCACTTCATACGTGTATAGTTTGCACTTATAAACACTTTCAATATCTTTCACGTCGTCTCCGCACTGTGCCACCCGATGCCATCGTTTGCCCTCTTTATAAACTTAATCCCACTTGAAACCACAAACTGAAACCAGTAATCACTAAATGATCATAATAATATCCAGGTGAAAACCAGTGATTCCAGATTTATTGGTAAACTGAAACTAATTTATAAAGAACAACATTCCCCAATCAGAGTACTGTCCGCGCGCGATCACGACTTGATTCACTTTTTCCCTCATCTTCTTCGTTCCATCTTTTCTCTTGTTTTCCCGTAAACACCCACACAAGCTGATCATATCACCAGCTGGTACACCCATTTTGGATCTATCATCTTTATTTTTTTCGTTACTAAGAGAATCGCAGATAAGAGTTCAGTTAACGCTAACGTCAAGAATGGATTCGAATGCATTTTTAGGTAATGCACCGTTGCCCTGCACTAATTCAGGGGTTCCACATCCTAAATTGTAACAGGCAGATTTAAATTTTTAACAAAAACCAAAATTTAACTGCAGTAGGGAAATTTTAACCAAACTAAAGAAATTAAAAATGAAGTAAAAAATTTAAATAAATTGAAGAAAATTTACATGCAGTGAAGAAATTTACATGAAGGAAAGAAATAAAAATTTTAAATGGTAATGAAAAATTAAATTTTGTGGAGAACATTTAAATTTTAATATAGAGGAAAATTGATATGAGGTTACATTAACTAATAATAATAAGAAGACAAGTTGAGTAAGCAGGAGAGTGCTCCTACCAGAAGGTCTTTGTAAACATCCTAGGGTTAGAAGCAAGTTTTCTAATGGCGTGAATCGATAACTTGAATTATTCATCCAATACTTAGATATGAAATTGTTCAAATTTATACAAAAGATGCACAGTTTCTTTCATAAGCACAGTGCAGCCGCCATTTTAATCTAGCTTAAATGATTTTTCTGAATGCTCGGCCGATTGAACATGTTCAAGTTAAACACTATTCCTTAAATTTTCATGAAAATTGAAAGAAAATAAAAGTACCTAAGTCAATTTTAAATATATATAGGGTTTTCCAATAAGAGGTGTTATTTTGAATAGATCTTCTGATTTAACACCTTGCGACTTCTTCCTTTGGAGCCACGTGATAGAGAAGGCCTATGCCAATAGCCCAGCGTCAATTCAAGATCTCAAAGATGAAATTCGTGAGGCTATCGAGGACATAGGGCAGCCACTTTGCGATTTGGTAATGGAAAATTTCATGAAGAGGATATGGTCCTGTAAGCGTGTCGTAGTGGTTATTTGCCCAATGTTAGTTATTGCTATTAACGGCATATCTTCTTCTTTATAATGAATTAAACATCCGATCATTTATTTAAAAAAAATGTCATTTTTCTTTTAATATCAAAATAACACCTCTTATTGGAAAACCCTATATGAACCATAAACACGTGTTATCGTTGTTGTAATTCCATATAATTGAAATGGCTATAACTCACTTGATTATGATTCGATCTCAATTAAATTTTGTGAACATATATATCTTATGTCAGTCTATATAATTGCAAAATTTCAAGAAGTTTAAAGGTACCGTTTTGATTTTATGGGCGAAAATGTAAAATCTACAAATCATACTATTATTAACAAAGTTGAGCGAATTTCGATTTCTAAGGTATTTGTTGCCCTTGTACTCACAAAGGTCCACATTCGTGATAATTTTCAGATTTTTCGGCTGAAAGGTGTCCAATCGCGAGGGGGGGGGACACAAATTTTGGGTACGTTTTGTCTTCCCCTGGACCCCCTAATTCATGAAATGATTTTTTTATTTCAGATTCTAAAAGTTCTAATCAAGACCTTTCATTTGATACCCCATTCGACTACTTTTGATTAAAAAAAATTTTTAAGGGCCAATTCGTTATTAGGGGGGACCCCCCTTAAACATTTTTTAAATTTTTGTCAAGGCCTTAACTTTTGAGAGATCATCACTTCTGACCTTTTCACAAAGTTTGAGCATTCTAGCTTCTATAGTTTCTGAGGAAATCAGCTGTGACGCACGGACAGACGGACAGACGGACAGACGGACGGACGGACAGACGGACGGACAGACGGACAGACAGGTCGCGAAACTAGTAGGTCTTTGTAAAAAAAAATTTTACAAAGACCTAAAAAACTATTCTACAAATTACAATTACAGGGGAAAAAAATTACATATTTTTATTTCAAATCTTCCATTACAATTTGGATAGGAGATAGGAGGGTTTTCGAGCAGTTTGCTAGTATAACTGCTCGATTACTACAATCCTGTAGTTCAGATTTCTTCGTACTCTTCTCGGTTCTGGTTTTGTTTTGCCAGAGTTTTTTCTTTTGCGTTATCGAGGTTTTTTCTGATTTGTCGAAATTCTGGTTTATGGTTTAGTACATCGCTTGGAGCGCATTTAATGGTGGAGTGAAACCTGTCATTATAGTTTCGAATGGCTTGTTGCAGTATTCGTTTTGGTGAAAACTTAGATTTTTCATATATCAGTGTGCGAAATTTTTCGGCAATAGTGCTGTGAAACCTTTCGATATCTGCAAGACCCATGTGGCTATTTGGTTTTGTTAGATGTAAAGTGACGCCTTCTGATTGTAAAAATACTTTTACACGGAGTCCCCTAAATTCATTTCCAGCGACTATTTTCTTTGGTTTACCAAATTTTATGAAAAGTTCCTATAATTTTTCGATTATAGTGACGTGATTTTTATCAGGCAAGTAATATGCTGAGCCAAATTCCGAAAATTTATGTATACTGGTTAGAAAATTGTACTTCATAATAATAAAAATGTCGATATGGATTATTTGGGTCAGGTCTGATGCTGTTTCTGTTTCTTGAAATTTTGAGTTTATAGGTTTGCGGTCATATTTTACAGCTTGGCAAAAATCGCATTGACTTATAACAATTTGAATGAGCTCCTGTAGTTTTGCAAAATATATTTTATTTTTAATGGCATTCCTGAATACCCGTATGCATACTTTCTCGGACATGATATAATGATATCTATTTAACGGCTTCTATTTCCGTGGGAATATCACGGGCTCTGAAAGAATACTTTACGAATTTGACTTGAGGATCATTTGAATACATTTCTCGAAGTTTTTCTTGAATAACATTGTATTGGTGGTCAGATTATTCGGAATAAATACCTTTATTTCCCTTCTTTATGTATCTTCTGAAAATATCGTGAAGGTTATCGAAATCATAATCTGCAATATATATAATTATTTTACCATTTATAGTTGCAATTTCCTGTGTTTTATTGTTGGTCAAAACTATTTGTGTTCGGTATTCGTTTACTATTTCTTCATTTATTGGAATGTCGTCTAAAAATTTTTCCTCCGCTGAATGAGTTGTAGCCATTGTGGCATTATCATCGCCTTAGATGTGCTCGAGGATTCCTAAGTCTGAATAGGAATGGGTGACGTTCTCGAAACTCTTTGTGTCTGAATTTTAGGCTGATCCATTTTGAGAGATCTTTTCCCTTTGCTTGAAGATATTTTATTGGTTGATGATCCGTATAGATTTTAAATTTGTTGCCATACAAGTAAACATACATAATGGCGAGAAATTCTATATCGGTAGCTGAGTAATTTCGCTAATGGCAATTTAGGGTTCGTGATATAAAACAAATAGGGTGGCCATTTTGGGACAAAACGGCGCCTTTGCAAAATTTGGGGCATCAGTTGTTAACTGGAAAGGTTTATTAATGTCGGGAAAACGAAGGCTTGGATGAGTGCTAATCAGAGTTTTTAGTTTTTCGAACGCATCTATATAATTTGGGTCATTGATATTGATTTTGGTATTCTTATTAAGTTACTTAGTTATGGCCTGAGCCACTTTCGCATAATTTTTAATAAATTTCCGATGATAACCGATAAGTCCCAAGAAGCTTTTTATTTGTTTCTCTGTTATGAGCGATTCTAGTTTTTGAATAATATCTATTTTGTCAGGATTTGGTTTCAAACCATCCTTCGTGATAACGTGTCCTAGAAATGATGTTTCTTTCTGCCTGAAAGTGCACTTGTCTATTTGAACTTTTAATTTGTGTGCTTCTAGGACATTAAATACGTCAGTTATCGCTTTAATATGTTCTTTTACTGATGTACTGAATAAGCACGTCGTCTACGTGGACGACGCAAGTTTTATTTATAAAGTCTCGAAGGACTGTATTCATGAGCCTTTGGAACGTCGCCTGGGCGTTCTTTAGGCCAAAAGGCATTCTAATAAATTCGTATAACCCTTGAGGTGTGACAAAAGCAGTCTTTTGTCGCTCTTCTTCTTTAACAAGTATTTGGTGGTAACCTTTGGCAAGGTCAATGGTTAAGAAATATTGTACCCTACCTAGTTTGTCTAATATCGAATCTATATTAGGGAGAGGAGATTTGTCGTTTACGGTAATTTCATTTAGACGACAATAATCTTTGATTATTCGAAATTTTTTCTTTCCTGAATTGTCAGTTTTCTTAGGGACGACTATAAGTGGGCTTGAATATTTTGAATACCTCTTCCTAATTATTCCTTGATCTTCCATTTCCGAAATTTGTTTCCTGACTGTTTCCTCGTGTTTCAGAGGATATCTGTACGATTTTGAATTTATTTGCTGATCGGTTGATGTTTTAATTTCATGTTAGATAGTAGGAGTACTTGTTAATTTGTCTGTTTTAAAAAATTATTTTCTACCATCTTTAATGAACAAATATGTTTGATTGCATGAGGATTATTTAGGAATTTAAGTCTTTGACCATTGAGAATAATTGTTCTTTCTTCTAGATCGATGAATGTGTCCATATTATTAAGTATATCTGTTCCAATAATGAATTGTAAGAACATGAAAAATGTGTTTCTAAAAAATCTGGAAAAATTATCAAGGGAGATATCTATGGGTATAACTAAAACAAATACCTCAGAAGTCAAAATTCTTTCAACTTTGTTAATAATAGTATGATCCTCGAATTTCACATTTTCTCCAATAAAATCGTCTTTGACATGTTTCTTGATTTTATCCGTTGCTGGTTACTGCATTTTGTAAGTTGCGTACAAAACCCTTCTGACATGAGCATAGGTCTGTCTACCCAACTTGTTTATATTATTTCCGCTTTCCAATTAAAGAGAGAGAGAGAGTCAGTAAAGTAGATTAAAAAGTTTGCAATTACTATGTTTGGAAGAAATGATGAGGCTTAACATACTTGTCATTCTTTTGATTGTTATATTTGAATATAAAACAGTTAATTTTTGGTTTTGTTATTGTTGCTTTGTTCGAAAACTGCATTTTATTGCCGTACTACACATTATTTGTTTTAGCTGAGCTACACTTTATTTGCAAAGAATAGAGTATGCGCAGACTATCAGTGTGAAAGATGGGAAGAAAAGCAATGTAGTACGAAGGGGTCTGCAAGATTAACTTTATAAACCAAAAAATGAAGAAACAAACCTAAAGAAATTCGCAAAATATGGATTATGCTTGCACTCGTGTAACGATCCTCTAATTATATCTTATTTCGATTAATTACTTGAAACATGAGTCAGAGGTCGATTTAATCGAAATTTTAAGGTTATTTACATACAATACCTAGAATAAAAATAAAGTCTATAAAGCATATCAGAGAAAATAAAGTATATTGTTAGTATATGTATGCCTTCTATAGATCATTAAATTTTCGTATGCTATCTACGAACATTGTAGTGAATAGGTTGGTATAAATGCCCGTAAAGGACTGCAGCGATGGTCTGCTGCCTCGGCGAAAGAAAATGGTGATGGCTGCCGAGATTGGCCTTGTCTGGGGACGCGTGAATGCGTTGGCAGGCTAGCATTGTGGTGTCGTGGGGCGGGTTCATTCCCCCAGCACATGGCTGGCGGAATTTGCATTCACGAATTCTCGACCGAAGTCGAAAAATTGTAGGTAACTACAAAAGGACGGAATTGTTTGTTCAAAGAACAAGTCGAAACAAGCCAAAACAGACGGACTTAGGGGAACCTCGTTGATACCCGACGATTCTCATGGCACACAAATAAGAGTGGGGCAACCGGATGGTTGTGGTGCCCCCTCGCATCCGCCCAACCGGATCAAGATCCAAAATGTTGCAGTGGCCATATATTTCCCTTCTGAGTGGAAACTCATACAAATATACTTTGCATGAGCCTTCCCATCAAAAAAATAAATATAAAGTTGACCAATTTATGTCATAGAGCTATGTAATTGGATCACATAACCCTATGCTATAAAAAGGGCACTTAAACTCGAGGCCACCTAACCCGCAAGAGCCCCTGTCACTAAAAATCAGCGGGAGCGCGCCCGATGGCTAGCTCATTTTTCTGGGAAAAGCTTTCCACCATGCCGGGTCCTGTATCCGGTCCGAAGAACAAAATGAAAAGACCGGCGGTCAAATCTAACAATTCATCATTATTATTTCATTTTTCATGAAAAACTCTCCAAGCATTATAGTTTCCTATCTATCGCAACACAATTTCAGTTGTTTTATTTAAGGGTCCTAATGATTTTCAAACTACTAATAAACTTAATCTTTTTACATTAAGAGCAAACATAGATGTAAAGCACTAAAAAAAACACAAAGGAGCAGAACTATGATTCCATTAAGGTAGATACATGTAAGAGATCAACTTCCTCTCTCTTTTTTTTTTTAAAATATGTCACCTTCTGTCCTTGTGAAATTTCCTATTTCGAATGCCTGTATTAAGTGTACATTAAAAAAATTTAAAAATATATATATTAGAAATTTTAAAAATGTATATATAAATAATTTAAAAATCTATATAAAAATTTAGCATGTATATAAAGAAAAAGTTTGAGAGGTTCATAACAACAAAATTGAAATCAATCAAAAGGGTACTTACCCAACATCCTCGACGAGCGCTCGTTGACGGGGTGGGTAAGTCCTGGAATTCAATCTAGGCCTCTACCGGTAAATGGATTAAAATATTGTTTATGGGACACTTAAAAAAAATTTAAAATAATTATCAATTTCAAAATAATAGTCAGACTAATTTCTTCGAGTGCTGCCTTGAATTGTTGATTATCTTTCCGATCTTCATAATTATCCTTAATACCATGCAAGAGCTGTATATAAATATCTGTAAACGATTTCATTGGTTCTGAGACATAATTTAAAGTTTCTTCGTCGCTGTGATGTCGGTTTTTAACACAAGTAACACTTTCTTCTGTTTCCTTGAAAGTTTTTGAGTCTCTGGAGTCTACATAGGGTTTGTCAAGTCAAAGTTCATTGTTTTGTAGACCCATTGATCTGTGTTGTTTTTTTTTTGATTTTCTCTCACGTATATCCTTTTTAATTAACTGAAATTGGACGATCACGAGCTTTTGATCACAACTTCTTCAAATGTTCTAATAAATATTTGCTTAACAGTTCACAAAGTTTCTGAGAACGATTCCTTTTATGTGCCGAATCAAAAAATTCATGAACCGTAAATCATTCCATAAATTCCGCTCACTTTTCCTCACGAGCTGTACACCCGTCTTCCTCCGCTCACACCACCACTACCTGAACCAGCGCTCCAAGCCATCTTTAGCACACACGTATTGGTCTGATTAGTGGCATATGCGTCGCGCAATCGAGGGATTATTTACTTCGCGCACTTCATGCGTGTATAGTCTGCACTTATCATTCACTTATGCACCTCGCTGCCAACTTTTCATATTCCAGTCCGCCCTGTTCACTCGTTTATGTTTTTCATAAAGAAATTAAATTGATCGTCGGTTAGAATACGCTCTTCGATTTTATTGAAAATTTGCGCGACACGACCGGCGATTACGTGCTTGCAAGTATATTGGCTTTGATGAATTAAATTGAATTTTAAATGATTGACATGGACAATAGTTTACATAAGAAAATAGTTATAAACATGGTTGGCGTGTCCTTGCACTTCAATCAACTCCCGAAGACGATTCGGTGTCTTATATCGTTGTCTTCTTACTCAGGCCCGAAAACGGAAACACCGCGTCACGTCGGGAACTAACCTCTTCGAGTAGCCTAATCAGCGCCATCTAGTGCTGTTTACATCAAACAAATTTTTTAAAGGTTTTTGACAGTATATATGACTGTAGTTTGAAATTTGATCAGTACTATGTCAACGATTTATTTTAAATATGAGACGTCGAAGACATTAGCGCGCAAATATATGTATTTCGATCCCGTTTGTATCATTTCGGTTAAATTTTATCTGAGAAATCCCATATTTGACAATCTCAAAAGTAGCTGTTTATCGAAATTTAAAGCTACTGATCAGCTGTTTCCGGTACGGGAAGTGATGTCAGGTACGTTAATTGATTTCCTTATGGGCTTATATACAACTACTTTGACACTATCTAATATTTCTATCGCACACCTTCGATACACCAAAGACTAAAAATAAAAAAAAGTATTTCATCGACTTATCAATTATTTCTCACTTATTCAAATTCGTCCGGTTTTGTATGAAATAAAACGCATGTGGAGCAAAATTAAACAATTTAAGTCCTTATTGTATAGTAATCTCTTGTATTCCCGGACTGTCTAAGTTACATTCAGAATTTTTGAGATTTATTTCATCTGCATCTGAAGGCGATTTTGCTGGATCTTCATTGCCCGATCTGATTCTTCAGCTATGTCGGCAACGGGAGTCGGAGCATCTTTATTCACGTCACCCGCAAGTTCTGCTTCGTCGTCAGTAAAGTCTGGCGTGGGGGGGTGGGAAGATGGGAATTATTTTGCTACTTGGCTCCTTCCCCAGTAATTTGTTAGATTTCAATAGATCGAAAAGATCTTCGGAGTTATCAGGCAATGTTGAAATTGTATCACTTTTTATTTTGTTCCGTTCGTTTTAGTACCAGGAAGTAAAGGTGATGAGCTAACAGCTCTTCCCTCACCTCTATCTATTTTGTCGAATTTCCCTCGTTTGTAAACAAGCGTTGAAACTCTCTTTTTGGAAACTTGATTATCTTGCTCGTCTTTACTCTCATCTACAGTAGCAGGTAAATTTGCAGCACTTATCGACTCACTGATGTCATCAACATCATTTCCATTGAGATTATCAACGACTGTTTCTTCACATTCTTTCTCGTTCAGTTCATCATCCTCAGCAAGAACCTCGTGTTCTTGAATATCTTCCTCATTATTCCCTACAACTTCACCGTCATTATTATCAACAGATTTACTATTCTCAACTTGCTCAAGTTCAACATTATCATCACTAGGTACGGTTTCTTCCTTGCTCGTATTTTCCACTTCTTTCATTTCTTCATTGATGTCACCCTCAATATTATCTGTATCTTTGTGCTTAAACTGAACAACCTTGCGGAGTTTCGGTTAAGCTTCACATAACATTCCTTCCCGTTGATAAGACTTCGTCGGATCCCATCCCTTTGCTGTTTTTTCTTCTTTTTTCTCACGTCCAAAATTGACAGTCTGTGACACTCACGACAAGATCCATGCGGATTTCCTGCTTTTCTTGCGCACACACCACTTGGGCACGAAAATTTAAGCCCCATTAGCAATTACCAATTATACTTTCATACAAAACTTGCGCACGACGAACGCCAAGTTTTTTCGCTGATGTACAACAACGTTTGTTTTTTTTTATAGGAAATATGCTTGTCTTTGTGGTACACACGCCTGAGCAGCAATGCACCCCCACTTATTCACCGATCGCCAACACCTAGCAAAAACAACCCGACGAACGCACAAGGAAAACTCTGGATTTTTACAGCACTTTGATGCCAGCAGATAATAGACGCTCAGACATAAGTAGTTGATCTCCATTAATTTTCCATGCTGGCTATATAATGATGACCTTGTTGGAAGTGTTCCATTGTCAAATGAAATTCAGTAACGCAACTTTGCATTAGAGTAGCACTTTTCCGCGGTAGCATTAGCGCGCAGTTAAAGCCATACTCACGTCAATTTACATACTTTAAAGCACCCTAAGTCAAGTCAAAGACAAAAGCGCTTTATTTAATACTAATCGTTATAAATTTTTAAAAGAACATAAAGCAAATTCCAACCAATAAAACTATAAAAAACTTAATGGCCCGAATGGCTCTATAAATTTATACGTTATCAGTTAAACACATTTAATAAAAAAAATACACTTGCAAATTTAAATTAATTAAGATTATTTCATATTTTTTGATTCAATTGGAAAAAGGAGAAAAAACCAACCAGCATTATTCAAAAATTACTTATATTACTAACACAACAATGAACTTATATCCTATACCTAATATGTTACACCCTAATTCTAAATAAGTTAAATAAAAAAAAAAAAACAAAAAAAACGTTACCTTATATTGAAACCTATACCTAAATTATAATACAAATAAACAACAACACTAGATGTAGCAATAGTGAGATGAATCTAAAAAACTAAGTAACGAGAAAAAGCACAAAAACAGAAAATAAACACGAATAATTTAGACATTGTCATTCAGCCACCAATACCTAGATTGCTCCATCTCAGCTCGACCAGCCTCAACGAATCTAGCAAATGAGTATCTCCATTGGAATTGTTGGTCTCGTGAACTCAGATTCGGAGGATATTTTATCTTCTTATCGGTGGCCCGTCGGTATATGTGATATATGATTGGGACGCCGTCAGAATCAAAAATATATCGATTCATGTCCAAATACACGAATGCTTCTGGAGGAACGAAGCCAGTAGTGAGGCAAGTCACAATATACCCGTCTGTAGGGTGGAACGGCTGTGAAATCCAAGGGTTTTCACTCACAGTCACAGATCTTGCGGTATGATTCCGAAGAAGTTTCAATATGAAGATATCGACTCTTGTCACTTGAGCGGTTTGATAAATTTTTCTATTCGATATATAGTGCTTCCAATCCGTCTCAGGCTTTCTGTACAAACCAGTACATGCACGAAGACATTTCCTTTCGAAAACTCTTAATCTTTCCATTGTACTAGCACTCTGGTTGTACCAGATCTGGCATCCGTATGTCAAAGCTGGCCTAACCAGGGTCTTGTAACAAATAACTTTGACTTTTTGATCAATGTATCTGGAATGAAAGAGTCGCCGAAGGGCCATGACTACTTTTAGTGCCTTACTGAGCATGATTTTGACATGTTCAGTGTAGTACAGATACTGATCGAGATGAACACCGAGCATCGAACACAGGATTTATGTGGAACCCGTTCTGAACTACCCTCACCAGCCATAATGTGGAAATCCTTCCAATTACGTTTCAGGTCTTGACTGACCCCCTGCAACGTTGTCCGAAACAAGATTGTTTCGCACTTCTGCGCATTGATTTTCATTCGCCAATTGTCAGTGTAGAGCTGCACATCATTAAACATTTTTTGAAGATTGCTCTGAACTATTGTAGTTTTTCGGTCTGCCGTATAGATGATCAGATCATCAGCAAACGCTACCAATGATCGCGTTGGCGAGACATTAAAATCAAAGCTGTTCAATAGCTTGCGAATGAATATTGAGAAAAGCAGGGGCGCAGTAACTGTTCCCTGCTGTAGACCATTCAAGACCTTGAACTCGCGCATTGCCGTCAGATTTCCGTCAGTTACAACAAACGATTTCCCGTATAACATATTACACATCATGGCGACAAGGTGTCTGGGGAACCTGTCCTGAAGAAGTTTGAAAACTAGTCCATCTAACCACACCTTATCGAAGGCTTTCTCCATATCAATGAGACATGCTCCAACACATTCTTTGTTGTTTAGTTTCCAACAGATGTCTGAGGTTGCTTTCGTTATTGCATGTATGGTCGAATGCCTGGCACGAAAACCAAATTGGCAATTCGGCATCAACTCATATTTCTCAATGTGGGCGTTTAATGCTCTGTTGAGTATCACTTCAAACACCTTGCTGATGTTAGGCAGCAAGCTGATTGGGCGATAGCTTTTGGGGCACGAAGATTCTTTTCCTTTCTTGAAGATCGGAAATACCTTAGCCTTTTTCCACTCATTTGGGAAATATGAATTGTTCAACATGTTGTTGAACAATATGCAATAATTCCTAATAGCAACCTCAGGCAAATGTCGGAGAACTATATTTGGAATACCGTCAGTACCACATGATTTTTTGTTGTTTATTCTGCGAAATATGAAACACAAGTCTTCATAGCTGACAAAATAATCAATAAGATTCAAGCTCGGTATGAGGTCAGATGTTAATGTTTCATCGAAATGAAGAATTGATTGGCCGTTCAGGCTTGATTTGAAGTCGGAAACTTTTGCTTCAACGACCTCCGAAAATATTTCATTCCCTCTCTCTTGGTTTGGCAGATGAACCAATTCTAAATGTGTTCCAATCAGGGCAAGTTTCTGCAATCCATCACATACAATCCTGTTTCCATTTCTATCCGGAGTCGTACTATCAATTTCGATACCAGCTCTATCGAGAAGATTCATCTCATCACTAGTGACTTCAAGATTCGATATCTTCACTCGAGACTTCCTGCGAAATAAGCTATTCACTTTCGCGAAAACGCCATCTGGGTCCTGTGGGCTAATACCCCTCAGTTTTTCCGCCCATTGATTGCTGACCTCACTCCTGAAGTATGAACGGATTAAGTTCCGGACATTCTTCAGGTGTAATTTCAACAAAGCCAACGAGGGATGGTTGTAGTCCAAAAATCGTCGATAAATATTGCTGACGCGTGTGAGAAGAAGGCTTTACAATCTTTTCAACCTTGCGATGGTTGGTGTTTCATATCCTTCCATATTGTTTCGATGTTTAATCTTGGGAACTACTTTCTCAATCGTTTCCAACGTCAGCTTCTCTAACTTCGACAAATAGACATCTATTTCATCGTCAGTTAGATTTCTGTTATTAGGAACCATTGAGCAAGCATTGCCATCATCAGAAGGAGGACATTGCTTCTGGTACTCCCGATAAAACTTCTTTTGAAACTTTCCCCAGTCTGTTTTTTTGAAATTCAACCGATGGTTTTCATGTTGAACTGGAATGAGGAAGAAATCATCCCTTTGATGATTGGTTTCCATTACGATTGCGTTATGGTCGCTATCGTAAGGAAGCACCTGCAGTTTCCGTTGAGGACTATTAAAGCTGAATTCAAGTCTTGCGTCAGCAATGCAGAGGTCCAAATATGAATTTGTCCTAGGGTATGTTGGGAACTCCGACCCATATAGGTTGCACCTGTATTCAATTTGGTTCTCTGTTATCCATGATTTCAGGAATACACCTCTTGGATTATTGGTGGCGTTTAGCCATGATGTATGCTTGGCATTCAGGTCACCGGCAAAAATATAATAACTATGCAGCCTGTTCAATTCGAGTATTTCAAACAAGGAATTGAGTTCCTCCTTGAACTTGAGAACATTTTGACCAGTTGCATAGGCAGAGATAACGAAGAAGTTATCCCCACCTGGCAGTGAAATTTTGATGACGGACACTTCAAGAAATTCAAAGCTTTTGAATTCGACTTTTTCAATATTTTGGAAACAATAGGGTCTTCTAACCAATATCCCGGTGCCACCTCCCCCATCACCTATTACCCTATCGTTTCTTACGAATGCAAAATCTTTGAATTCCATGGAATGCCATGAATTGAGGTGGGTTTCAGTGAGAAGTGTGATGTCAGGCTTTTGCTTAACAACAAATTCAAGGAGATAATCACGTCGATGTATAGCAACGATAGAGTTGACGTTGATCGATATGAGGCGAAGCCTATCCATGGGAATATGACTGGATGACAAGTTATTATTAGGCATTTGAAAGACCTAAACGCTGAAAAGCAAAGTTAATTTTTGAATCTTGTTTATCGATTCTCTCCGATAAAGAATTAAGTTGCTGGTAAATTTTGAGAAGCAGCTCATTATTGCCACTTACATTATTTACATTATTTCCAGCATTTTCTGCTGGTCCTCTAGCGGCGAGTGCAAATGATACTCCGGGCTTGACGAAGTTGGAAGGTATGATATTACGGTGTACTTGTGTTTGCTTTGGAGCAAATTTAACTTTTGCATCTTGATATCGGGAGCATCCTCGATATGATGCTGGGTGACCAAAAACACCGCAGTTAACGCAGTATAATTTTTCTTTAGGCTCCGTCTGAGCCAATTTGCACTCACCGGGAGCATGAACGTCTTTGCATTTAACGCAACGATAGTGCATGGCACAATTGGCAGCCGAATGTCCAAATCTTTGACACCGGTAACACTGGTTGACTTCTCTTTTCTGGAGGCGTTCCCACCTCACCACTCTGAAATTCAAGTACCTTATTTGTTGAAGGGCACTTGGACTGCTCTTATTTGCAATTTGTACCAGGTAAAGTGGTAAATTCTTCCTTTCTATGGTCGACCTTCTTGTCGCAAAGGCTTTGACTGAAACAAAATCAATATCTGGTGCAGCTTCCTTGAGCACCTGAAGAAGATCGACCGTATCCTCTCCGCTGTCCAAACCCTTCAACAAGAAGGTCTGATTCTTTTCACTTTTTGGGGTATAGGTGAAGTGTGGAACCTCCCCAGAAATCAGCGCATCTTTGGCTGACTTGAAATCAACCAGTGATTTCGTCCTGATAGTTAATTTTTCGGCATGAACTCTTTTGATTTCGAAATTGGCCAGTTTATTTTCGGCTGCCAATAGCCGAACCATATCTTTCCCGGTTTGTCCGAACACGTTGATTGGCGGAACTTTTTCTGTCTTGTTGGAAGCTTTTTCAGAGGAACCAGCAGAAATGCGGGCTGGTTTTTTCTCCTTATTTTTGTTCTTTAAATATTGAATGAAATTAACGTCATTATCTTGATTAAAATTACCTCTGATGTTTTCTTCGATTTCCATATCTTCGGTTAATCCCTCCAGCGCTGCAAAATAATTTTGGCTCTCGTTGGTGCCACCAGCACTTAGAACTTCCTCTGGATTTACTTGCTTTGCACTTTTCTTCGGCTTTGTTACCTGTTGCCATTGATTTTGTGGCTGCGTCTTTTGAGGCTTCATCCCTTGCTTGAAAAGATCCTTGAGAGACTGTATCTCTTGCCTTAGTTAATCATTTTCTTTCTGCAATTTGGCCATTTGTTGATTATCCGCTATTATTTGCAGCTTGCACCCTCCATCTGCGGAGTTTTCTTCGTTATGTTTTCTTTGAGTGATTGTCGCCAGTTTCGTATTCGTCGTTTCCCCAGGTTGCCCCAACGGTGGGAAGCCGTCGGGCTCCTCCATACCAGTGGCGAAATTTTCTTTGTGAATTTGTTTTTCGTTACCAATCGAAGTAAAAATATTCGATAGAAATTTCCTGAGTCGATTACTTCGACAATATAAGATTTTTTCCGATAAAAATTAACTTTGGACAAACGTTTTTAAAAAATTAATTTTATTTTTGAAAACTTTTGACAGGAGCGATTTAAAAGACGTCTATACGCAAAGACTACTACGATCCAATCTCTCCTTTAAAGCACCCTCGTTCAATAATCATGTCACTTGATCATTTCTATTCAATTTTCACGCAGCAGTAGTGTTCCCAAAAGTTCGGCGGCCACGATGAAGGTTCGCTCCCGCTCAGTCGCCGCCTGAAACGAGTATCACGTTAGACATTTTTCATTGGATTCTGGCCCAGCGAAACGGCGCCTGCTTGCATCGCATCGTTTTCCAGTTGGGTACATACTTTGCTCGTCATCTCACAAAAAATTGTTGCCTTCGACATGCACGAACGACGGATTTGAGCAAATCGCTCCCCCCAGTTGTGCTAGTTGCTCAGTTATGGGTTGCTATTAATTGAAATTTTGATAGGAGATAGGAGGGCTTTCGAGCAGTTTGATATTGTAACTGCTTGAAAACAAAAATTAACCGAAGTAAAAAGAAAAATGAAAAAAATTTCAAATAGCAATAAAACTTAAATTTCATGACGAATACAATTAAAGGGAAACGATTAAATATGATATAAAGGAAAATTGATATAAAATTACGTTTAAAAATAATTAAAAAAAACATTATTTTATAAATTACAATTATGAATGCAATTAAAATTTCGGTTAAGGGCAGGAATGTTTTCGAGCAGTTTGCTTGTTTTTAACTATCCTCGCCAGCCATGATGTAGAAATCCTTCCAATTACGTTTCAGGTCTTGACTGACCCCCTGCAGCTTTGTCCGAAACTAAATTGTTTCGCACTCCTGTGCATCGATTTTCATTCGCCAATTGTCTGTGTAAAATTGCACATCATTAAACATTTTTTGAATATTGCTTTGAACTGTTGTAGCTTTTCGGTCTGCCGCATAAATTGTCAGATCATCAGCAAACGCTATCAATAGCTTCCAAATAAATATTGAGAAAAGCAGAGGCGCACTAGCTGTTCTCTGCTGTAGACCATCCAGGACCTTGAAGTCGCCCATAATTGTCAGATTTCCATCAGTTACAACAAATGATTTCCCATATAACATATTGCACATCATGGCAACAAACTCTGAATGGAAGTGAAAGCGGCTATTAAGACCAATGCAGAACAGACGATCGGACATCAAGTCCGACGCAAGAGGAATGATTGGTTCGATAAGAGTGCCAGAATGCGTCCAATAAAAAGAATAAGGCGGACAAAGAAAACGCAGTTAGGAAAGCCAGGACGAAGAGAGAACACTATGAAAATCTCAGAAGAGTAGCGAATAAGATAATTAGAATTAAGAAAAGAAAATACTATGACGACCAATTGAGAAGTATAGATGTGAGCCTAGCGAGCAACAACACAAGACTAGCATACAAACTAGTGAAAAGCCTGAAACGTGGTTATCAGCCCAAAACCACGCTCTGTCTTGATGAAATCGGCAATATCATCGCTGATGAAACGAAGATTAAGCAAAGATGGGCATCATATTTCAAGAACCTCTTTAATCCTCCTCACAGCTCCAGAACATTGGAGCCATAGATGCAAGCGGAGAGCGTTCATTGACCCCACCAACTCTGGATGAAGTTTGTTTTATCGTCAAAGACCAAAAGAATAATAAAGCGCCAGGTATCGATGAAATTCCAGTAGAACTCATCAAATATGTCGGCAGCATAGTCCATAAAGCTATTCACAAAGTCATCCAGCACATTTGGCAATAAGAACATATTCCGTAAGAGTGGAGCCAATTTATTATATTCCCTACCCACCAAAAAGGTGGCAAGTTATATTGTAAAAATTATTGAGAAGTATCACTACCTTGTCTGGCGTACAAGATATTTTCAAAGATCTTAGAAAATAAAATCGGGTCATACGTCAATAGTATTATTGGGGAGTATCAAGGTGATTTCAGAGCAGGTAGATCGACAATAGACCAGTCAGTCAAGCAGGCACTTGAAAAATGCAGGGAGTTCAACAAAGACGTACACCAAACTCTCGTTGACTTTAAGCAAGCATACGACAATATTGATCATGACGTACTGTACCAAATAATGCTTTGCTTTGGCATCCCAGCCAACTTAGTCCGTGTTACCAAAATAACAATAACGTCGACAATCTTCCAAGTCCGCATCAATAGCCAACTCACCGATGCCTTTGACACAAATATCGGACTAAAACTGGGAGATAATCTAGCCCCATTGCTATTCAATTTGGCTCTGGAACACGTCATTAGAAAGCTACCTGTCAATACAAGTCAAGCCAAGTAGTAGCCTATGCGGGCGAGATCAACATTTTGTCACAGTTGTTAACAACTACTAAAGAACTTTTCTTGAAACTCGACAGCGTCAATGAGAAAAAACAAAGCTCATGACTCAGTCGAGGAAGAATAGCTCAAATACTCAAAATATCACACTTGGCGAATACAATATTGAAAATGAGAGGAAATTTGTGCATTTAGTTGCCAAAATAGCTAGAAATGTGTATGAAAGAGACGAAATACGCCGAAGAATACCGCTCACAAATAAAATTTGTTGTTCAGTTTTGGCGATCTTGAAGATCAGCTGCATACACAGGAAAACAAAGGGTCCTGAGGTGGATAATTGGAGCCAAACTAGACGGCGAACAATGGTGAATTCGATACAACCATGAGCTGTATGAATTTTTTTACGGGCCAGAGGTCGCAACGATTGTAAGACTGCGGAAGCTGCAATTGGCTAGCCATGTAAATCACGGATACCCAAAAAGGTATTCGTTGGGAGAACTGAAGGGTGGAGACCAGTGAGGAAACCGAGGAAACGCTGGTCTGACTCAGTCAACGAAAACAGCTCATCGCTGCTCGGATTTCAAAATTCGAGGACGTGGTCGATGGACCGAGACAGTTGAAGGCGCTTTTTGCAGGAAACGAAGGCCTGAGTGGGGCTGTAGTGCAACGAAGGAGAAAGCAGGGATATAGGCTGGCCCCATTGCGTTTCAATTTTGTTCTAGTGTACGTCATAAGAAAGCTACCTGTCGATACACGAGGTACTCATAGCACTACAGCCCCCGAGAGGGGCTGTAGTGCTATGAGGAAGAAGAAGAAGAATTAAGATAATCTTTGCCTGAAAAGCTTATTTACATTTAAGATCTTTAACCGCTTGAATTTTCCTGAAAACTCAATCACATATAATTCACACCGATAATTACTGAAGTAAACAGTACTTACAAGATCATGAATATTTTTCCAGAAAAAGCCTTCAAATGTGTGCAAAGTTTAAACTATATTAATGAAAGAATATTAAATTTAAAGTGATAGTTATCATTTCATGGAATACAAATTTATGCAACGGTTTAGTAGTTATAGCAAGTACAATACATATTATGAATACATTTAGCCTCGTTTTTAGCTCAACGCATTTTGAAATGTTCAGTTACATAAAGATTCGAGAAAAATCATTTAATTTGTTTAGTACGAAAAAAAAAGAACTTTTTCTTAGCATTAAAGACTGGAAAAAATCATACCATTCATCAACGAAATTCTTGGAAGAGATAACAGAATTAAGTAAGTTTCAAATGTTTTACATGCAGCATACTTTAATACGAGTTGCAATCAAAAAATCTATTTCGTACTGTTAATGTCGGTTATATCCCTAATTGAGTACTCATAAAATGTTAACATAATTAATAACCATATGTTGGCAATTACATACATTTTTAATAATTGAAACTCACCCATATAGCAAACAGTGACTGTTGTACACTTTTTCTAAGGGTCATTGTCGTTCACCGTTATCCAATCGAAATGGACTTGGCAAGAAACTTTAACTTAAATAAATTCAACCGTTTAGTGGGAACAGTTTTCAACTGTATCCTCGTTCAAAAGTAATGGGTGGGTAAATGTGGAAAATCAGAAGATGCTTTTTTTTGATTATTTTGCCATACTATATGTTAGTGCTAATAACTGTATTGTGAACTGTTGAACTACTATCGAAAATAAGTATATTATATTATATGCTACTGCGTGTTGCCTTTCATACCTTGTATAGATTTTCCGTCTGAAATCGTTCGAACGAATTCGGAACCGACCTCTCATCGGTTCTAGACGTGAAGTCTGAGTCATGCCAACGAACGGTACCAACCGGTCAACCAGTCTGTGCACCGATAATCCATTTCGCGGTGGCTGCTTGTCGGCCAGCTAGTTCGGAGAGGATTTCGGTCACAGGTCTTTAAATGGATTACGCTCAATTACGTATTTCAGCCATCATAGAATGCCCGTTTCAAACGCGTCAACAATTCAAACATACGGAAGGGAAACCTACTTTACTTTATTCCGTATTTCTTCATCATTCTAGTCAATTACAAAAGCCTAAATTCCATTTCGTGTTCCCGCATTTTACCGACGCAGTACCGAAAAATACACTGCGTTAATTCAATCCCGAAGAACACTACGTTAATAAAAAGGCAAGGCAAGCGAAGGTACCGCGTACCGCACGCGACGTGAAACCGGCCATCCGCGGATTTTTAAAACCCTACTCTCTTTACGGCATACTTACCATGCACTCTCCCTCCCACTGGAAAAAAGAAAGGCAGGCTGGAAAGGAAAGTCTGGTTAAATTGGCAGTTCATTTTATTGCTATCAATTTCAAAATACTTAAGGTTTACAAATATTAAATATTCAAAAGCTTATAGTTCATAATTTCATATTTGCACATTAAATTTAGAATGAATTTTCCTACAAAATATGCCTTACGAGTTCAAACTGATCTTTAAGAGATTCACTTATGCTCATATAAAACATGATTTTTAAATGATTCTCGTTCAATTTGTTTTTAATCTTATACATAATGAAATATTAAATATTATATGGCGTATCATTCTTTATTTCATAAAATTAAGAATTTTTGAGAAAATTACGTTAAAATAAACTTGAAAATAGCTTTAACTTTTTGACTTACTTTTTTTTGCAGTATAATATAATTGTACAATACAGATAGGAATTGAAAAAAATAGTAATTAATTATGATTTGATACATATATATTCGCTGGTTTATATTCGGGAGGTACTTTATATACTAAAAATGGTGTTTCAATAAATGTTATACATTTCTCATGATTGCAATATTAATTTTTATGTTAATAAATCCAATCTTATTGCAGAGAAAGTCGAATGAAAAATAATGATTGGTGACTCTAAACGGCTCAGAAGCTCCCTTCTTTTTTTGTTATCGTACCGATGAGTGAATTTATGAACACGTAAATTCTTGTTGTGGCGGAAATTTTCTCCACATATGTCAATAGGAAATGGATTTAAACCGACGTGAGTTGATCCGCACTGATAGAAAAATTGAAGAAGGTACACCACTTAATTTTCATTGCATAATTCAAATAACCCTAAAGTTTAGATATGTGGAAATTACAAAAAAAAACTTACAATTTGTTGTTCGAATTTCGCCCAAACTGGTCAAACTTTGACGATGACATTCCCTCGGATGATATTTCACACTTTCACAAAACTTTATTACTTCTAAATAAGATTTTATTTCTTATTAAACCGGACTTTCCCCGTTCACTCACTGACGTTTCCTATTCCGTTGGGGAACTGTAGTTGCTGGGAAGAAAGACAGTATTTTACTCCCTGCACCGGCAGCCGAACTTCCTCCCGCTCGCCATGTGGCTGTCAACCCGACTTGACATCCCACGACAAAACTTGACGTGAGATGGGAAGCCCTCACAACTGACACGAGATCGAAAGCCACATGGCAGCAAGGTGCATCCGTATTGGTCGCCAGTGGCGTAGGGGCGATTCATTACAACCTGAATAACTGGAATCCATCCACAAATCGATTCTTGGTGGAGATAAATCTGTTGCAAGTTCGGAAACTTGAACTTTACCTAACGGATCTCGTCCTTTACTGTGACTCAATTTAAATGTCCAGGTTGGACTCAGTGAAAGGTAGGCTTAAAAGTTTAGTGAAAGTAAAACCCCTTTACCTATCCTTGTACAAAAATTATGCGAGAACATACATACATAGGTCGAAAGAGCTGTAGTGTGCTCCTGCCAGAAGGATTTTGTAAACCAATTAGTAACTCAAACAGCATCTTCTGAATATCAAAGCTTGACTCATTTACAGATTCCATAAATTGTGTTCAAAAACTTAAGCTTAATTATTATGCATTTAAATTTGCCGCCATTTCATTTTCAGTACTTTGACCTCATTGACCGAGTAGTCATGATAACATATCAATGCTAAAAACCATTTCTAAAATGTTTATCAATATTCCTACATATCTGTAGTATCTAGGTAACCCGCATCTCCCCAGTATCACATATTCTTGTTGTTGTAATTGCTAAATATTCAATCGCCTGTAACTTGCTGTTTATAACCCGATTATTGCAAAATTTTCAAGATACGTACAAGACTCCTTAAAAACTTAGATAGGAGTTTTTAACCAATTTAAGGTTCACTTTTTGATTTTATAGGCAAAAACGGAACATTCATAATACATTGTGACAACGAAGTACCCGGAAATTGTAATTTAAATTCACCGGGTAAAGGATATTTCAAAAAAATGTATTTTGCTAAGTTAGTAGGACGGTTCTTAATTACTATGCCTAATATGAGCGCGATCTGTCATCCAGTTTGTTTACAGCAGCTGCTTAAGTCGGTACACCTCAGTAGTGAGTTGCAATTTTTGTGATTTTGTGATTTTATTTTATTGTGACCGAATTTAAAGCCAAAAACGCAATAAATAGCATCGATCAACCACCGTATTCACCAGATTTGGCTCTGTGTCGTTTTGATGAATAATTAAGTATTTTGCGTGTTATTTGCAATTTCCGGGTACTTTTTTGTCACAATTTAAAACAAAATTTGCTGAAGGAGCTGAAGGCCATCCCAAAAAGTGCTTATGAAGAGTGTTTCGAGGACTGGAAAAATCTTTGGCGTAAGTGTAGTGCATCTGATGGGGATTACTTTGAAGGCGACAAAATAAATATTGATGAATAATTAATTTTTTTGCGTTTTATTTGCAATTTCCGGGTGTTTTTTTTTTGTCACAATGTCTATGGCTTTATTAACAAAGTTGATCGAATGTTGATATCTAAGGTGCTTGTTGGCCTTTTACTTATAAAGACCTACTCCCGTGATCGGGGGACACAAATTGTTCATACTTTTCGCCTCTCCCTGCACCGCTCAAGGCAAGAATTTTTTTCAGGCTCACCTTCCTATATGTTGAGACCCTCTTAAACATCTTACAACACTTTTTTTGCAGTGAATCTTTAAAGAGGGCACCACTCACAAAATTTTGTGCTTGCGTATTTGTACCTATTTTAATAGAGGTTTGCAAAATTACTTTACAAAACTCTAAGGAAAGCAAATAAAACCATATACGAGTACATATGAAACTGATAACCTTTTGAAAATACAGGTGAATGAAAGTGGAAGAGACAATTCAAAGTTAAAATTCAAAACGAAATCACCAAAGGCTTCTTCTCATAATAAAGTTTGAAACAGAAAGACAGTTTGGCATCAACCCTCTTACACTTAAGTACGCTGTGGATCATCAGAAAACCTTCGTCTGTATGTAGAAGCAAACGGTACTCTGTCATGAAATCTGTGAAACTGGTGACGTATGGGTCTTGCCCACCTGAAGGTGTTACGAGTGTTAGCTTAGCCTGCGAAGCATCTGGGACTACAGATCAACGAAAACAAAACCAGGCTGATGGCTCTCACGAGAATAGCCACCCTATTTCGATAATAGTTCACCATTTAGTGATTTTGACTTTGAGCAAGTATGTATATAAGCAAGTTCCCAACTAAAAATTCAGTTTGGTAATTGATTAGGCATGCCTAAATGAGCAGTAGAGCCTAATGCGGAATCCGTATCAGGCTCTAATGCCAAATTGAATGCATTATCTCATCAATTCATATACAGAAAAACTTTAGGAACACATGGGGTTTCCCTAAGCAATTCCTAATTTAGGAAATGATGTTTTTGCCAAAACCGTTCCTAATTTAGGAACTGATGGGGTTTTCCTAAACTATCCATAATTAGGTACTTTTTGAGCTTTCCTAAAGAATTCATTAGATTAAAAATTTTTTTGAGAAAAACCGATACCAAACTATTAATTTTCATGGTAATAACTTAAACTCCCCATTATTTTCTTTACTTTATAAAAAACGTACCATGTATCATATTTTCCAAGAAAACCCACATCCTCGATAAACGTTTTTACATAAACTCAACAACACAGCGGTGGTGCAAATTATATGCAACTAAATGTTTTGATTTGAATTTCTCTAAATTAGGACTACTGCATTAGGATCTTATTAGGCGCGCAAGTTGAGGAAATCATGACTTGGAAAATGTTGAAAGCTTTGCATTATCGTCTTCCGCATAACTATCAGTTTTTACTAAGAAAATTAGTCTTTTTCCGCTTTTTGCAACAGAAATTTTTCTGTTTAGGATACCTCCATCAGATCCTAAATTGGGACTTTTTATAAAGTGAAGAAAATGGTTAGTATTTTGAGTTCTTACCAGGAAATCTAGTTTAATATAGATATTTTTTTCACAATTTTTTTTAATGCAAATAGCGCCTTCAACTATCTCGATCCATCGACCGCGTTGTAATAAACATAAGCAGTCGAGCAGCCCCGTGGTGGTCAGGACTGGCTGCTCCTGAAGAGATAAGGTGGTCACCCCGTCGAAACTGCTTAGTTTGTTATTTAACTAGTGTAAAGTAAACTATATCCGTCAAGTTTCCATCCTTTACGCAGAGATGAGTGGTTCACTTCAGCCACTTCAACATCTTTAGGTTTGACATTCCCCTTGTAATGCAAAGACCTTCTTCGGAGAAAGTAACAGTTGCTTTTTGTGTAATGTTTGCGTTTGTTCAAGCCTCCGTATCCGCTAACTTTAACGAGGCAAAAAAATATTGAATTACTGTAGAGTAGCTTAATTAACACCTAATACAACATTTCTAAAGATAATAAAAATTGATCGGTACGTCTTGTAGAGTAGAGTTCGCATGATAATGTAATGATTTTCAAATCTTTCAAGTTCGAACGCGGAACCGACCTCTCATCGGTTCTAGACGTTAAGTCTGAGTAGTGCCAACGGATGGTACCAACAGGTCAACCAATCCGTGCACCGTAACCCATTCACGCGGTGACTGCTTGTCGGCCAGCTAGTTCGGAGAGGATTTCGGTCGCGGGTCTCCGAATGGGTTACGCTCAATTACAATATTTCAGTCACCTGGACATGCCCGTTTTCCAAACGCGTCAATAACTACTCATCCAGAACGGGAAACCTACGTTACTTTAGTTCTGGATGTGATCTCTCCACAGATCTCAAATCAAAACTCTACAAAATCCTATAGGCGCGTTACCGAATCACCGACGCGGTACCGAAAAATATGCTACTCGAAATTAAATCGACGAAAACTACTCTAATGAAATGACGAAACAATCAAAGGTACCGCGTACCGCGCACGACGCGAAACCGACCTCAGCGGATTTGTCGAAACCCTACCCTCGCGACGGCATACCTACCCTACACTCTCGGTTCCCACTGAAAAAGAACGAGCCACTGAAAAGGAAAGTCGTTAGTTAAATTAGCAATTCATGATTTTATTTTGTATTTTTATAGTTTTGAGTTATATTTATTACAAAAAAATTTAGAGCGAGATATTCTCGCTAGGTTATACAATTAATAAACTTTTTTAACAAGTAATGGAATATTATGGTCTTTATTCGCATTTTCTGCCACTTTCACTTTGTTCCACAGAAAATCATTGACATTCAAATCCTTTACATTACACTAGATTTGAATTGATGGTTTTACCTTCTTTATTTATTTTTGTCCTAACTCGATCCAACAAGACGTGAATCATATCTACTGAAATTGATAATCAAACTTTTTTTTTAAATTTTGGAATGTTGACTGTTAAATTCTGATCACAGTAATTGTTTAAAGGATAAACTAATCTAGGAAGTTCTGCATTTGCTTAAAATCATAGCTTCGGCTCGAAAGGAACATTTTTTTTTTTTTGCTGTATGTGATGTAGAAAGGAAATGTCCAAATGAAAAGGTCTAAACAATAACTTTAAAAAAAATATTGCCGAATAAAATATTTAGATTTTCGTTTCTGAAAATTTCACCGTAGCTAATTTAGATTTTCTCTAACTATTTCCAATGAGCGCAACTCTTGGGAACCTAAACCTTTGTGGACGTTACTTATGAAATGTATGTGTACCTGAGCATACCTAGATTGTCATATATCCAACTTTATCTTATTTCAATTCCCTGAATCAAATATATTTATGATACTTTTAACATATGAACATAGATTTGATTTGAATGTCAAACGTTTTCATATTTCGAGGAGTTTTCCATTGACGATTAATTCATATCTTATACATTCTTACCTAATTTTATACAAACTGATTTTTGTAAAAAAAACTATATCTATAACTAACATACAAGGCACTTTGTAGGAAACTATTGAGTTGCTTATTTTGAGTAGCACTACTATGTAACGTACACCTATTTATACAAAATTCACCGTATTTGATACAAAACATTAAATTCATGGAAACTATATAAGAAAGTAGAAATGAGGTAAGACGTTGATCACCTTAAATACGAAATTTTTTTTTTTTTTTATTTCAATCTAATATTACTTTAAATGAATAAAACATTAGTGTATCGTTTCTAGACCCAAAATGTGTCTTTTAACAAATTGTGACTGATCGGTAACAATATTTCTAAAATTCTTTGCAAGAATAAAAAAAATTTAATCAATAACCTGAAATATATGATGGCTTCTTTAAACATATGAATGGTAAATGTGGTCTGTGTTCTCTAGCATTAAGAGTTTGTTGTGGGAGTGTGCAAGTTTTCTGATCATCTACTTTGAAGAGTTAAAAATGCAAAAATACTTGTTCGGTATTAGTTTTACAGTTGAAAAATGCAAAATATATCGCTGAGGTCTGTCGGTACTTCTCTGTTATTGTGTCACCGTTCACGTAAAATTATTAACTTATCCAGCAAAATCTAAACTCTATATATCCTTTCGTTGCAATAGTTTCCTTTACTAGTAGTTATAAGATAAATTATACTTGGTATTTTATGTATATGTGATATATTTTTTTTTTTTTTTAAGGAATGTTTTATTGTCTTTTCGAAGATGTATTCTGAAAGTTTTCTTGCCTTGATTGAATAATCAAATAAATCAAATAATTTTAATAAAAGGACAAAAAAAAATAACCTTTACAAAAAAGCAGCACTTAAAACTAATAGTTATTGTATGTAAACATTTTATGAAAGTTTCTTACAAAACAAGTGGAAGTAAAGTGAGTTTCCAATTATAACTTATGTCCTTAGACAATTTACTATCAATTTTAAAGATTTTTTTAAAACTAAGAATATCACTGATAAATTTGTAGAATGTCTGTTTGATAGGAAGGGTTGGAGGCTAATATTCATAAAATCTGGCATTCTTCTCTGTGGAAGATCTTGTTTAAATTAAACAGACAGAGTGAAGAACAGAAACGTGACATTGTAAATATGAGAAAAGGAAAGTGGTTGCTGAATATTTCTCATTAATAGAAAACGAGTACCATTTTGTTTCATAATATCACGTTCTTTGGTGCAGTAGGGTCATTTTACTTGCAGAAATAATTTATGATTAAATGACGCCTTTTAAACAGGTTTCGCACACGTAAGCTTTTCTGCCTGTATGCGAATCGATATGTCTTCTCAGATCAGTTTTATGATGGAATTGTTTCGGACAAAATTGACATTGATGGGGTTTTTGTGCTGCACTGTGCTTCGCATAGTGCGTGTCGAAAGTGACTTCGTTGGAAAAACGTTTGCCACATCGATTACAACGGAATGGTTGCTCGCCCTTATGGAAGGGTTTATTGTGTTGTGTTAAATCGCAAATTTTTGTAAATACCTTGTTACACTCGTCGCAACGAATTTCGCCAGTCGGTGTTTTTCGGCGCATCTAATTCATGGGGCGAGGAACTCTTTATTCCCAATCAAGAGCGGCCTTTACTTTTAGACACAACACTAACCTAGAGAGAGAGGTTAACTCTTAAACTTTTAATTGACGAAAAATTGCATCACTCACTTTCTTAGTGCTGTTACTTAGCCAAACGATCTTCTTTCCGACCTTGACAGAGCTTCATGCTCCAGCCTGAGGCAATGCTCCGGTGAATTTCTCAAGTGTTTGATGTTCCCTTTGCAGTTTCCTTGAGTACGTTTCGCTCCGACCAAATCCTACACACAAACGATCGTCAACGAAAGTATGTTAAGAGGTTGAAAAGCACTTGAACTGTTCTAGACAGCACAACCTACGATCACGAACCATCGATCACCACAAAAAGTTCTTTTGTTTCTCCTTCGCCTCCATGTGGCTGTCAAAATCACCGGTTGTCACATCGGACAAAACATCTGTGTGTGGAATGGCACGCCACATGGCGGCAATGTGCCTCTCCAGTTGTCGCCAGTGGCATAGTTTTCTCGATGGCCACGGTGGAGGGGCATTTCCAGATGGCTATGTCTCGAAATGTGCCGGGGTTTGGGATTAATTCTATATTTCGAATATTTATATCCACAGATCTAAATATTTGGACAGAAAAAAAAAAATATTTTCTGCGCAACGATATCCGCACGACAGATGAAGTCCGCTGACACTTCGAGGACATATCCATCTGGCCGGTTGCAAGGGTTCGGGATCGGAATCACTTCGATTCCCGGGCGTAGGCGTCACATTACAATAAGTATTTTATAGTGTAGCTTCGTGGCTCGACAAGAACCCGCCTCATATGATCCCGCAAATGCTAGTCGTCAAGCACGCGTACGCGGTCGTTAAGCGAAGCTTGTTAGCTGAGCTCGGTGTTGTTTTAGCTCGCTGACACTTGTGCCAGACCATCGGCACCCGTGTCCTACACGGACATTTCGAAAATCATTACAGCGTCTTCAAATTTCCAAATCCGAGTAGCGATGAACTGGCTTCGTCCATCGAATTAGACTAGCCTTTCCTTGATTCCCCACTCATATCCACCCTTCAGTTCTCCCACCGAATACTTTTTTGGGTGCCCGTTGTTCGTCCATACGATTTACGTGCCCAGCACATTGCAACTTCCACAGTCTTACAATCGTTCAGACCTCCGACTCAGCTCATGATTGTATCGAATTTGCCATTGATCCCCGTCTAGCTTCACTCCGATTATTTGCCACAGGACGCTTCACTCAAAGGCTTTCAGGATATTATTTGCGGATGCCTGGGTTAGGGTCCATGTTTCCCAATTCTGTATACTTGGAGCCTTATTTTCTGTGTTTGCAGCTGGTCTTCAAGATCGTTAAAGCTGAATAAATTGTTTTATTTGCCAGCTGTATTCTTTGGCGTATTTCGCCGCTTTCATTACTGTTTCTGAATATTTTGGCACTTAAATACACAAATTCAACCACATTTTTGATACTGTATCCCCCATGTGTGATATTTTGGATATTTTCCTCGATTGCGTTCTGAGTTTTATTAATTCTCTTTGATTTGTAGCCCTACTAGTTTTGTTTCGCTATCGAGTTTCAGGAAAAGTTCTTTGGCGGTTGTTCATGACCGTGACAAAATGTTGATGTTGTCCGCACAGTCTATTACTAAGTTCAACTTATATAATAATGTACCTGTTATATCGACAGGTAGCTTTCTTATGACGTATTCCAAAGCCAAATTGAATAACAATGGAGCCGGGCTACCTCCTTGCTTTAGTCCAATATTTGTGTCAAAGGTGTCGGTGAGTTAGTTATTGATGCGGACTTGGGAGGTTGCCGACGTCATTGTCATTTTGGTAAGATGGCCTAACTTTGCTGGAATACCAAAACAAAGCATTGTTTGGTACAGTACGCTACGATCAATACTGTCGTATTTTTGCGCAAAGTCAATAAAAATTTGGTGTACGTCTATGTAGAACTCCCAGCATTTCTCAAGCTCCCACTTGACTGTAAAAAATTGGTCTATCGCCGATCTACCTGCTCTAAAGCCACCTTTGATATTTCCCAATAATACTGTTGGCGTACGAGCTGATTTTATTTTCTAAGATCTTTGAAAATATTTTGTACACCGTTCAAAGTAATGATACGCCTCCATAGTTTTTGCACTGTAGCTTGTCACCTTTTCGGTGGATGGAGAATGATATAATTGTTTGCTCCACTCATTCGGCCTTCATTCTTGTTGCCAGATGTAGTGGATGACTTTCATCAATCACACAGAATTATTTGTGTATTGTTTGTAGGTAATGAATCTAATAGTTATTCCAGGTGATTGTAGAACGTTTCCTTCATTTCTTCATCCTTTTCTTCGCGGCGTGTGTTTTGTTGCAGACTCGGTCTGCTGTAAATTTTCCTTAATCAACTTAAGACACGGTTGCAGGATAAATTTTTGTCGGAATGGTTCTATCGAACGGTGACTTTGAAACAAGTGCAATTATTGTTAATATATAAATTGAATAACTACACTTTTGAGAGGGTATTTAGAGTTTACTGCGTGCCATAGCTTAGCGTGGAGATTTTCGGTGGAGGATTGAGCCGACTCCTTGTACTTGTATACATAAGATTGGCTCGGTTGGCAAGTAATTTAAGCATTCATAGTGATTGTAATATTAAGAATTTGAATACAAGCAAGAGCAAATTAACTCCTATGATATTGTTCGGATCCTGTTTGCAACACAGTATGTAAAAGAAAACCAGCATGTGAATTAATTGATCTCGCTAAGGAAGTTCAGATTACAGTGAATATTTTGTAATGGTCGGTAAATTCCTATTAAGTTTTCAATCTAGATAATAACTATAAATCTAAACAAAAACAATAGTTTCTTCCCAACAGGAGCAAAAAATGGACTTTACATAAACGCATATGATGTGAACATTATAAAGGACCTAGTCCCCACATTTGCGTGCTAGCTCTTGTGAAGTCATTTCCTAAATGAACACGGTCTTATGCGAAACTTTCTTCTTACAATAAGTCTTAAAAAAATAATTAATGAGTTGTAACGGCCGAGTTTTCATTCAAATAGAAGAGAATATTTACTTCATTTATTTACTTCTTTACTCCCACCAAATGAGTTGTTACTTGTAGCTTAGTGGGAGGAGTAACATTGTACATATAATATACACAATTTAATACCTCATTTTCATAATTTACTAACTCTGCATATTGCTTTAGAAATATTGTTATTTTGCAACTTAATTTAGTTTTAATTAGATAATAAACTTTAATAATTTAGTAGATAATAAACCTTAACATTAATTGTTGATTTCCTGACACCCCTGAGCGCCCGTCACGGCCTGATCTGGCAACATCAACGCTTCAATCAACTTACATAATTATTTAGTGTTAATTAGCACTGTAATAATTAGCCCATTCGTAATTAATTCGATTTATTTGATTGATTTATCAATTGATCGATCATTTTAATTTAATTCACCAAATTCAATTCGCCACAAAGCGAAAATACTTTGTTTCGAATACCACATTTTCATTTTAATCAATCGAGAAACCCATTGTTCATTCATTTTGTAATTTGTCAAAACTTTGAAACAAAAATTCATTCACTGTTCAATTGTTGGTTGGGTCGTTGTATATGTATTCTGCGAATTCTTGCCCGATTGGTTGTTGCAATTGAAGTCATACAGAAAGTGATGTATTTAAAGTAAAAATAATTGTATTCAGTTAGAAATAAAAATAATAAAATTAAAGTTCGGGACTAAAGAGGCTATATGCACTTGGTATTTATTTTGCCGTACATAACTGAATAATTGTTTTTTCGCCGGTGAACAGGTCGTGAAGTGCTGTGTGGTGTTTTGTGTAGTGTCGTGGTGTATCTCCGCGCTTTCTGTCTCCGGCCGCTTCCCAACTTTCTACGCGATTTCGAATATAGATCGCCTGATCGAGAACCTAAAGGGATTGGCTCGAATCGTCGAAGGCGTCATTTCAAACTACAAGAACGATTCGCCCTCAAGGAAGCAGGAAGCCGGGTATTATGTGAAGTGACTGCGGCGACTGGAACTAGGCGATAGTCACATCCGATCCCTACTGGAGGTCACTCCATCGCACGAATATTTTACCCAACATATATACGACACTACTAAATGCGAATACCTCCATTACCAGCAGCACTTCCACGATCAAATGCATGCTAAAACACACGTGGACACGCCAACCGGAGAACAGTCAACAAAAGCGCTCAAAATTCAGGATAGCAAGGACAAAGACTACACTGCAGAAGCTTCAGCACCAAGAAATGCCAGTCTGGTCAGGATGCTGCGTCGCTACAAAGTCATGGCAGGCTCGTGGAGGAGGATCGACCATTTGGACCAGAAGAAGGTCATTCGGAACTGGTGCAGAAGTTGGCAACAGCTGGATGAATATCACCTGCAGATCGTTGAGCTCCATGACGATCCTGAAGCGTATGGTTTTAACGTGCAACAGCACACTCATTTGGAAGCGCTTACCCAAAATTGGGACATATCTCTGGAATCGAAAATGGATGAACTCAGCACCACACCTGCCTCAGCGAAAATTAAACTCCCCTCCTTCGATGGGAACTATTTACATTGGCAACAATTCCACGACTTGTTCCTGCAAATGATGCATAGCCAACCGATGTCCAAGTGGCAGACGCTATGGTACCTCACGGCTGGTCTCACCGGAGAAATTTTACATTGTCGGATGATAACTACGAGGCGGCTTGGAAAACCTTGAAGGAAAGGTACGACAAACGGCGACTATTGGTAGCACTCATCAACAAATTGATGAGTCAGCCATCTCGTGCTAATGAAACGCCATCAGTGTCAGCAATAATGGGTCTACATGACACCGTACAAGAGTGTCTCAGAGGCCTGGAGAACCTGCAAGTGTCCACAAGGAACTGGGATCCGTTGTTGCTACATGTGCTATTCCAAAAATTGGATCCAGCGAATCACGCATCATACGAACAATCGTTATCCAACCCGCGCGAGCTGCCACTCTTGAAGATTTTGTTAACCTTTATGAAAATGCATTTCCAGGCTCTCGAGGTACTTGGCCATTAAACAATGGAACCGGAGATCAATCGTAGGAAAGCCACCAAGTCGACCGTGGCCATCACGACAGCTTCTCGGTGCTTAATGTGTGAGCACGATCACCCGCTTCATTACTGCTCGGATTTCCACAGGATCACTACTGCAAAGAGACTAAGTTTCGTGCGCGCTAAGAAGCTGTGCGTGAATTGCCTTCGAGAAGGATATCAGGCTTCAGGTTGCGCGGCCAAAAGTTGGAAGCAGTATTCCAAGAATCACAACACCCTACTACATCTGCCTAGAGACAATAAGCCCAAACAGACCAGATGATATCCTCGAGCACGACAACGCCGAATCAAGACTCGAACCCGCAAACAAATGCAGAACCACCATTGCTCGCTTTAACGAACTCTGATGGAGCCCCCATCCCAACGACATGTACTTCTGGGCACAGCCGTCGTCAGGCTGGTCACCAGCAATAGGAAGACGACGGATTGTCGAGCTTTACTGGATCCGGGCTCACAAATAAACCTAGTCACCAAAAGAATCATCAAAAAATTGGGTTTATCATCAACACCACACCTTGCCTTCATGGGAAGGGTAGGCGGTAGTACTGAGAGGGCATACCATGAGGTGAACTTCGGCCTAAGATCCAGGTAATCAGGGTATGCCGCGCAGTTGGAAGCCTACGTCATGGACAAAATTATATCACTTCAACTGTCTCAGAACTAAAACATATCGGGATGGCACATTCCCAAAAACATAAAAGTGGCAGATCCAGACCTCCATCGAACGGACATGTTGCTGAGTGCCGAACACTTTTACGAGGTTCTAGCCATTGGACAAATCAAGTTGGGCCCACAGCTCCCAGTGCTCCAGACCACGCTCCTAGGGTGGATTGTAGCCGAAGAGTGATCACACCTCAAGTGTCTTCCGTGACATGCGGCATCCTGGCAGAAGATAACCAGCTTAATTAGCTCATCAAGCGATTTTGGGAAGTTGAGGAAGTACAGGATCCGCAGCACAAGCTTACGTTAACTGAAAAGGCTTGCAAAACACATTTCTATCAGACAATGACAAGACGTTCCGACGGCCGTTTCTTGGTTAAACTCCCATTAAGCAAGGATCATGACACGCTAGCTGATTCCCAAGCGGTTTCCACTCGCAGATTTATTGCCTTGGAGCGTCGACTGGAGAGGAACCCTGATCCAAGATTTCCATATGAGGACTTCATGGAGGAGTATATTTCGCTTGGGCATATGGAGTAGGTGACGTAACAGCAGTGGGAGGAATTACGATACTTCCTTCCACACCATTGTGTCCTGAAGCCTGACAGCAGTACAACCAAGCTGCGGGTGATTTTCAATGCATCCAGTAAGACGAGCACAAACGTTTCGTTGAATGATGTCCTTCATACAGGGCCTACTGTCCAGGATGACCTTTTTTCGATATTCCTGCGTTTCAGACTGCCGTGTTTTGTATTCACCGCCGACATCGAGAAGATGTATCGGCAGATAATGCTCCATCCTGAAGACCGTCGGAACCATGGCTTAATTTAGACAAATAGTTCAAAGCAATCAGTGCAATACTATCAGTTGAAAACAGTAACCTACGGCACAACGTGTGCCTTGTATCTAGCTACAAAACCTATACAGGTTCTGGGACAAGAGAACCAGCAAAAAAGTCCCCTGGGCAGCAGCGCGTTGGAGAAGGATTGCTATATCGACGAAATTATGACCGGGGCAGATAGCATAGAGGAGGCACTTCGCAAACAGGTGAAGCTGGGCACCATACTCTCGAGCGCAGGTATGCATTTGCGCAAATAGCGTGCCAACCATCCTCTATTGTTGAAGCAGATTAAACTTGAGGACCAACAGGTGCAGCTGGACTTCAGTAGTTTACACGAGGACTGTATTAAAACGTTAGGCGTCCGAAGACTGACGAGTTCCAGATCTAAATCAATCTGGATCCAACTGATGCGAAGTTCTCCAAGAGGACGATGGCATCTGACATAGCCAGAATGTTCGATCCATTGGGCATTCTGGCTCCTGTGATAGTGGCTGCCAAGCAATTCCTGCAGGAATTATGGTGATTGGAATTGAACTGGGATACAGCATTACCAGTGGCGATCCATACCCAGTGGTCCGATTTGCCATCATTGCAGCAGACCCGTGCAAATACAGTTACACACATTTTGTGATGCCTCCGAGAAGGCATATGTCGCAGCGATATACATGCGGTCAGCCCTGAGGAGCGGTCAAGTCGTCGTCAGGTTGCTGTGCGCCAAGTCAAGAGTGGCTCCGATCAAGACACTTACTATTCCGCGCTTGGAGTTGTGTGCGGCGAAACTATTCGCTGAGCTCACAAGACGAGTTAAGACAGCGCTCAATCTGCAGGATGTTTTTCAGGTACTCTGGACCGATACCGAGATTGTCTTGGCGTGGATCAACTCTACCGCATCATCGTACAATTACTTTGTGGCGAACAGGGTCTCGGCCATACAAATCCTCTCAAGGCTCGATCGACGGCGACACGTAGCGTCTAAAGAAAACCCAGGTGACCCAGCTCACAACCAGCTATCAGAATTGTCGTCCTCATTATATTCCAACGAAGCGCGTCAAGAAGAAACAACGGCGTGCTCCAGCCGGGCAATCGATTTCCATTTCATCCCTCCACGCGCGCCTCATTTTGGTGGCTTGTGGGAGGCGGCGGTCAAATCAGCCAAAAATTTGATCCGTCGAGGCATTTCGTCAGCGGCTCTCACCTATGAGGAGGTGCATACCTTAGTGGTTGAGGTGGAGGCTATCCTCAATTCTAGACCACTAACTCCGATGTCGAACGATCATAATGATTTGGCGCCTTAACTCCAGCACACTTAAAAATCGGAGAACCCCTCACAGCTATTGTGGATGGTCACGCAGAGCCAGTCACCGGAGGTCTCCATCCCCGGTGGAAGCTAATCAATCACCTCAAAGTTGAATTCTGGAGACGATGGTCGCACGAGTACTTGGTGCAGTTGCAGCATCGTGTCAAGAGGAAACAGTCATACCCCAATGCGATCCATGGTCATCATAAGCGAAGATAACACTCCATCGATGAAGTGGCCACTGGGGCGAATTATCAAAACGATGGTTTTGTATGAGCCGCTGATGTCAAAGCCGCCTCCGGAACTTTGAAAAGGCCAATGCACAAAATGGCCCCATTACCAGTACTCAACGATGCACAGTCTAACGATCAACCATCACAAGCAGGTTCCCCCCACTTGACGAAGGAAGGGTCCCAGATTAGCGGCGATGACATCCCGAGGACAAGGTGCGAACCGCCGAATCAATTGTGGCGCTCCTCTTGATATGCCTGCTAGCTGCCATAGCGCACGCTTACCCAACACAAGGCTCAACAACCAGACCCCATACGAGTCTGTACTTTCAACTATCAGGTCGAGTCTACTTATCTTCCAGCGAGTATAATTTCCTCATTTATTACGATTTGGGACCGTATTGGCAGAAATTGGCTGCTCTACAGAACGGGACGAACCTTGTGGATTCCTTCAACGATTTCACTCATTTCACTGAGTTTCCCAGCGTATCTAGAATATCCACCCATCTAGCGGAGTTGAAGGCATTCCAGGCATCAAGCGTTACCAACAGAACTACCCGCCACTTAGTACGGCCTATGTATCTCTGTCTACTGGACCACGCTAACCAATTCTGGAATCGCATCAATGGTGTAGCGTCCTGCTCTAAAGCTGTTTTGCCTAAACGATAGGGTCCCAGCTGTACAAATCACGTCAGTGAGTCTTCTTTTGATGAGTTTCTCTAGCTGTTTTCCCAGCAGTATGCACAACGGGCGGTATGCAGACGATGACCCGGGACTCCCCTTCCCCTTGCTTTCAGCGCAGAAAACACAATCGGGAGTTTATGACCTACCAATCTTGTGAAGGCAAGACTAAAATCAGCCATACCCACTACAGAGCTGGGTCAAGAAGAAGTCAGTCACCCCATGCCTTCGATAAAGATTTGGTCCCAGATCATAAATAAGCCATGGGGCGCATCTTCCTTTGATATCATTCAACCAAGATTGTTGCTAATCGATGAGTGAGTGTTGCTTTTCCTTTATGCCCAAGTGCTCTCTATCTTCCTCGTGTCACCACATGTACATTTCGCGCCACTCTCTAGCAAGGAAAGCGATGGGTACCACGTCTGAGAGGATCAGTACTGATACTTAGGAGATTGTCTAGTATGCAGATGTAGTCAGCAGTGCTCCTTGTAACGTTTTTCGTATAACTCCTTGCTGAGGGCATCCCTCTATGTTTCTGATCCGTACAAGTGCACTTACTGTGTAGCGCTCATCAGAAGTTACTTCTTGATAAGGTACGAGTATGTTCCCTTAGGGCTGCCATCATTCAACTGAAAAATGAAACGATTGAAGTATCCTTGTCAGCTATTGCCCTGATTGGGTCTGAGAAACTCACATTTGAGTCTATCAGCAAGCCAAGGTATATTACTACTTGTTTTGATTCAACCAGAACTTCCCCGATACTCTTGAGATTCTCTTCCTTCTCACGATGACCACTTCTTTTATTTCCGGGGCTGGACTGAACCTACGAGCAGTCATTCAGTCTCTCACTCAGCATTAGCATACCCACCTCAAGTTGCGCAAGTAACATCCACCAGATATCCATGAATTGCATCCATCAGATATCCATAAAACCTAACAACGTGAGACGCCTATCACGTGGCCATCCAACGTTATAACATCAGACGTGGGAACATCAGTCAGCAGGGAATACAGACGACACCCGGCACAGACAAAACAGATATTATTTCGTTTGATATTTTCTAAATTACAAAAATGTACTTTTAGATTAAAAATTAAAATCAGTCAGTTGTAATTAAGCAGTGGAATAAATAAGTCGATTAAATTTGTGATCTTGCGTTTTTTTTTTCTTAGAAAATGTAAGAAGAAACTTAACTGGCGTAGTAGGTACGGGACTGGCGGTGAGAGTGATTGTGGAAAGTTAATACTACTAGCAACGTTAAAACAAATCGACGGGTTATCGATTTTCGCACAACCGAGAATTCAACAGTATCTTGTGTTTTCGTGAGTGTAGGAAGTTTTAACTGTAAAAATAATCGACGAATAATCGATTTCTCCAAAGCAAAAATACGACGGTTTATCAGATTTTTTAGTGAGGAACGATTCTCTGAAAAAGGAACTTAGTGTTGTGTCGGACAGAGCAATACGGTCAAACGACGACAATGAAGGATCATCATTGGATCAAGCCCTATGATTGGGCTCGTACTATGTCACGAAACCGATTCACTCGACGGAGTTAATTTAATTCAAAGAGCAAATCAAATTGTCAGCCAAAGTGAAAATCAGTGTGGCGGTAATAAATTGAAACTCGGTACGGAAATGGCAAATGAAAGTTCGAACTCACGTATCGTTGAATATATTGATTTATTTAACTCCCTTCGCATACCTGACGCGATCAAGGATTTGCCAAAGTTTGACGGGAACCCCAGACTTTTGTACGATTTTCTCGACGATGTGGACTAGATTCTTATGTCAATTGCCATAAGAAGTGGATCACCATATGGCGAACTTTTATTGAGAGCAATAAGAAATAAAATAGTGGGTCCTGCAAACAAGGTGCTGAACATGTATGGCACTCCACTAGTTTGGGATAATATCAAGGAGAACATCATCCTTCACTATTCCGATAAGCAAAATGAAACGTCGCTTATGAGAGACCTGCACAGTCTTCGTCCAAACAACAACACAGTCGAAAAATTTTACAGTGAGGTCATTGAAGTATTTTCAAGTCTAAGTAATACATAAACATCCACGAAAAAGACACCCAAGCCATAAACGCGAAGAAAACTCTCTATTCCGAAATCTGTCTCAATACATCCCTTTCGGGGCTTAAGGAACCATTTTTTTGTGTTTGGGAGGTGAATGCCATTTATGCACAGAGTGTGGGAGTCCCCATGCTCGCAAGCCACCATCACTGGCAGTTGCCAGTTGTATTGCGTGGAAGAACAAAGTATTTTTTATTCACAAAGTGAACATGGTAAATCAAATTTCGGGCCATTCAATCATACCCAAAATTTACTTCAGTCAAAGCCACTTAGTCAAAATTCAACATCGAAGAAGATGGCTCCATTATTAACACCACGGTTGATGAATTACACAACTCGACCTAGAATAGTAGCTCCGTACCTAACATTTTCAAGGCCAAACCTATTCCAACCAATGCAAAAGCAACCATTCCCGATACTGCAAAGATAAAATTTCCAACGACCATTCCAATTCAGCCAATCTGGAATACCGGCGCTAATAATCAAAATTCACATTCAGACCAACGGCTAATTTTTTGCCAAAATCTGAAACGATGGACATTTTTTCCGTGCACGTTAGACAGAATCTCAAAACACTAACAAATTTTATCCACAAAATCAGACAAGACCGACAAATTTGCCTAAATTTACAAGCAAAGAACTTTTTAATTTATCTGAAGTGACTCCAGAATATTATTATGACGGCGAAAATTACACACATTATTCAAATTTACAGTCCAACTTAAACTACTATCAAGATTTCAATCCCTATAATGCCGAAGCATACCAATGTAAGTATGATCAAGAAAAAGTAGCTCATCCTGGGGATAAAATAACAAATCCTGAAGAAAATCCGTCTTTCAACCAAATTGAGTTAGAAGACGAAAATTTTCATTCAAATACCTTGATAAATAAACACTAACCAAACCAAATTTCAAAACTCACACCCATTACGATCACCACTGTTTTAAATAAATACGAGTTAAATGAGAAGCAAGAATTCCCCTTTTTATTGAGTAAAATCAATCAAGCCAAATGAGGTTTTTAGTATTCAAGTTCCACGGATATTTCGATGCGTTGATTGCGCTCGACATACTGATAGATTTAGGTGCAAAAGTTGACCTAGCGGACAATGTGCTAATTCTAGAAATACTATTGAATTTCAAACCCAAGCTTACTTCCCAAAAATATTCAATACCCCCACATTTAAAAGTCTAATTAAACTACCGGTCGATGTTACAGAGGGCGAAGTACATATCCAAACAACGGAAATCAATAAAAATATCATAGTTCCAGAAGGAATTTGTCAAGCAAACAATTGGCATATTTTGGTATAAGTAATGAACTGCTCAAACGAGCTCAAAATTCGTTTCCTTGATCACCCTTTCAAAGTTAGCAAACTTTCAAAATTATATTCAGAACTGAACAATTTTAACATAAGTGACCATAACCCTGAACACAAGGAACAAGCCTCAAAGGAGGGCATTGAACAGCTAATTAGGGATTCACACTTGAAGAACGGCAGTTTTTGTTCAAAGTTTGTAGAGACTTTCAGGATATTTTTCTTAAGAAAGGACAAAAACTCACCTTCATAAACCAAGTAAGACACCACATCCAAACACATGATGATAGTCCAATCCACACGAGATCATACCGTTATCCCTACGTGCATAAAGAAGAGGTTCATCGTCAAATCAACGAAATGCTCAATCAAGGAATGATAAGACCATGTTATTCTCCCTGGAGCAGCCCAATATAGATTGTCTCCATGAAAAAGGATGCCAGTGGGAAACAGAAAAGGCGACTTGTGGTTGACTATCGAAAGCTCAATGAAAAAACCATTTGCGATAAATACCCACTTCCCAAAATTGCCGATATCCTTGATAAGCTGGAAAAATGTATGTACTTCAGTATTATAGACTAAGCTAGCGGCTTTCACCAAATTGAAATGAGCCCAACAGATATCACAAAAATAGCGTTCACCGTGGAAGGTGATCATTTTGAATACATCCACATGCCCTTCGGATTAAAGAATGCCCGATCAACCTTTCAGCGTGTAATGGACAACGTACTTGGTGAATCGCACGGTGTTGTGTTTTTAGTATAACTAGATAATATCATTATCTTCTCAACATCATTACAGGAACATTCCGAGAATCTTCGGAAAGTATTTGCTTGACTCCGGAAAGCAAGCCTCAAAATCCAATTGGATAAGCCGGGACTTCTGCATAAATAAATAGCCTATTTGGGGCATCTAGCTACCATTGAAGGAGTCCCAGAAGGGGACTTAATCCCGAAAAAAATAAAACCATTAAAGACCTCCCCTTCCTCAAAAGCAAAAAAAAATTAAGTCCTTTTTAGGCTTGTTAGGTTATTATCGCAAATTCACTCCAAGCTTTGGAAAATTAACGAAACCGCTCACCGAATGCCTAAAAAAGGGTAGTAAAATTGATCTCAATCTAAATTACATTCAGACTTTTAACCATTGTAAACATCTCTTAACAACGCCCACATACTGCAATATCCGGATTTCACTAAGTCCTTCGCCCTCACCACTCATGCAAGCAATTTTGCCATCGGAGCTGTTCTATCTCAAGGCCCAATTGGCAGTGACAAGCCAATTTGTTATGCAAGCAGGACCTTAACTCCTTGCGATCGTTTGCGCTACGAAGTATTTCCGCCCTTACTTGTTGGGCAGAAAATTTAAGATCCTGACTGACCATTAACCATTGATGTGTTTAAGGATTCTAAAGGACCCTAACTCTAAACTCATTCGGTGGTGCCTCAAATTAGAAGAATATGACTACGAGATTGTGTATAAAAAAGGGACACAAAATTCAAAACCTGATGCACTTAGTCGCGTATAGCTCACCCCAGGTCACACAAGTTACGAGTTAAATGCGAAGGAGACTTCACCATCTGTAGCAGTTGCAATTATGCCAAACCAAACTAATAGCAGTCTACATTCCGCTCAAGAGGATAATTTCTACGGGATCCTGATTTCAGAGAGATCCCTAAATGAATTCAACAACCAAAAAAATCCATAAAAATATCCCCTATAACATTACGCATCATATTTTGAAATAAACAAAGAAGAAAATTTGGTCTCTCCAAATTCAACGAAGAAAATCTTTTAGAAACTTTCAAACTGTATCTAGCCCTCAATAAAACAAACGTAATCCTAACTGACGACGAAGCGTTCAAACTCGTTCAAGACATCTATTCTAAATATTTTTGCTGGAGTAAAACATTTCAAATTATACGATGTGTGGAAATTTTGCAAGACATCACAGACAATGATGGACAAGACAGGCTCATTCAAAATTATCATACAAATAACTATTACAGGGGCATAAACGAAACAGTGCTGCATCTTAAAAGACATTACATAATACTTTCCCTTCCTAAAGCCACTGGTTACCAAAATTATGAATACTTGTGAACGATGCCAAACCCTTAAATACCATCGTCATACTCAGAAAATTAAATACCAAACTCCCAAGTACCCTTGCAAACCCTTAGACAAAATTAATATCGATGTATCCACAATCAATAAAGGACCAGTTTTAACATAGTTTTTCTAAATTTGTCGCAGTTTTCTCACTTACGTCTAAAAATAGTCTCAACATTACAAACTGCCTCAGAGATTTTATTAATGTCCATGGTGTTCCTAAGAAAATAATCGCAGACCCAAGGTACGGAGATGTCTTCAATCCTTTTCAAGGACTTTTGTCAACAGTACTCCATCGAACTAGAGATAAAATCCTTTCAATAGACCGGCAGTAATGCATACTCGTATGTAGAGAGACTACATTCCACAATGACGAAATATACCGTATTACAAGTATACTTGAGAACCGTAAAGATAATAACTTCAATATAGACCATGACGATATCCTTAATGAAGTTATGATTACATTTAATAACGTCATTCATTCAACTACCAAACTAACCCCTCATGAAACATTTACTGGGAAAGCCCATCATTTAACAAAACCGTTCAAATTAATCAAGAACACGAATATTTGGAAGCACTCAATAAGTTTAGATCAAGTATATACCCCGTTATCAAAGATAAAGTAGATAAATTGGTAAATACAAACTTTGAAAAGATTAATATAAATCGTACTGAACCCTTACAGCTAGAAGAAAATGAAATCGTGTTCGGGAAGGAATGCAAGCGCAATAAAATGACTCCCAGATTTAGCAAACATATCGTTCAAAAGGACAATAAAGTGACGTTTATAATTACATGAAATAAAAACTTCATAAAGCTGAAACTAAAAGAAGACGTAAATTTCAGGCCAACACTAGCAATTCACGGACAACGGATGGAAATTCAGGACCTGACCAACAGTAAAGGACTTCTACCTATACAAATAGGGACGGCAAGGACAATACCACACTGTTACACTCCTACAAAAACTTTCTGCACATAATACAACTTGAACTATATGAACAAGCAACCTCTCCGATTTCAAATTCACTGGAAGCTCTCCGATTTCAAATTCACTGGAAGCTCTCCGAATTCAAATTCACTGGAAGCTAACATCAATAGAAAATATTTATGAGTTATTAGATCTCCAAGCCTACTATAATAACATTAATATAATGCTCAACATCCAGATTCCCTTGATCTCCAGCCATATATACTCCATCTATCATATTATACCGCTCCTTATAAACAAAGACACCTTTATCCATTCCAAACCCTACCTAATTATGAGCCCCAATGAAACCCAGTACCAAGACGAAAAATGCCCACGAATCGAGTAAATCTTCTAGTGTCGAGAATCAACCTACAAGGAAAAAACGGGTGTTTCTACATGCATTGGAAGTATCATAAATAACAAACCTGAGTCCTGCAGATTCTACGATCGAAATATCAAAACGGAAATCTTTTAACTCAAGTAACACTACCTAATCCTGATAAACATAGCAGAAACAAACTTCAACACTACGTGCCAACTCGATGAAGTATCCGTTAAAGCAACGATCCTCATATATTTTGAAGGCTGCGAGATCACAATCAACGATATCGTATATACATCCCAGGAAAAATCATTCGTCGAACAAACAATTGTCCATCCAAAAGTATTTAATAAAATTAATATCTCATAAACAGAAACTAACCAAATTCTTCTTAAGCAGCTGAAAAAATGCCAATTTTCGGAAAGAAGTCCTGTAATACTCATCGAGCCTTATCCAATCAATAGAGACATCATCAGTACCGTTACAAAAACATCTATAATAATTTGCATCATGATAGCCACTTACTTACCTATGGATCTGCAATAAACTGCGTAATCGATTCCAAGTAATAATAAATAAACTGTCCAGGAATCCAAATTCATCTGCCCATTGCAATCTAAGGGGGGAGGAGTTACATCCACCAGATATTCATAAGTTACATCCACCAGATATCCATAAAACGCAACAACGTGAGACGCCTACGAGTATCACGTGGCCATTCAATGTGAGAACATCAGTCAGCAAAGAATGCAGACAACATCCGGCACAGACAAAACAGATAATATTACATTTGATATTTTATAAATTACAAAAATGTACTTTTGTATTAAAAATTAAAATCAGTTGGTTGTAACTAAGCAGCGCAATAAATAAGTCGATTAAATTTGTAATCTTGAGTTTTTTTCTTAGAAAATTAAAGAACAAATCAACTCGCGTGATTAAATGTGTGCACAGTGACTACCGCTGCGACATCATCCACTTAGCTGATCAAACGCGGCTCATTCGGCAGCTCAAGCTTTAGTATGTTAAGCCGTTGTATGAGATACTCCGCAGGTACTAGTCAAAAATGGAGCCTCAGGCAACACCTTGTAGTTTAAAGTCATGAAAATACAAATTTTTATTAACTGTTTTTCATCAATGCTGTACATCAAATTGTCTCTTTAATAATTGATTGTCGCTGATAGATATGAAAACAACGGAAAACCTTTTCCGTATAGGGAAGCCGAGCGAAAATAAATAAATCAATTTAATATTTGCCTATTCTAGCTCCATTTTAAGATTTTTTGAATGTATAGTATGTTTTTTCGTTGCCAACTATTAAATTCGGGTTTCAAATTCAAATATATATAAAAGATAAGAAATTTTAAATCTAAGTAAATCATGGCTGACATTTATTTTTTTAAATGATGATTTTCCGAACAAAAACTTACAATCTCAGGGTCACAACATAGGACAGTAGAAGTTTTATTTAACAAAAAACTAGACCAGCTACCTCAGTTTTCTTTGGTTGAAGGAACAATACCGATGGCTCAATCAATGAAGAAAAATTTGCGTAAAAATTTAGATCAGAATATAATCTGGTTGGCCTTCAAATGTTATTACGACAGCATTCACGTATTTAATAGAAATAATCATAACGCTCTCATCAATAAGATCTAGAGTAGCGCCATTCTTAAACTGCTTAAAATCTTCCGACATCATTAAATAAAAATTAGTAATCGTCGGTGATGGAAATCGCATGCGGCGATATCATCTTAACATTTACTCATAGTTTATTTAAATTGAATTAAATTTCATGCTAATTAATTAAGGTGGATATGCTCATGTATGTATTTATATATGCATATATAAACAAATAACTAAACATGTATCTATATATATATATATATATATATATATATATATATATATATATATATATATATATATACATCTATGACTTTATATTTACATACATATCTATTCAAAAATTCTTCAATGCATTTAAAAGCCGGCGTGCCTCTACCCACAATAAGATATTTCGACTGTAAATTTTTGGGTTCCGATCAATAGCGAGTTGCAGATTGAATTAACATAAATCATAATTTTGTGAGAACTTAGTAACATGATTTCATCCCAAAATGACAATACCCGATTAGCAAATATTATGATGATTCTTTAAAATATCCAATTCATTTCCATAGCAGCTTAACTACTTTATGAGCCTTAAGTTTCGATTATAGAAACGTAGAAACAGGTTTTATTAAATTCTGGAAAAAATTAAGAATCTTCGTCGAAGCACGTTTTGTATAAAAATTAGCATAAACCTAGTAAGAACATTTTTGGGCCGTTTAAAAATAAAGCTTATTCTCGTATTTAGAGCTAGCTAAAGCATTTAATACCAATCACTATATAATTTCAAATATATATACGAGTATAGCTTTATTGTTAAAAAAGATTGTTACTGTTTTTGTTTCTGGCGAAAAGAGATGTAAAACTTTTTGAAAAAAGAAAAAAAACCGCCCGAATTTTGTGTAATTGGTGCCAAAGAATTTTCCCCGATTATAAAAGGGGGCAAAAGTTGGGACCATTTACTGTCCGATCATAACTGATGTGGGTTAAAGTCAATTAGTACGGATTCCATACATTTTTAAGGTACTTAAGGCGTTATGAATTCAAGTTTCATTGTTTATCTTAAAGATGTATGTACCGCAAAATTTCTATATTTTTTCAGGCTCCATACATTTTGCGTTACGTCTTAGGTTTTGACTCAAAATATACAGTTTTAAGACTTGATTTTAAATGTCTACATCAATATTTTTCACTCAATACACGACAATAAACAGCTACTTTCATGCTTCAAAAACCTTTCTGAAACCCAATTTCGAATGGTTAGTTTCCGTGAAATAAAAGAATACGATAAAAGACGAATAATCAAACCTGAAGTTTCTATGTCTAGAAGTCACAGTGTTTTGGTTACATATAAGAAAGATTAGACCAGAGTTATGGCTCTAGGTTCATCTTTTTTCGGATTCATTTCATCAGTTTAATGTAATCAAGAAGCACACTTTTCATATTTTTTACCTTGAGCGTATCTGAACTCACTTCTTTGATATCAAATCTTGCTGAAGCAGACACTCAGACAAGTAGTGTGTAATTTTGTCATCTTCTATGAAGCACTGCTGACTAATAGCAACACCATCTTAATACTAAGACGGCTAGATTATCAGCTGTTCATAAATGTCAAAAGTTACTGCTTTCTGCAAAGGTACAATTGACAGCTATTTTATAGCAGACAGGAAAATATATATTTTAACGAGCAAGTCAGCCGTTAACATGGACAACACAAAACCAAATTCAGTTTCATATTTTGTACATGGGTCGAGTTCCCAAAATATCGAAGGTCAAATTCATATTTTGACTTGTGCATTGTTGACACTCAACTAGAATTCAAATTTAATACGAGTAGCTCCTCACGGAAACTGCAGGTACTTGACTTTGATAGTGATCATGACGATATTGTCAAGGTCATAATCATTAAAGGGATGTCTCCCTCATTCCAGTTCGCAATAAAAATCAAAGGTTAAATTTCAAAATGACAGGTTGGGAAAAATTTTAAAGACAGTTTAATCAACACTACCGGAATCAATGTCCATTTTTTAATGATCAATCATAAACTTACCCTGATTGAAACTCATTTTGAATTGGTTCATCAGCCAAACCCTGGGAGAGGGACTCAACCACTTTCTGATATTGTCGAAATGAAAGTCTCCAACTTAAAATCAGGTCTGGATGGCTAATCGCTTCTTCAACTCAATGAAACATTGATCTCTGACCTCAAACCAAATTCTAAGCTTCTTACTTATTTTGTCAAATATGAGGAATTGTGTCTTATCGAGTAATCCAGTGAAATTGATGGCACGAAAGTCAGCTATGCATATCAACATATGGCGGACCGTTGATATTTCATACTTCAACTGACAATGCACTACACTTCGAGTTCAGCAGCTGGCGCAAGTAATTCTGTTAAGTGATCACATCCGTGCTAAGTTGGCATTATATTTTTGTCCAGTTATTAGAGTAAATATATATCTTGTACCAACACTTAGCGCTTGTTATATAGTATACGTATCCCTACATCGGCAACACGCAAAAGGTAAGGATACAACATATCTGGTGATGAAATTCAATAAAGTCATGAATCGGATGTTCAACATTTCAAAATGGCGACACTATCCGATCAAATCTTTCATACATTGTTGAAAGTGCAACAGAAAAATCAAGATCAAATTGCAGCAATCACGCTTTTTGAGCGTTTCATTCCGTGGGTTCAAAAGTCCATAATCAACTAGTTTCGGAAGTTTTAACGGGCACAATACCCCGCAGCATCGATACAGTCTTCCACAAAAGTCAAGGTACAGAGAATCGGTAACTGAAAATTGTATTACTGAATCAATATTTTTATTTGAAAACCAAAAGTTATGAAATGGTAATAGTACGAATTCTGTTGAATTTAAGTTTTCATAAATTTAAAGGGATTCGGCAATAATGATCATTGAAGACAATAATTTTTTGTTGGCAATGTCTCTTTTCTACTCCACAAAAGTCTTGGTACAGTTGCAGAAAATGCCCTGTTATTTGTAAAAAGGGGAATCCCCCAAGTTCATATTATCAGAGTGAGTTAACAACAGTAGGCCGCTGTCTTTAATATCGCGTCCGTATTCGTGGTGTATCTTTTATTTAATAAAATTTTTAAAAAATGAGTCGAAAGGAGTTGAGTATTAAGAAGCGTGAAATAATTTTTAATCTGCTTTCAAATCAGAGCAAATCATATTCTGAAATAGCTGAACTAGTGTTGCAAAGTCGGTCAACCATTCAAAAAGTGATAAATCGATTTAAGAAGGAAAATAGAGTGGAAAATGTGCCCCGAACAGGTCGTCCATCTAAACTAAGTGCAAAGGACAAGAGAAAAATTTCGCGAATGGTAAAACAAGATCCATTTCTAAGCTGTAGAAAAATCTGCGATGTTCTTGGAATTAATGATAAGAAGGAGGTTAGCGCAGAAACTGTTCGTAGAGCTGTCGTAGAAGCTGGATTTTCATCTCGTACGCCTAGAAGAAAACCTCTTGTAAGTTCCATAAACAAACAAAAAAGAATAACATTTGCAAAAGCATAACCAATAACGTTTTGGGATAATGTTTTATTTTCGGATGAGTCTAAATTTTGTATATTTGGTGTAATTGGGCATAAGAGGGTCTGGCGAAAAGTAGGAGAAGCATTTAATCCCAAGAACACTATTAAAACAGTAAAACATGGAGGCGGTGGTGTTATGGTTTGGGGTTGCATGGCTGCTGCTGGAGTTGGAAATCTGACATTCATCGAAAATACTATGGATCAGAACTCTTATTTAGAGATTCTACGAAACAACATGAAACAAAGTGCAGCCAAATTAGGTATGCGAGAAGATTTCTTGTTTCAACAGGACAATGACCCTAAGCACACTGCGCATAAAGTTCGAATGTGGCTATTGTACAATACTCGCATGCTTGCTACACCGCCTCAAAGCCCTGATTTGAACCCTATAGAGCATCTTTGGAATGAGCTTGAGACAAAAATCCGAAAAAGAGTGATATCAAGCAAGGCGCAGCTTAAGGATGCTATATTGGAGGAGTGGGCCAGAATCAGCAGCGAATTTACTAAAAAATTGGTATATTCTATGCCTAAAAGACTGAAGTCAGTAATTCAGATGAAAGGATATCCGACAAAATATTAAGAAAAGTATAATTCAAATAACTATGCAAGACTATAATTACAATTTGTATCATTTTTCTTTAGGTGTACCATGACTTTTGTGGACTTCATTCATTGACTTTCCAACACATCATATGTAATAATATATTAATACGACAGAATTTTCGTTTTGTTTTACATGAATTTAAAGTGTAATGATTATAGTTGAAGTAATACTAAAAAAATTTTATCACTATAGGTTTTTTAAATAAAAATATCAAACAATTTTCATGATATTTATCACTGTACCTTGACTTTTGTGGAAGACTGTATGTTTAAAGCTGTTCCCAGTTCGAGATTTTAATCTTCTTCATTAAATATGGCGCACCATTAACAGACAAAGTCCGTACATGAATTTAACATCATAAACTGAGTCAAGAAGCTTACGACAAATTCGCTAGCATCGTTCTACCGCTTAAGTTTAATGAAATTACATTCAGTAACACTGAATGCAAGGTGAAAAGAAACCTTGAGGAGGATGCTGGGATTCTATTTAGTTTGGTGGACAGCCTCAGTGCGGCGCCGGTGGTATGTGCATCTAGGCGAGCAGCACAGGGCGCTGAGGTGCAAAATTTTTAGAATTTATAAAAGGCACTGTGAAGAGCGAGCACCAATTTCCAATTTGGACAATTTTTGAATTAACAAAATGTGGCATGCGAAAACACAGCACAAATGTATTGTATTTATTTATTATTTCTCTCTTGCCTGTTGTCTTTTCTCTTTCTTCACATCACAGGCGAAAGTGAAGTGTGCCATTGTGCGCGCTGTGTTCACTATGCATAGTGTATTGTCTATAGTCTCTTACTGTTGTGTGGAGTGTGATCTCATTTTTTCGCTACACAATTATCTACCTTTCTCTACTATGCGCTACGTGCACTATTGTGTGTGTGCGTTTTGCTTTTGTTTTAGTGCGTTTTAAAGGGCAATCAGCAATGTGTCTACGGACAGTAGTCAGTACTGCGAAATTCATTGGTTTGTGTATTTGCTGCTTGCTTGCAATTCGTCATTTTCTATAATTCCACAATGTTTTATCGTTCCAATTACAAATTAATAGAATCAGAGTCAGTGTAAAGACTCTCAAAGTCAAAGTCAAAAGCGCTTTATTTAATACTAATCGTTATAAATTTTCAAAGAATATAAAGCAAATTCCAAACAATAACAATCAAAAATCTTAATGGCACCAATGGCTCTCTAAATTTATACGTTATCATTAACACATTTCATCAAAAAAACTATGGCAAATTCAATTAATTCAGATTTTTACATATTTTTAGAATTCAATTGGAAAAAGGAGAAAAAACTTTGATCCTACACCTAATATGTTTTAAGTTAATTCTAATAAATGCAATCAAAAACTTTATCCTATACTTAAAAAAATCTATAACAATGTTCCTAACCTAAGCGTTTTACCTTATCTCTAACCTAATATAATAAACATAACATATACCTAACCTATACCTAATTTATAATACAAATAAACGACAACACTAGATGTAGCAATAATGAGATGAAACTCAAAAACTAAATAACGAAAAACAACAAAACTGAAAATAAACACGAATAATTTAGACGTTACCTAGATTGCGCCGTCTCAACTCGATCAGCCTCAACGAATCTAGCAAATGAGTATCTCCATTGGAATTGTTGGTCTCGTGAACTCAAATTCGGAGGATATTTTATCTTCTTATCGGTGGCCCGTCGATATATGTGATATATGACTGGGACGCCGTCAGAATCAAAAACATATCGATTCATGTCCAAATACACGAATGCTTCTGGAGGAATGAAGCCAGTAGCGAGGCAAGTCACTATATACCCGTCTATAGGGTGGAACGGCTGTGAAATCCAAGGGTTTTCACTCACAGTCACAGATCTTGCGATATGATTCCGAAGAATATTCAATATGAAGATATCGACCCTCGTCACTTCAGCAGTTTGATAAATTCTTCTATTCGATATATAATGTTTCCAATCCGTCTCAGGCTTTCTGTACAAACCAGTACATGCACGAAGACATTTCCTTTCGAAAACTCTTAATTTTTCCAGAGTACTAGCACTCTGGTTGTACCAGATCTGACATCCATATTTTGCGAGCTGAAGTTTCTGTTCCAGAAGCGTTATGACTGCCTCAATATGGAAAAATTCTATCAAAAGATTTCATGTCATACGGTGCGCGCGTCAATCGCAGTTGCAAAGAATTTCAATTCAACACTTTCCAAGCAGACAATTTTGTTCATCAAAGGGCTCACGATAAGCACCGACAACGAATTCCGCACACGAGTTTTGGCAAATAAAAGATGCGAGTCCCTCCGATCTGAGCGGGTCATTTCAGTCAAATCAGATACAGCGCACCTTCAAAGTCAACAATCAGTACATAATGTGCAATCCACCAAAGAAGAGCAACAACCATTATAACAGGGGAAAGCCGCCCAAGCAGGACATCATACAGCAAAAAATATCAAACATATAAAATGAATTGATACTTCAAAGTTTGTCCTTTTCACAGGCAGGCCATAAAATAGGATACTGTAATGTTCCCCGCCCTCAGAAGTCCAAAAATCAAAAGCGCAAAATCAATAAAGGAATGTAAATAATACGTAATTGCATTGACAACAGTGGGCTCTCTACATCCTACACGTAAATATACTGATGCACAAATGAACAACTAATCATTCGCTTTGCAAATTAAAAGTAACGCTTATTTCACTATAGTTTCTAGTGACGATTTTCATCTCATGAAGTCTGACTCACATGGCACCCGACGCCGGATCAAATTTCTAGCCAAATTTGATGCAATGGTTACACTGAAGGGTCAAACTCGATACGGAATTGTCAAAGTTACGGCCAACAAAAATCTCAACGTACTTGATTCAGACTTTATGCATGTTTTGTCTCTTTAATCGACCTTTGAATGATATTTATTCAGCAACTCTCACAGACTACACTCAGTGATCTCAGTTGCAATTCAAAGAACTTTTTAGCACTCTAGGCAAAGCTTCAAAGTTCTTGCCTAAGCTAGTGCTGAAGGAGGATGCTCAGCCGAGTCTCAAGCACAATTTCAGTCGATTACAGAGGTCTAATTTTCGCATCAAGGTAGACAAATGTGAATTCAACAAAAGTTCACTCAAGTTCCTGGGTAGAATTACTGACGTTAATGGTTTTCGTGCAGACCCAGCGAAGACTGCAGCCATTCGCAGCATACAATCTCCAACAAATCAATCTCAATTACATACAATTCTCAGAGCGATCAATTTCCACAGTCACTATATAAAGAATTTATATCAAATACGGGCGCTACTCGACGCATTTATGAAGAAGTATGCGCCAGGGAGTTAGTGTACACAATGTCAGCAAGCATTTGATGAGTTGAAAGACATTTTAACTTTAAACCTGTGCCTAACTCATTACGATCCAAAACTTATATTGATCATAGCAGCTGATGCATCGCACATAGACCTAGGTGCATACCTCACTCATCGGCTCCCCGACGGTTCCGAGAAAATTATAGCTTGCTCATCACGTCCTCTTCTACAAATCGAGAAGGAAGGCCTTGCAATCATCATTGCAGTGCAAGTTTTTGATCGATACATTTACGGACGGCACTTTGAAATGCGAACAGACCACAAACCCCTTCTAGGCACTTTCGTTAATAAAAAAGGCATTCCAGTACACGTTGCAAATCGTCTCTAACTTTGGGCTATCATACTCATGGCCTACAACTTCAAAATTACGTATACCAGACTTTCAAGACTTATGCAGCCGTTCCCGAAGAATGAGGCTTTTTGGCCAAAGACAAAACGCCGATATCGCACAACGTGTTTAACAGTGTCAAGCTTGTGCACGTGCAGCGAAAATGTCTACAAAAACTGAACAAAGATCTGGGCCATTAGCATCACAGGCTCTGCAACACATTCATTTCGACATCGCCGAGCCTGGCAAGGGCGACCATTTCTTCGTAACAATCGACGCATACTCAAAATGGGTCCGAATTCGAATTCAAACCTTAACAAAAACGTGGATATGCGCAATTTAAGTTCTTAAAAAATTATTTGCACGTTTTGGACGACCATAACTAATTATTTCAGACAACGGTAATCAATTCAAATCTGAAGAATTCGCGAGATTTTGCTGTTCTCAAGGGATAGAACACATATCATCAGCTTTCTTTCAGGCGAAAAGCAACGTTGAAGTAGAAAGACACATCGGAAAGATTGCATCAACAAATGCACGGAATAATAATCCACTTCAGACATTTTTTTCAACACGACCGTTCACCATCCAACAAAACTCTACATTGCAAATCGCCGGCAGAATTATTTTTGGGCAGAAAAAATCGAATTGAATTGAATGTGCTACGTCCAAACAAATGTTCAAGCATTGAAAACATTTCGCGGAATCAGCAATTCAATAAACGTCATTCAGCAAAGCATCGCGATTTGAAGTGGGTGATCCAGTAGTTGCGAGATTGTACAGAGACAAAAGAATATTTAGATTGGAGGTCAGATTATCGCAAGTCACGGTGCCGTAATTTACAAAGTTTTGATTTTGTACCATGGGGTTTCAATAAAGATGAAATCTCATACAAATCAGCTGCGTGAACGTCATTGTGATATCAACACATCAGTGACCAGTGATATTTTCTTCGAATTCTTAGTAGATGGCGGTACTGTAGTTGAAGAACTCACAGTACTAAGTTCATCCCAGATAAACACTTTACTGTTGATCAACCAACTACAGCAATTGAATTTCAAGTTTCGACAGCAGACCAGATACCATGGGAATTGGCGGATGCTACGTCAACACAGTTTCCGACGTCCATACCGTAGGTGCACTTCTCACAAGGGAGATGTTGTGAGCAATGACAGACACGATAGTCAGCTGTGCATATTAACATATGGCAGACATTCCATACTTAAACTGACAGCACACTGCACTTCGAGTTCATCAGCTGGCGCTAGTAGTCGTGTTCAGTGATCACATCTACGCTAAGTTAGCATTATATTTTTATCGAGTTATTAGAGTACGTGTATCCCCAAATATCGTGTACCAGTATTTAGCGCTTGTTATTTATTACGTGTATCCCTACATCAGTCACACGCAGCAGGTAAGGATACAACACCTAACATAGTATTCAACAATTCATATCTTCCAACAGTGTGGAATAAGGCTTCATGTGTTACGGTAAATAGTAGGCTCCGCGTTTTCTCGTTCTTGTCCTCCAATTGCAAACAGAGTCGTATATTATTGTAGCGAGTAGAAACTCCTTCGAACCAAAGCAGTAATTTGTCAAGAAAAGAATCCTCACTTACGGAAAAATTTATCGATTAAATTTGAAATTTTTGAATGCATAAAAGAAAAATTTGAAATTGTGGATTATAACTTTTTAGGGAAAATCTATAAATCATAGAAATAAGGGTAGTAAATGGAAAATAAAATCACTTCTAGTGATAGCAACAAATTGCAACCAAGCTATAGGGATACCCGACTTTGAATCGAGGAAAACTGAGATGAGGTTCTCAGTTCACGAGTTGCTTAAAAGTAACAAAAATCAGCTAATAAATTCTAGCAATAAAACAGAATCAGAATAGAAAGATTGCCACATCAACGATTTTGAATAGTAGCAGCATGTGCAAATAGGTGCAATCATCTGGATGGTAGTTTTCCAGGAAGAATATTCAATCAAGGATTGGGAAACGGTACGTTTTGGCAGGTACAATGACAGGATTTGAACGTAGTCATGCATTCCGACCAGGCGTCTAAATGTTCTTTTCATATGTTGAAAGAGCTCAACAAGATCTATAAGAAACGGTTGGCTGGTATATGTATGTAGATGCACAAACAAATGGTAATCATGGGCTCAAACGCTGCACGTGCAAAGAATGAAACTTTCATAGCATAAACAAGCCAAAGAAACTTCATCGAAAACTTAACGTGCAACTGGAATGCATCTAAACTTAACATGCATTTGGAATTCATTTCAAACTGAACGCGTACGACATTGCCGGCCTGAACATTTGAAATGGTTGCAGCTGGTAATAACACTGGAAGAAAGTGTAGCAACTTTTATAACCCCTCGTGTTTTGCTCGTATTTCTTTCCAAGAATTAAAAGGTCAATTTTCCACTGTAAACCGTTAGAAACTCCCGCTGAATGTAAAGTGAAAAGAAACCTTGTTAAGAGTGGTGGACAGACTCAGTGCCACGCTGGTTGTATTTGCATCTAGGCGAGCTGCACAGGGCCCCCGGGTGCAAAATTTTTTAGTGCCAATACTAATTTCCAATTTGGATAATTTTTACATAAATAAACGAAATGTGACATGCGAAAACACAAAAAATGCAGCACGAATGTATTGTATTTATTTATTATTGCTCTCTTGTCTGTTGTCTCTACTCTTTCTTCACATCATTAGCGAAAGCGAAATGTGTTAATGTGCGCGCTGTGTTTATTATGTATAGTGTATTGTCTATAGTCTCTTACTGTTGTGTGAAGTGTGATCTCATTTTTTCGCTACAAAATTATCTTACTTTCTCCACTATGCGTTTCGTGTACTATTGTGTGTGTGCGTTTTGCTTTTGGTTTAGGGCGTTTTAAAAGGCAATCAGCAATGTGTCAACGGACAGCAGTCAGTACTGCAGAATTAATTGGTTTGTATATTTGCTTCTTGCGTGCAATTCGTCGTCTTCTGTAATTCTACAATGTTTTATCGTTCCAATTACAAATTAATAGAATCAGAGTCATATAAAGACCCTCTGCGCCTAGGGATTGTAGGAAAGACTGAGGAGGATTGTGACAATTTTCCCAGTAACCAGCATATAAGTCATTCAATATTAGTCGAACGTCTAAGAGCTCTTTTGTAGGAGAAAGCTACCTAAATACGCTATCTAAATTTAATATAAAAGCAAAAGAAAATACTAAGATCTACGAGAAAATTGACATTAACTAAAGATATTCTTAGTGTCACAACCCTCCTATTACCGAGGTGAGTTGTATCTGGGTTCGAAGTGAGTTGTGATAGGTATTTCAATAAATCAGAAATTTAAATTAAACGCTACTTTTGAAAAAGGTAGGAGCTTTATTAGGTGCTTATATTAACATACACTTATTTTGTTTATTTTACTAAATTACAGCTACCAAAAAGGAATTTCATACTGAGATCAATCAACTTCAAATCGGGATAAAAATTGCCTCTAAGTAAGGCGTCAAGTTTTGCGGTTAAAGCCGTCTAGTCTGACGTGCTATTATGACAAACATATTGAAGTTCACCTCCAGTGCAAGCTTCATGAGACTATCTTTTACATTCTATGCACTGAACCCATTTCTCTTTCGATCTACCGGCGGCAAAGGGCTCTAGGTAACACAAATAGAAACAGTCTTCTTCCTCTTCATCATTGCTTTTATTGTGCTTTTTATTAGTCTGCGTTTTCTTTTCTTTTATTTTCTTGCTCTTAGTTTCCTTATCGTCACTCAAAACCCGTTTTTTTAAGCTTTTTACTTTTCTACTGGCTTCTATACCAGCAATGTCGTTTTTGATGGGCGAGTTAGTGAGAACAGCGGATTTGATCTTATGTCTGTTTGGTTGGTTGCCTTTTCTTGAAAGTGCTTTTGCCAATGATCTGAGTGCTTCCGGTGAAAATATGGAGACAACAAAGTCAGCGTTTGCATGCTGTGAGCCCTCCGATGTAGCGGCAACTGGTTAAAAGCTCTCAAGCAGGAAATTACGATTGCTGAACGCAGAAGCAACATGATTTATGTTTCGGATTGCATAACATCATTCATCAGTGTAGACCGACTGCCATAAGGAGCCATGAATTGTTCTTCTCCATCAACAATTATATTTAGAGTAACTGTTCTTGCTTCTTGTTCTACAGTCAATTCTGGGTCTGTCATTGGATTTGTTAAAACCTTATCAGTAACTTGACTTGGAGGGAAGTCAGCTTCGGAAAAAATATTTATATTAACAGGCCAAGCTCCTGTAGCTGCAAAACCAGCGCTAATGCTCCTTGGGGCGATTCCTACGTCGAAAGCAATTTTTGCTATTGACGGGATATCATACATGGATATAACTTTTCCAGGATTTGAGCGCATCCAATTATCACTTGCAGTATTAATAGCCTTTTTCAAAGGACCAAAAATAGCACAATCCATTGGCTGTTGTTTGTGAGTACAATGCGGGGGAAAGGTTTTTATGGTTATGCCATTTTGTCTGCAAAACTCAATATTATTTAATCCCATGTATGACAAATGGTTGTCTAGTAATAACAAAGCTTTTTGTTCTTTTGTAGGTCTCACATCTTGAAGTGCTCCAGAAAAGTGTAAAAATCATCCACTTGCATCCAACCTGAGCCATTAGCAGTTCCTATGGATCCAATGGGGCCACCTCGAACAAAATTATCCTAGTATTTTTTGCGAAGGAAGATAAACATAAGTGGTATGTGGTTCGCTATAGCGTTTCCAACCAAGCCCAGCATCACGAGAGTTCCTCTCTCCGCAGTTGTCATAGTATTTACTTGCTTTTCTCCACGTCCTGCAATAACCCTATCCGGTTTTTTGGACAGTCGTTATGCCTGTCTCGTCAACGTTCCAAATATCTTTCCCAGAAAGCTTATACTTAATTAAAACACATGTATAATTGGCGAAAAATGTGGTCACATTTGTTTGATTGAAGCTCATTTCCCGAGCTATACTTGTTGCTTGAGGCAATTTTAGTGATTAATTTGGATTTCATTCCATAAATGGCTTAAGCCATACCTCTCCAGCCATTTCCGTCTTTTTCCAAGACGCTGGAAACTTCTAATTATGCTTTTGTCCTAATTTGTACGACAAGCTTGACATTTCTTTAAAAGTGAGGCCAGAATTTGAGGCTGCACAAGTCAAAAAATACTTTCATAGTATATTCTCTTCATTTTTGGTGAAAAGCGTTGGACTGCAATACCCAATAGATGGTGGTTTTTCTGTTTCACTAGCCTCATAACGTTTTGTCTTCTTGATATATCTTTGGAGCAACATGTAGTTCAAACCGTAGGAAGAGGCAGTATTTCTAAAACTGTTTTCACGTAACATAACCTCCTCATAAGCTAGTTCATATATTTCGATACTAGACGTAGTTCTACTAATTTTTCTAGTATATTTATTTCGCATTCTCAAGCAATACATAAAAATTAACAAGTTGCAGTAGCAGGAGGATGCTCCTGCCAGAAGGGTATTGTAAAACAATTAGTAAATCAGACAATATATCCTGCATATTAAAACTTGACTAATATACAGATTCCATAAATTGAGTTCGAAAAATTATTATGGTTATTATGATTTTAAACTCGCCACTATTTTGTTCCAAGTGTTTTGACCGCGTCGCTTGGTTAGTCATGACAACACATGAATATTACAAACCATTTCTAAAATTTTTAACAAAATTCCTACAAATTTGTAGTTTCTAGGTCCGTTGCAAGCGTGTATCTCCCTAGTATCACGTGTTAACGTTGTTCTAATTATTAGATATTCAATCGGCTGTAACTTAGCTGTTTATTGTTAAGAAAACTTAAATTATAGATTTTGGGAAATTTAAGAGTCCCTTCTTGATTTTATAAACAAAAAAGCAAAATTTATAACATGTACTATTATTAACAAAGTTGATCGAATTTCGACTTCTAAGGTATTTGTTGCCCTTGTGAAGAAAAAATTGTCAATTTAAGTACTATTTTGAAAACCTCTTATAAAGAACTTTCATTTGATATTCATATCGGCTACCTTTGATGTACTGTAATCATCGATTCATGGCCTATTTTTTCGAATCCTAGAATGGTTACAAAGCCCATTTACTAGGAAATCTCTCCTGCCTCCTCGACTTATTTCACGTATGAGTAATGATTGTAGGTTCTCATCTTCAGGCATTCATTAAATTGAATCAAGTGTTAAAAGCATGCGCCTTAAACGTTGAAGTTGGGCAAAATACATCAAAATTATTCAATCTTCGCATTTAAAACAGCCACTATTTTGCTTTACGATTACTAATACCGCTAGCTGAGCCAATTCTCAAAGAAATTCATGATACCTATCATTCCTGAAATTTTCATGCAAATCCTAGCAAAGCTGTAGTATCTGAGTCGGTAAAAAGCGCATATTGTTTCACAGCCATATGTTTCCATAGTAATACAGCGCATATTGTTCCATAGTAATACAGGAAAATTCAAATCACTATAACTTCATTAAATACCATTTGATCTTTATGAAACTTTCAGGACGAATTAATCTTATAAATAGTCATCAGTGTACTGAGTTTCATGAAATTTAAGGGCACCGTTAAGATTTTATTCAAGAAAACATAAAATCGATAAATCATACTATTACTAACAAAGTTGAGTGAATTTCGACTTCTCACGTATTTGTTGTTGTTGTACTCATAAAGGACTACATTCATGCTTTTTTTCAGATTTTTCGGGTCAAAGGTGTCCAATCGCGAGGGGGGGGACACACAAAATGTTCGTGCATTTCCCCTTCCCCTGCGTCCCTCGAAGCAAAATTTTTCATTTCAAGACCTGTTTTGAAAAGTTCTCATTAAGACCTTTGATTTGATATCCATATTGCCTACATGCGATGAAAACTTTTTTTTCAGGGGCAACTCCCCTATATGAGGAGACCCCCCTTAAAGACCTTATAAATTTTTTTTTCGTGTTGGAACTTTGAAGAGGGCGTCACTTCGCACCTACTTACAAAATATCATGTTTCTAGCTTATGTAGTTTGCGAGAAAAAGTGGTTTGACACACGGACGGACGGACAGACAGGACGCGATTTTAGTAGGGTATTGTAAAATGATTTTACAATACCCTAAAAAAGGTAGGTAAAACATGCAAACCTCCAACGCAAAATATATTGCCGCAAAACAGAAGATTTGTTACAAATTGGGAGAGTTGTGACAAGCTTGGGTGAAAATGCTTCGATTAAAATATTGGCACATAACCTATCAAACAAAAGCAAAATTACGCAAAATTAAGGTACAATATGAAACTAGAAAAGATACAGCATATAGGTAAAAATATCAAACCACAGGATAATAATACGTAATCAAATACTAGGACACTGAAAACTTACTTTTCACTTTTATTTTCACAAAAATGTCGTATTGACACTACCGCTTGTATTGCCAGTTGGCGCACACTAACATCCAATCACGCGTCAAAGAAGCAATAAATGTGCAGTGATGCTACCTCTCTAGCTATCATAAGCTCCGGGAAATTGAGCATGTCACAACTCTCTTCTGTCACCACCCTCCTCGGTCTCCTCTAAGTGTTTTATGATTTTTTTTGTTTCAACTATATTTCATACTTCTATTTTCGACTTATCATTTGTTCATTAGCTTTCGGGTTGGCTTCGGTAATTTGATTTGTTTATGGTTTCCGTTTCTTATCTAATTTCTACGCTACTTTGGCGGCCAAAGCTCAATAGAGCAGGAAATCGCGCTAAAAAGAAAATGATTGCAGATAAAAATCACCAGTTGAGCGCCACGTTGGTGAAAATGCTTACGCGCAATGTACAAAACGCACTGACACCATCACAGATTGCTGTTTCAATTGAAAACCAAACCAAGAACAATTTGCCATTGTTGCCGAAAATTTGCCAATTTCCTCAACCTCCACCTCTCTTCCTCCTTCCGAATGTGTCATTACTCCTTCCGAATGTGTCATTACTTCAGGCGGATTGCAGCTGCATGATCCGAGTACGTAGTTGGAGAATTTTTCGAACGCCCACATTGCGTTCATCGTAGGTTATGGCCCACCCCATGGTGCCAATAATTTGGCGAATTTTCAATTTCCGAAAACCAAACAACGTGCTTTCCCTGTGTCCACATTTTTGAAGACTCTAGCCAATGGCACTAAAGTAGCTTGTACATAGTGAGTGTATTCAAAAAAAGCCGGCGCTCAATTTTATTTCTCCTCTTCGCTGTTCAATCGAAGCACTTCTGCGCTCAGCAGTGTAAGATTAGCACCATTTGGCCAAAACATTGAGTAATTAAATAAACTGGAGTGGACAACCACGTGACAATATGGTTGCAACAACCCCTGCGACCACTTTTCCTACTGCTACGCTCTTGTTTACAACCTTAGAGAGAGAGCCAAATTGCACAAGCAAACATGGCTGCTGCTCAATGTAAACAAATTTTCATACAATACCAAAAATTTGCTTTCTATTTGAAAAACCTTCAGCATTGTATGAAAAACATGCGAAACATTAATATATTAACTACTCACTTGTGAAATGAAACACCTACAGATCCTTTTCCACTAAGATTTTTTCACGAAGGCACTACACATTTCATTTTGAAATTCTAAATTAATTTCACAGTGTCACACGTTAAAGTTACTTGAATCACAAACTGCAATCGAATGTTTAAACACTTGGAACGAATTAAGATCGCGAACACTTTCCACAATTTTAATATCGGATAAAATTCGCGACGAAACTTGCAAATTGGCCAATTTGGCATCCAATTTGCATCAGTCAACTTGACAGTCAGTTCACACCTAGTCAGCTTTTGGAACAAGAAAGTGACCAGCAAGAGGCAGACGGGGAGGAAATGACAGACTGTTCGCTTGGAAGAGAGCAGAAACCGGTCGCATGCTCTCTCATGCATTTTATATGAGATTAGCCCATCCAGTTCTTATTAATCTTAGGGCCAAAAAATTGGATCAGCACATGCGAGCGACTGAGCATGTGCGTGTGTTTGCGCAATGGAAAACACGTCAAGCCCATTTGAATGTCTGCAATATAATTGACGCTCACCAGCAAAGTTTGTTGAAAGCAGAGACCGAGCATTGGAAAAAAGTTTTCTTCCGCATTGTTGAATGTGTCAAGTTTTTGGCAATGCAAAGTATCGCTTTTTACGCCACACACCAAAATTCTCAGCACGCTGATAGTGGCAATTTTATGTAATTAATTGATACAATTGCAACGTTTGATCCAGTAATGGAAGAGCATTTGCGCATCCACCGAGAAAGTTCGAAGAGAGGTCACGTCAATTATCTTTCTTCACAGAGCCAAAATGATCTGATTTCTGCTATCCCCTCCGCCATTTCAGGCACGATCGTATCCGAAATCAAACAGTATACATTTTATTCCATTATCTTCGATTGTACACCAGATGTCTCGCATCAAGAACAATTGTCCCTTACCATTCGGTATATGAGGATAATGCCATATTCGAAATTCGCGAACGAAATTGGTGAAATATGAAACGGAAGAATATCGGAGTTGCCAAAATGATTAGCGATATGATCATGCCATTCCCTAAATTTGATCTTGAACGAGGCAGCAAACAGTACAAGTGAGCTATTTGCATTTTTCTCCCTCATTCAAGGGATTTTCAATATGTTTACCAAATCAACGATCGTTGGAAGATATTGCAGCAGCACGTACAATCTTCAAAAGTTATCCACTTGAAGAAATTGCCGAACACTCGTTGGTCCAGTCGACACAAATTGAAAAAGCTCTCAAGGAAGTCGCAGTGTATTGCACCGATGCACTATCTAAAGTGCACCATGATAAAAGTTCTGGATTATGGTATCCTGACGAAACTAGTACTGCCGCCATCTGGCTTCGGAACAGTGATTTCCAAGCGGAGAGTTGTGAACGGGAGGATGGTTTCGTGTGGGTTCGGTGTTCAGGGACCACCTTCTTTAGTGTGTACCTAACGTCGAACGAATCGATATCATCTTTCCAAGCCAAGCTTAATGCTCTGGAGGGCGCTGTCTTGAACGCAGAGGGCAACGTGCTCGTTGGGGGCGACTTCAATGCTAAAGCAATCGAATGGGGCATGCCTCAAACAGATCCACGGGGAAAACGAATCCTGGAAATGGCGGCCACGACGGCGCTCGTCCTACTAAACACCGGAAATACGCCAACTTTCTGCCGTATTGGCTTGAAGGAACCATACCGGAGTTGACATTCGCCTGGGAGTCCTTAGTACGGAGGATACACAATTGGAGAGTATTAGAGGACTATTCAGCCAGTGATCATCAGTGCATTGTCTCCCGATATCCGTGCTCTCGGCTTTCTACAATTTGATGGAACATCGGAAAAATGGACATCAAGAGGTTCGTCGAGGTACTCACAGCAGGCAAGCCGCTGCAGGGAATATCGGAGGGGACGAAAGAATTGGCAGCTCAAGACGTGGTGAACTCAACTATGAACATCATTACGACTGCTTCCTGCGCTTCTATGCCCCGTCGAAAACCCCGGCAAAGCAAGCCCCCAGTGCACTGGTGGTCAACTGAAATCGCTGAAAGGCAAAGGGAGTGTCACAAGCTTCGCCGTGAGGCTCAACAGGCGCGGAACCGGATGGCAGCATATAAGTCGGCCAGGAAATGCCTTCGCAAATTGATTAACAATATCGAGTCTCGCGAATTCGATACAACCATGAGTTGTATGAAATTTTTGACGAACCAGAGGTCTCAACGATTGTAAGACTGCGGAAGCCGCAATGGGCTGGACACATGAATCGTATGGATGAACAACGAATACCCAAAAAGGTATTCGTTGGGGGAACTGAAGGCCGGAGACCAGTGAGGAACCGAGGAAACGATGGGCTGACTCGGTCGACGCAGACAGTTCATTGCTGCTCGGGTTTCGAAATTGGAGGACGTTATCAATGGACCGAGACAGTTGGAGGCGCTATTTGCAGGAAGCGAAGGCCCAAGAGCGGCTGTAGTGCTAAGAAGAAGAAGGCTCGCTGCTCGCAAGATCTAGTGGACAAGCTAGTTATGTGGAAGCCTGGCGCCCTACGGAAGCTTTGCATACACGATGCGGATAAGGTGGATGAGATAGTGCGGGCACTCTTCCCCGTCCATCCCGTCTGTGTTGACGCTGTGCATGGTGAAACAGCAGTCGAGTGTGCACTTTTCACACAGCCAGAACTGGAGGAGGCAATCCTTTCATTGAAAGCGAGGATGACTCCAGGTCCAGATGGTGTTCCGGCTGAGGTATTGCGGCTTGTCTACAACCATTGTCCTGACTTGCTGCTGAGCACATTCAACGCTTGCCTACGGAACGGGATTTTTCCGGTACGATGGAAGGTGGCGAGGCTCATGCTGATCAGCAAGGGGAAGGGAAATCCTGAATTGCCGTATGCATACCGCCCGTTATGCATGCTAGACACGGCTGGGAAAGGGCTAGAGAAACTCATCAAGGGAAGACTCACTGATGCGATTCATGCTGCTGGGAACCTAGCTCCTCGGCAGTACGGCTTTAGAGCAGGACGTTCTGCTATTGATGCGACTGAAGAGGTGATGAGTGCGGTTCCAAAGGCAGAGGCACATATTCGCGCCAAACGAAGGATCGTCCCGTTGGTGACACTCGACTTCAAAAATGCCTTCAACTCCGCTAGATGGGTGGATATTCTGTATACGCTGGAAACCCCTTTTCAAGTTCCAGAATATCTAATGCAGCTTTTGAGGGACTACCTGAAGGACCGAAGCCTGCTCTACGACACAACACAGGGCCAAAGAAGGGTGGCTGTTACGTCGGGTGTTGCCCCGGGATCTATTCTTGGTCCTGACCTGTGGAACGTGTCTTAAGACGGGCTACTGAGACTGGAGATGCCAGATGAATCGCGCTTGATCGGCTATGTGCAACGCAACATCGGCTCTGGCCGCTGGACGCACAACACAACAACAACAACAATGCTGGACGCACAACACACAACAGCAAGCGGAACTTAGGCTAGGTATGCTAATGCGCCGAGTAAGAGACTGGATGACTGCTCAAGGGTTCGGTTTAGCACTGGAGAATACCGAAGTGGTCATGTTGACAAAAAAGAGAATCCCTAGAGTAAGGATGATCAGTATTGGAGACATACAAATCGAATCGAAGCCAGCGGTGAAGTACCTGGGGCTACTGATCAACTCGAAGATGAGTTTCTCTGAGCTTATCAGAGTAATGGCTGAGACGGCTGCTTCAGGAGTGTCGGCTCTGAGTCGACTTATGGCGAATGTAGGGGGACCCAGCCCATTAAGAAGACGTCTGTTGATGAGCGCTGCAAGATCAGTGCTACTGTACGGAGCAGAGGTATGGGGCGACGCTCTCAGTAAGGAGGTATACCGAAAACGCCTGGCACAGGCACAGAGAAGAGGAGCGCTGAGGATTGCATCTTCGTATCCGACAGTCTCCGATCCGGCAGTGAAAGTCATTGCAGGCGTGATACCTGTCGGCCTCCTTGCCCAATAGCGTCGCTCTATTTATTATTTATTTATCGAAACGAGGATGCGAGGGAGATGGTTGGCGGCGAAGAGAGACAGCGCTCACTCAACGTTTGGCAGCAGTCTTGGGTGAATTGCACGAAGGGAAGGTAGACTGCGCGCCTCATTCCGGATGTGATACCCAGGCCAAATCAAAGGCATGGTGAGACTGACTTCTATCTAACCCAGCGGGTATGGGTGTTTTCAGCCTTACCTGCACAAGATTGGTAAGTCACGATCCCCCAATTGTCGGTATTGCCCAGGAGAGGAAAACAATGCCTGCCACACATTTTTTGCGTGCATAAAATGGGACTGGCTGGGAAGGGACCTCTACAGGGAGACAAGAGAGCTCACCCCGGATAATATAGTCGTGGTGATGCTCGAATCGGTTGACAAATGGAACCAGTTGGCACATTATGCTCGGGCAGTCCCAAACGATAAAAGAGACTCACAGTAGCCGGGGGTGTTGGGGCTGAGGTATCGCTTGTCTGGCACTTCCTCTTCCCCTCTCCCCTTCCGCTAGAAGAGGGATCCCCCAGCTTGAAGGAGCCTCACGGCGTAACAAAACGAGGCCTGGGCAGAAGTAATGTGTCAAACGGTCCCAGGCTAGGTTCTCAGGTTGATAGGGGAGGTGTTTAGTAGGTACTCCAGTCGCCTTCTTGCGAACATGGGAAACCCACACTCTATGCGTAAATGGGCATTTACCTTCCTACCACAAAAAAAAGCGCACATTGAAGGTGTCCTACGGCACATCAGCACCTTCAAGTTTGTTCTGTCAGCTGTTGTGTGGGATGAAATCCTCACGCCCGTTGACATAGTAACCAAATAGCTGCAGCAATAAAATTTGGACATAGCGAGAGCCGTTGCGCAAATTTATGTTGTGCGGCAGCGCCTACAAAATGTGAGAAATCCTGATCCAGAATTAGTTGAACTCACGCCATTCAACAGTTGTTTTGCGGCAGCAGAAACAGTAGCCGAAGAAATGGAGATACCAGTCAAATTTCCATATAATTCAGGCACGTCGGCACCCTCGCCATTTTGAATGAATATATTTTAGCTTTAAATAATGTGAATATCATTTGTCTTATGTTTTTAATGAAAGAATTTATCACAATATATCATTTATCTTCAATCGCCTTCATATCTTCTAGTTAGATTTTTTGTACTTGTTTTATCCTAGCGTCATCAAATGACGCTAGTCAATATTTCAGGATGTGTGTCCCTCCATGAAACCTGAATTTAGGCTCTAATTTCAGGGATCAGTAAAAGTTTTAACATTCCGGACAGTACTTCGAGGTTTCAGAACTAATGGGTAAATCGGTCTTTCTAACCGTACTGTTTCAAAGACTTTATCCGTATTAATGATACATGTTCCAACACAGTTTGTATTATTTAGTTTCCAGCATACATTCGTATTTGAGGTAGTTTTGGCTATCGTATGTATATTAAACTGCCTCGTTCGGAATCCAAGCTGGCAATTCATCTTCAACTAATTATAAAACTTAACTAAATGTGTTTGTGAAGCACTTTTGACTTAACTAAATGTCTCGCATCATTTACAGAAAAATTTCAATGCTTGTAAAGCACTTTTGACTTAGCGAAATGTCTCGCATCATTTACAGAAAAATTTCATAAAATTTACACAAATTCATATAGATTTGTTAGATTCCGAGATCTAAATGTAGGATATTTCATAATTTTTAGTTTTAAGTTTTGAAAGCACTAATTATCTTCCTACCCAGATAATTTATATTTCATTAAGCAATTTAAAGATGTAATCAAGCCATAGTGAAAGATAAATGACCTTCCTTATTTTAGAATCGGTTTTTATTCGCATTCCTTATCAAGGCCTATACATTTCAACACAAATTTTTTAAAACAATTTTTAAGAGAATGATTCCTATTTGCTTAGCCCAGAACCCAATTCTTCCACAGAAAAAAAAATGTGCCATTTGCAAAAATTAAATTTATGTGTTTTCTTGAATACATCTACCCCATAAGGATGATGTTTTTGTCACAAATTATATGCCCACACGATATTTGTAACAGTATCTTTTGTAAGAACTCAAAATTATTGAAAAAAACTGCCAGCTTTAATTTTGCATAAATGTTTAAATTTTGGTTTAGTTTTCAACTAGTAGTGCTATAAATTTTTTGTCATTCGGAACTTGTTTTGAATATATGGAATAGAATCTTTCTTAATCTAGAAATTGAACAACTTTTGTATTAAACAGTTGTGCGAACATGTTTCGTGTAAATTCATTGAAAAAAAAACGAATGATTGTAGCTTCCTTCTGCTAAATTGCAAACAAATGCAAGGTAAAGCTGTTATTGACATATCAATGTTAGATTGCAAAATAAAAAAAAACAGAATCTAAGATCTGTGCATCGTGTTAAATAGAAGTGAATTATGAAGGTGTTAAACTTTCACTGTTTCATTGAATGACGGCCATTTGAAAAAAACATGCTTTTAGTGTTACTACAATTCTATAAACTTAATCAATAAAAATGAGGAAGCAATATCTGTTAAGCACTTAATAGCATAGAAAACCGATGTTTTCAGCACATCGCCTGATTAGTGAATGAATATACGTGTAATTAAGTTTTCGCGGGTTGCTATTAAAGGAAACTATCTGAAATTGTCCTGGAAATAATTTTTAACCATTCATTTGCAAGATTATTATCAAATAAGTTGGGCAAGCAGGAGTATGCTCCTACCATTTAGTCTTTTATCTTAAGCTATACACTAGATATTCAAGAAAAATGCATACTTTGTTTATTTTTATTTCCATTTAAAGTAGCTATCAGAACTAGAATAAATCCTTAAAAACATAATTTATAATGATTTTCTCTTCTTTCTGTTTTGTTCGCGATTTCCCAAAGGAAATCTGCACCAACCTCTCATTTATTGAAGATGTGAAGTTTTGAGGCGCATCAACGAACTGTGCCTCTTACACCCTACATGCTTGTATGCTCACAGTCTACTCCAAGGTGGCTGCTTGTCAGCCAGCTCGTTCAAAGAGGAATTTTGGTCGTGGGTCTTGACGCAAGTAGACTACGCTCGAATAAAATCTTTCAGCCACTGATTCGAATTGCCCATTTAAAACGCGTGCAAAAATTGTAGGAAAATACTGCAAACACTAATCTATTGCAGCCTTTGTGAGGCGCCTAATAACCCAAGAAGAACAAACATCGAACTCGTGAGCTCCCAATCTATATACCGACCAGGTGCCAGACATCTCTAGGTAAAATAGCCAAACTACATGTTAGGGCACCACGTAACCAACCCAAAAGCACTGAATCTGTTAGTCGTGGATTAGGTCAAACCCCACCCACTCGACGATTTACTCACCTTCCGCTTCGGTTTGCGCTGAAACTCTAATCTACTGAAAGGAAAGACCGTGTTTTCGATTAGCAAGTCATGATATTTTTGTTCATCAGAATTTCAATAATTTCAGCGTTTCATTTTATGTATAACTCTCAAATATTTAGAAATCTTTTTGCACTTAATATTTTTGCGAGAAACTTATCAAAAATAGTAAATTACTTAAGTAACTAACACTATCAACAGAACAGCAATAGCATAGACAAGAAATAACATCACAATTAAAGGAACATTATTCGACACTATCAATAGAATAGCATTTTATACAAACAATAGAATAACCAAGAAATGGCATAAGAATAACTAGCACCATCAATGTAATAGCACTTAATACATAAGAAGAATACAATAACGAATGAATAACAATTAAAATAGCTCAATAGATAATGCAACCAGCAATTCCATAAGTGACCCATTAAGAAAATAGCAATCTAAGTGAAAACTAGAATAAACACAAATATTGACAACTCAACGTAATCAATAAAAGACATATGATACTAAACATAAACAATTATCTTTTTCGCAACCTTCACCTGCTCCGTCAAGATCAAGAAAATCCACTCATGATGAGTGAAATCCGAGTACTCAAGTGTACGTTGTCGCATACTTAATTAAAAGCAACTGAAATACTGAAATAGCATTATCTTCAAACATATGGACAACTAAACTAAATCGCGACGGCATTGGGAAACACTATCAACAATGAAAGATACATGATACTCCTCACGACCGTCGCCTACATCCACACAGCCAGGGTACCCCAAAAGCTAAACCATGCAATTGATGTTTGTCGTATACGGAACGATGTGGAAAGACAAACAAAAAAATAGTAATGCACTAATAGCATTGTGCCCTTTTGGTATACGAATAGCATGCCATGTATGTTGACATGGAAAGACAAATGAAAAAAATAATGCACCGTTAGGTTTGTACACTTTTGATGTCTGAATAGCATTCCATGTATGTTGATATGGAAAGACAAATGAAAAAAATAATGCACTGATAGCTTTGTGCACTTTTAATATATGAACAGCATTCCAGGGATGTTAATATTGGAAGACAAATGAGAAAAAAAAAATAATGGACTGACAGCACTTCGTATGAATAGCGTTTCTTTAAGTTAACTACCTGGTCAATGGAATGGAGGTCAGTGCACGGAAATTGGTCCGTCATCATTTTGCCCCATTCACCGTACCAGGTGTTTACTATGGCAAAAGATGCCTGATCAGCAATTAATTCGGATAAAAATGCATGAGGCGCCTGAAGAAGTGCATTTCGTCGCCAGACGCGTCCAGAGTGGAACTCAGGCTTTAGCAGGCCTTCCAGGAACGTCTCAAAACCAAGCCCCAATGGAACTTAGGGTGCCTTAGCCCCTTCTGAGGTTGAAGAATGGGACTCGTGTGACCTAGATGGAACACAGGCTGCTCGCGCGCCTTCCAAGGTTACGAGATCCCTCTACAGAAAACTCTGCTTAAGCGGAACTTGGGCCGCTCAACGCCTTCCAGAGAAGGTCAACAACGGTCTTTTCAAGTGGAAACCAGCCCTCCAGAAAAACCTCGATGACACTTGCCAAAGCGGAACTTAGGCTTTTAACAAGCCCGCCGATGGTAAGGAACCTTTGAGCAAAAGTCCTGCTCTAGGTTTTAACATCTTAAAATTTTCCTCACTATCTCTTGAACTCTTTACAGGCCACATCTACCAACAAGAACCCCGGAAGTGCTCGGAGGCTCCATACGCGGCCCACCCGATCGGACCGACTGAACCAACGGAAGTGAACACTCTCCCCCCCCCCCAAACCTACAGTAGAGGAAGCGATTCGCCAAAATCCCCGCGGTGTGCCTCGGCCCCTGACTCTGGAAGAATACCGAGCACGCCACCAAGTAGTATCCAACGCAAACGTGACACCAAAGGCATCTCCCGCGATACCGTGTAAACGCCACAGGGGGAGCCTGCGAGGCAAAATCGACAAGCAGGTGGCGGAGCTCTTCCGACTAGCATTGATTGCCGTCAGTCCAGAGGAGTGGGCCCGTTTTAAAGACCAGGCCACCACCCTTCAGTGAGACTACCGCTGGACTCAACGGATTAAACGTGCACAAAGTCGCGGGAGATGCCAGGCATCTGGACCACCATCTCCCGCTACAACCACGGGCCAACGAAGTCCCGCTCAGTCGCCAATTCTGACCAGGCGCGGATCTACGAGGGAGGGACATCCGGGAGATGCCCCCCCCCCCCCCCCATATCTCGGCTACAAAATTCGAATGTGGATTTTTACCTTTTATTCAACTACGATAAATTTGTAAAGTTTGATAAAATTTGATAAACATTTACTGTCAAATAGTTGTTTTCCCGCAACATTTAAAAAACATCGTTATTTCAAATAGTATCGACCATCTATTCCGCGTCGATATATCTATTAATCTATTATCGCACTGTGAGTCAGAGTGCCTAATTTGGATGCACAGAAGCTGGTTTGTCTCTGTCACAAAAGTGGCCTTCGATTGTGCGATAGAGATAAACCAGCTTCTTTGCATCCAAATCGGGCACTCTGCTGTGAGTACATATTGCCAAGTTTGCTTCACCTATAGTTGGCATATATTGGCACAACATCTTGATAAAATCGTAGGTTTTGTATATACGATTATCGTATGCAAATATAATAGAATTGACGGCTTTCATTCGAATTTCAGAAAATTACCAATTGTTTATTGTTGCTAAGATGTTTGCAGCTTGAAATGTATGTCGCGGTACTCGGCAGTGGCTTTTGTGAACAGTGAACAATGGTAAGTATCTTTCTTAATTTTTTATGACAAGTATTGCTCTCGCAACCAATAATTGACAAATGAATGGATACATTAAATTTCGCTGGAATGTGCTTGTGCTAGAAAACATTAGATACAAATTGTGTTCTGTCTGCTGTGTATCAGTCGTTTTGATTTAATTTTTTTTGTTTTTACGTTAGGAAATTTAGTAATCAGAAACAAAAATTAGTGTTAAAAGTATAAATTCATAAATACATAAAATATTGAAATTTTCAATATAAATATAAATACGATAAACCATCGGTGTTTTTGCTCTAAAAAAGATTCGTTTCAATAATGCATTGCTTTTTTTAAATCTATGATTTCTTTCATTGAAAAATAGTACCTTAGTAATTTTTCATGTAGATTTTGCCCGTTACAGCTTTGTTCGATTGACCTAGAAGAACATGGGAAAAGATTAGTATTCGTTTTGAAGCAGTGATTAGGAAACAGCTCAAGCTTACTTTGTTTTTGTTTTTCTGTATATGCTCTACATGCTAAGGAAATAGATGAATTATATTTTCTGCCTTTTAGAAGTATATATAAACTATAAATAACACTATAATGATGATAATTGAAAATTTAAGACTTGCACATATTATATTTATATATTAGATATGAATCAATATTGAAAAACTTATTCGTATTGGGAAAAGAAAACATACATGTAAGAAATTATTGATCCATTTGGGCATATATACAGGTATGGCATGTCTGGTTTGTAAGGTTATCAAAATATATGTTTCATATATATATATAATATTGGTTTTGTGTTTGATTCATATATATTCTATCATGGAACATATATTGATCATCTTACATGCATAGAACTTCTATGTATATAAGATGATTAATATCAAGTTGAAAATTGATTTTTTTTTTCAGTCTTACCGGCAGTCTTCGATTTCATATTTTTTTCAGCCTTTCAAAATCCAAAAATTTGAGGGGGATTCTTCGGATCAACTGAATCACGTCAAAGAAAACCATCACTCAAATAATGATTCGAATGAGTTGAATACATGCAAGCGGAAAGCTTCAAATTCATTATACATCGATGCCCTTGAAGCCTGTCCATCACTTCCATCAAACACAAACTACAACGAAGTTGGAGCGGTTGTACCAGACTTACCAGAGTTCTCTAATGACATAGGACAGAAAATAAGCAACGAAGCTAAGCGAGAATTATGAGAAAACGCCTGGGGACCATCGAAAGATTACAAGTTTCCTTTTTCTTCAAGGATAGTCTCAGGGAAAGAAAGAAAGCATTATGTTTCACATAAAAATTTGATTGATCATGGAGACTGACTGGTTTTCTCTGATGCGCCTGTTTTGAAAATTTTGTCCATGGTTTACTGTCAACAACGTTAGCAGATTGTAGTGAATAAGAGTTTCCATAAAGTCCGTAAAGGACTGCAGCGATGTTCTGCTGCCTCGGCAGAGGAAGGTGTTGGTTCCTGCCGAGAATGCCCTCGTCCGGAGACGCGTGAATGCGCTGGCAGGCTAGCATTGCGGTGTCGTGGGGCGGGTTCGTTTCCCCGGCACGAGGACTCACTACACATTAAAATATTAAACAGTTTTAGAATTTTGTTTCCCGGGTGTTAAGTACAAGAGAATTTTTTTTTTTTTCACTTATTTTTTCATGCGAAGAAAAAAAAAAGAGCGAGTGTTGCGATGGGGAAGGTGACTGAATGGTTACTCCTTGTTAAATTGAGTTTGTGCGGTGTGCCTGTGTCAGCGCTGCTTTTAGAGCCATAGCTCCTAGATTACTACAGGGCAGCTAATTTTCTCGTGATCGCAAGGCAATGCGGATTGCGAAAAAGGAGCTGAAGGATATTTCTGTGTATCATGGGTTGGCTTCGGCTTCGGGACTAGAGATGACGGACAATAAAAGAAAACCACAATTGACAGACGGACGGACTGACTTATGTTTATGTTTGCCCGGAAGTATACAACCCTTGTGCGTTTTTTGAAAATATATGCGGACGGACAAACAGACGTGACTAATTATCTATCGGCGCAGGTCTTTCGCGTGGTATATCCCCACTTCTTTTCCCGATGGATCCGTTATCAAGTAACGGTTAGGTCCCATTACCTTCTTTATGCGGCTTTTCAAGAATCGCCTGTCCAGCTTGGCGTTGTAATGCCCCGCGGCGTCACTTTGGCGGAAATTTCGCCGGAAAACTTCATCTCCTTCTTTGAAATTAGCAGATCGTGACCGGAGATTGTACTGCGCTTCATTTGCACTACCTGCGGCCTTAATCTTCCGTCCGATTTGTTGGCGGAGGTCTCCTAAACGTTCGTGGGGCTCCAGCGCAACGACAGGGTCTCCCAAACACTTTAATTGCCGTAACAGTCGGTATGATTTACCGTGGCAAATCATGTGCTGTCCAAAGGCGGCAAAGTAAGGGGCGACACCGGTGACAGAATGATACGAGGATCGCAGGGCGCATGTGATGGCAGACAATCGCCGATCCCAATCCTTTTGAGATGGGTGGACGTAGGAACGGATCGCGGCCAGTAGAGTACGGTTCAACCGTTCTGATGCGTTGGACTGAGGGGAGTATATGGGCGTCAGTTGGTGTTCAACGCCATACTGCTCAAGTAGGCTCTTAAACTGCCGAGACTGGAACTGTACTCCATTATCTGAGTACACACTCTCTGGAACACCGAACACATGGAATACCCGGTTCTCTAAGAATTTCACGATCGATGGATTTGTGAATTTACGGATAGGTTCCACCATTGGGAACTTTGAGAGCTGATCTAGAACGACTATAGCTCCGATGTGTCCCATGGAAGACCGAGGATATGGACCGAGTAGATCGATGTATAGACGCTGGTATACGCGTTCTGGGACGTTGAGTTGACCCATAGGAGGTCGAAGAGGCTGGTTGGGCGCTTTGGTGCCTTTACAGGTCTCACAGGCGCTCACGTAGTCTTTGACCTGGGATGCCATTTTAGGCCAAAAGAAGTATTTCTTGAGTCGCCGTAACGTCCGACCGTAACCTCCGTGGGCACTTAAAGGATGGTCATGTGCGCGGAGGATCAGATGTTGTGTCATTTCCTCCGGTACCCAGAGTTTCCAAGACTCTTCTTCCTGCCATAGATCACCAGTGGCGTGTTCATTTCGTCTATACACATAGCCGTCTATTACCTTCAAATCAGGCAGCTGTGTTTGTTGGGTCGCTATAGTTTGCCTCAACTTTTTGTAGCTATCTGATTCGAAATGTGGGCTGTCCAAATCTATTTCGATGGGGTCCTCGTCATTTATTGTTATTTCGGCTCCCTCTGGGGAAAACATCCGTGAGAGAGTGTCGGGTACGATGTTCTGGGTTCCTTTCCGATGTTTCATGGAGAACTTGAACCCTTGCAGTTTAAGAGCCCATCTGGCTAGGCGTCCACTTAAATCTGCCTGGTTCATCAACCATTGTAGTGACGCGTGGTCCGTGATGATCTCGAATTGGTGGCCCTCGATATAAGCTCGGAATTTCTTCACAGCCATTACCGCTGCCAAACATTCTTGCTCGGAAACAGTATAGTTTCTTTGGGCCGAATTCAGCTTGTTGGACATGAAGGCGATGGGAGCTTCCTCTCCTTCATCGGTCAATTGCACCAGCACGGCTCCTACTCCATGTTGACTTGCGTCACAATGAATGGAGAAGGGCTTCGTGAAGTCGGGGCTGTGCAAGACAGGAGCTGATGTGAGGGCTTGCTTAAGCTCTTCAAATGCCTTTCGGCTGAGTTCGGTCCAAACGAACTTCCCTTTCCGCAACATGTCTGACAGGGGCGCTGAAACTGTTGCATAGTTCCGAACAAACCTTCGGTACCAACCGCACACACCAAGGAAACGTCGTAGCTGCTTCACAGTTTTTGGTAAGGGGAACTCATCAATCGCACGAGTTTTGTCTAGATCCGTTTTGATAGTGCCATGTCCTATGACATGACCTAGGTATCGGACTTCTTTCATGACAAACTTACTTTTCTGTACGTTGATGGTGAGTCCCGCCTTACTGATGTGCAGGGCTACTTCTTGTAGAAGTAGGAGGTGTTGATCGAACGTTTCCGTGATGAGTAACAGATCATCAAGGTACACGAACACTTGGTGTTTTAGGTGAGGTGGGATGACCTTGTCCATCAACCGAGTCATCGTTTGCGGCGCGTTACACAGGCCAAAGGGCATTGTGACGAACTGATATAATGGTCGTCCAGGCACTGTGAAGGCGGTCTTGTCCCTCGAGCCCTCATCGAGTGGAATTTGCCAGAAGGCGTCTTTTAGGTCGAGACTGGTGATATAATTGGCTTTCGGCAGTCTCCCTAGTATTCCATCGATGAGTGGAAGAGGGTACGCGTCCTTGATGGTAACCGCGTTTACCTTACGGGCATCAAGACAGAGGCGGACTTTACCTGGCTTCACAAGCAAGGTTACCGGTGATGACCAGGCACTTTGGGACTCTTCTATGACCCCCAACTCGAGCATCCTATCTAGTTCCGCATACACCAATTTCTCCATGGCCGGCGAGATGGCGTAGTGTCTCTGTTTAATCGGTTTAATATCGCCAACGTCTATGGTGTGTGAGACTAGGGTGGTGCGGCCAAGGCCTTGGGTAGCGTAAGATGGGAAAGCAGCAATGGATGCTTCCAGGCGTTGCCGTTGGTTAGGCGTCAGGTCATGCCTATCGGGAGTAGAAGTGATTTCGTTGACATTTCTGGTTTTTAAAGACAAATCTGTGAATAAATCTGAGGCCAGTCCAAAGCGAAGGACGAAATCGACACCAAGGTATACATTCTGAGTCAAAGACGGGATAATGTAGAACGTAATATCCTTCGTCTGACCCCTGAACGTCACGGGTGTGGTTAGTTTACCTCGTATAGGGTGTTTGGTGCCATCAGCTGTACTGATTTCAGTGCGCCAGGATTTAATCAAGTTCGGATAGTCTTGGAGCACCTTCGAGCCAAAGCTCGAGGCAAGACAACTGATACTGGCACCCGTGTCAATCAATGCAAACACGGTCTCGCCCAACACTTTAATTGGATGATAAGGTCTGATCTCATTCTCAGAAACCTCCGAGATGTTACAAGAGTTTAAGGTTTGACGGCAGATGCGCACTCTCTTGCGGAAATTCCGCCAACGACGGGTTGACCATTTTGTCGTGCACGGACGGGAAGTGACTACTTCGGAAGCAAATATTCGCTCTCGAGCCACCCGATATTCCTGCAGTCGCACATGATAAGGTTTTAGAGTGCGTAATTGAGGCTGCCGGGGTGCTTCTGGCAGTGACTGCGGTGGTCGCTTTAATATTGTCGTTGGTGAGGTCTCCGGAAGAGAGTGACCATCTGCAGTCATAGTCGTCATGGCTGGTGGGTTAACGTCAGGGCTATTGGGGTTAGCAGCTGGCTGAGGAGCTACTGCGGGGTTTTCGAGTACCAATGAGGTGGTAGGGTACTCATTCGTCCGTTTTTTGGTGTGGCATCACCTGGGTAGTCCGGAACACAGGTGTTTGACTCCGTGCCTTCTTCCCGATCTGGGTTGTTGCAATTTAGTGCCACTTCGGCAATTTCACGTCGCGGACCCGTCCTCGTATGTAGGTAAGGCCGTTCTTGGAGGTCTTCTTCAAGCCTCTCCAATCGACTCACGACCCTCAGTAGTGCTTCCATGTTCTGCGGGTCCGAGTTCACAACATGGCAACGAAGTTCCGGCTTTAGATTCCGTTTCAACACCCGCAGCAGTTGAGTGGGAGACATAGGCTCTGACAACAGGTCATTCAACCTAAGGATATCGGCTCGATATTGATGGAAGGGCTCGTCCGGACGTTGCCATCTGGCATGGATCTTGTCCAGGACACTCTCATCCATGTTGACCGTTGAGTATTCAATGCGGAGTACCTCCTTCAGCCGTGTCCAGCGTGTTGATGGTGGGGCCGAATGAATCCGCCAGTACGTCTCGAGTGCTGCTCCCCTGAACAGCATCGGTAAATATCCTGCCAGCACCGTGTAGTCGCCGGCCAACATCTCTTCGACTAAGGACTCCACGCGACCAATGAAGACTTCCACGTTCAGGTCGTTTGGCTCCCCGCTAAAATGTAGATTCCACCCCTGGACGATGCTGGGAATATGCTTCGGCTTCAGCATATAGGGTTGCTCCTGCGGGGCCACTGGACCTGGAATCGATGGTGGTATTTGGTTGAGTCGTGGCGGAAGATCCCAGGCGTTCCAAGGCTGGTATCGAGACGGATGGTAATCTGCTCTTCGAATCTTGTTCCGCTGGTCGATAACTGGATCTCGAGATCGTCGTGCTGATTTAAGTCGTTGTAGTGTTGACTCAGTTTGTTTACAGCGCCGTATGAAGGCGTATATACGTTCCACTTCCGTGTAACAATCACCACAGATGTGGTCTGGTGAGCCATCTTCAAATGTGATGTTAACGTTGATGGACTCCTTCAGAACGTCGACAACAGCAATCTTCCTCACTTCGTCGACCAAACTATCACCCAGCGGATACATTTCCTCGCCAAGTCGTAGACAAAGTCGGCATGCATTTTGGATGTCCATAATTATTCGATCTAAAAGTTATACCTAAATTGCTAAGAGTGTTGACTAAAGCTAAAATGACGCTATAAAAGAATTAAGTAAATGTTAATGAGACAAAATACATAAAGTGGCCGAAAGTGGCGAACTATCAATGATCCTCACAAAAAAAAACAAAGTATATGAAAAAGTTTTAATCGTTATCCAAAAAAAATAATCGGTCTTTCCCTTCCGTCCTTCCTCCCAAGTACGGACACCATGGCACAATCCCTCTATATCGTTTCAGGGACACTCTCTTGTGGCACCATGAAAATCAGGGTTCGGAAGTGATCCCTCATTAGCAAACTTCTCAAGTTACAACTTGTCAGCCCAGGGTGGGATTCTAATCCACAAGCAGCGCGTGTCTTGTCATGGATAGTCATGGATCAGCTAATCAGCCAATCACATGAAATCAAGATCCATGTAATTTAAGACACCTAGGCACCGCTGGTTTGGGGAGCGGATCAGAATCCTCCGCAAAAAGTTGTTGGGATAATAACTTCCGAACACAAAAAGGGACTCTAATATCATTTGGCCTTACTAGTTATACAATGGTGGTAAACCACCAAAGTATAATTCAAAAGCAGGACCAAACGATATTGATGTCCGAAGACAACACAAGTTCGAAAGTTATTAAATTGCTGGGGCACGATTAGTGCAAAAATCCTCGGGAGTTATCTACCCGCCAAAAATTCTGACACCTAGTGGGGACACCTAGAGACGATGGACTGTCTCGTGCTCACGACTGATGATACAGCCGGGCATTTCGGGCCCCACGTTGGGCGCCATTTGTAGTGAATTGGAGATTCCATAATGTCCGTAAAGGACTGCAGCGATGTTCTGCTGCCTCGGCAGAGGAAGGTGTTGGTTCCTGCCGAGAATGCCCTCGTCCGGAGACGCGTGAATGCGCTGGCAGGCTAGCATTGCGGTGTCGTGGGGCGGGTTCGTTTCCCCGGCACGAGGACTCACTACACATTAAAATATTAAACAGCTTTAGAATTTTGTTTCCCGGGTGTTAAGTACAAGAGAAATTTTTTTTTTCACTTATTTTTTCATGCGAAGAAAAAAAAAGAGCTAGTGTTGCGATGGGGAAGGTGACTGAATGGTTACTCCTTGTTAAATTGAGTTTGTGCGGTGTGCCTGTGTCAGCGCTGCTTTTAGAGCCATAGCTCCTAGATTACTACAAGATACCAAAAAAATATACCCCTGGGCGTCCTCGTCACTGAAGCTGTAGTACATTTTAAAGACCTAACCGGACAGAAAGGATATCTAGAACTCCAAAAACAGAACCGTTATCACAAAGACGCAGTCGCTGCTGGGAAAGATTTTTTATGCAATTATTATAACCCACAGAATGACGTCAATAACATCCTTAATGAAGAATATCTTACTCAAAGTCAAGAGAACAGGCTATTTTTTAAATCCATAACAAAAGCGATCATTTTTCCATAACAAGAGCGTCCATTTTTCTTGGACGACGGAATATAGCATTTCGGGGGCATCTGGACGATGGGCGTTTGCTAACAGAAACAGGATCTGAGTGAAATGAAGGAAACTTCAGGGCGCTGCTGAAACTTCTCATTGAATCAGGAGATACAGAACTCGAAAAGCATCTGGAAACTGCGTCATCAATAGCCACCTATATCAGCAAAACAACTCAAGAAAAACTCATCGACTGCTGCAAGGTTGATATACAGAAGAAGATTATACAAATCGTGACTGATGCTGAATTTTACTCCATCGGCTTCAATGAAACTTCAGATCAATCAGGAAAAGCACAGGTATTTCCTTTTTGCTGGCATTTAGTGAAAAAATTCATAATACAACAAACACTATAACACCAGGCAACTTCAAATTGAGATAACGCTATCTTGAGTTGTTTCAGAAAAATCATCATTAGAATAATCAATACACGAAATAAAATTAAGAATTTTTGTTTGTTAAGATAAAAGAACCTAATAAAATTTGTTGTTAGTTCATATTCAATCACTTCTGAGCGATGTAAATTTGAACTTTTTCCAAAACAATAAAGATCAATTGTATGTATTACTTATTTGTAGAACTGGGTTTGGAGTAAAAAAGACTTCAGCTAGCTTATATTTAAATTCTGTTCCCGGTCTATTTGTGAACTACATACGGGTGTACTTTCATACTTTGCAAATTGAGTTCAGAATTTATTATTTAGTTAAAAAATATCTGTACACCTTTCTATCTTGATAAAATTATGCAATTTAAGTTGAGTATGTTGCTTTACTTAACGTAGTTATAAGTATTCAAATACTAAAAGAATGTGCATAAAAACACTTGTTTACCATGAAGTGTATTTGAGAACTTAAATTTCCTGTAATTTATACATTTCATGACACAAAGGTGCATTTTAGATTGCACGTTGGGTACATTGTGTACGTTTTTCTCAGTAAACAGCAGTCTTTATGCTGTTCATATCGCGAAAGTTTCTACCAATATTTTGGAACCTTAACAAATTCATACGTGTCATTAGTTCATTAATGACAAATCTTTGCAATTTTGAGATTTATTATTTTGAAACTGATAACTTATCGTTTATTAACAATGTATAAATTGTTACACCCTGGTTTCCATATTCTACATATATATATTTTTTTGAGCACCAAAATATAAAGCCGTTAACACATTAAAATCAACAGCTATAATTGTAGGAATACCAAGTCTAATACTTCGATACGTCGATTTTTCTTCTGGAAAACCCCGCATTAGAGAATATTCTGTGAATTTCATAGATGCTTTCGGCGAGCTGTCCAAAGAAGCTGAGGAAAATAATGAGAATGCAGAGTATGATGTAGAATTATCTTTAACTGGGGTTGATTTAGGGAAGATCGTCTTGGAGGCTATAAAAAGGCTGGGTTTAAGATTAGAAAACTGTACTTTGATAGGAGCTCATGCTTGCTCAGTCAATGTTTCGGAAAATTGTGGAGCTGTCAATGAAATCAAGAAAGAAGCAATAAACGCTGTCATGATACTGTGCTTTTCCCACAAACTAAACAGCAGCCTCATGAAAGCATCTAATGTTCAGTCGATCAAAAAAGTTTCTGACGTTATACGAGAGGTGACGAGATTTTTCCAGAACGCTCATCTGAAGCGTAGTACTATATTAGCTAAATTTCTTGGCCACAAACTGAAGCATTTGTGCGAAACAAGATGGGTTGAAAGACATGATGCTGTATTGCAGTTTGTCGTAGATTTGCCAATGATTATCGAAGCATTAACGAAAGTCAGTATTTGGAACAATAGAGATACAGCAGGCAAAGCGACAGTACTCATTTCCGCTGTAAGCTCATTCGACTTTATCGTAGGCTTGTTTTGTTTGTGTGATGTTTTATCTTTGACACGTCCTTTGAGTGAAAATCTTCAGAAAGAAGATATGGATTTGGCCAAAGCTTCGCAAAAAATAGAATTCCTACTTGCAGTGTTGACAAGTCAAAAGCTGAACGCAGATGAAAAATCCGACCAAATATATACAGACGCAATGAATTCAGCAGCATAGAAATCAAGAAACCGAGAAATTGTGGTAGACAAACACGACAAGATACCACAATACATCTGACTGTAAAGAATATTTTAGAGTCTCAATGTACATTTCGTTTCTCTCAGGATGTTTTGGATGGCTTTCAACTGAGCTTATTACTTCCTAAAAACGTGAGAGACATGCCACCGAACGACGAAATCGATCTCATTAACATTCTTCTAGAATGATTTGGTAATCTTTTGAAGGACGCTAAAAAACTCCAATATTTGAGACTCAAGGGAGAAACAAATCACTGGCAACAGCATTGGAAATTCAAAACAACCCAGGCCTCTCAAAGAAACGCTGCGCTGCCAAACAGTGTATTAGAATCTCTAGAAAGTTGTGACAAAGATGTGTATCCAACGATTCACGTTCTACTTCGAATTTTTTTTAACGATGTGTGTTACCAATGCAAGTGCCGAACAGTCATTCTCAACTCAAAACATGGCTCAGAACAAGGATGCTCCAGAAAGGGTTAGTCGGTCTGGCACTACTCAATGTGCATGACGATATTGAAGTGACGTCGGAAGACATCGTTGAAAGATTCGTGCACTTAGGAGTACATCGAATTGTTTTGTGAACTTTAACGTTTTATCATAAAATAGTGGGATTTTGTCGTTTATGTAATGAAAATCACAAAAAACAAGCTACAAATGTATTACTAAATACATGGGCATACAAAAAGAAAAGGTCTAATAATTAAAATATGATGAATGTATACATCAAGTTGCATGATGTTTCTGTCAGAAATTATATTTGAACGATAAAATAAAATTTTTGTTTTAATTCGATACTGAATATTTTATTCGCCACATTTCCAATCCCCCATGCATTACTATCAAAATTGAATTTTTCGTTCAAATTTAAATAATACCTATAATGAATCGGCCCTACGCCACTGGCGACCAATACAAATGCACATTGCTGCCATGTGGCTTTCCATTTCGCGTCAGTTGCGACGACTTCCCGTTCCGCGTCTGTTTTGTCGCGGGTTGTCAAAGTGGTAGTCCGACGCAGCAGATAGAGATAACGAAAAAGATAACCCCACATATCACATGGAGTGTCTGCCTGAGGCCTATTTGAGGGCTTTTCGAGTGTGTAGTTATCGAGCAGTCACACAAGCAAACTGCTCGAAAACATTCCTACCCTTTTACCGAAATTTTAATTGCATTCATAATTACAATTTATAAAATTGTTTTTTTTTCTTGTTATTATTAAACGTAATTTTATATCAATTTTCCTTTATATCAAATTTAAACGTTACCCTTTAATTATATTCATCATGAAATTTAAGTTTTATTACTATTTGAAACCTTTTTCATTTTTCTTTAAATTTCGGTTAATTTTTGTTTGCGAGCAGCCACAATATCAAACTGCTCGAAAACCCTCCTATCTCCTATCGAAATTTCAAATTGTAGCAGCCCATGACTTAGCAACTGGCACAGTTGGGGAAGAGCGTGTGGAAAAGCGATAACATTTGTCACATTGGCGGAGTAACTGTCAATCTTTTGAGTGTCAAGGAATGATAGTTGTTGAAACTGTAAAGTAATTTGTTAAATAGCAAACCGGTGTGCTTTTCGACAAAAATTAGTTGCCTTCTGGGCTAGACAGCCAATGTGTAAGTGTTTCCCCCAGAAAATTCAACTATCGTCAAGTGAAAATGGGAGGTTAAGGGTATGAGGAGCGAAATGGAAAGAAATTACAGGGAGGATCAGGCAAGTGAAATTGAAGCCCTAGGATCGATATACTGTGGTGAAATGGAAGTTCTTGAAATGGAACCTGTACACAATTTTGACACACACAATTTTGTACGTATACCGAGAAGCATCCTGATGGAGAAATTAAATTCGAAGATGAAGATAGAGACATGCTATTGAAGCATGATGGACGCAGTAAGTATACTCAATTTTTTTCTTATACGGGGGTGTGCACATTGTTCATGACGTGAAAATTGCGGTTTACACATAACGTACGAGTGTGTATAAAGGAGAATGCAAAAGTGATTCTATAGGGTTAGGACTTTCATTTCGGTTTTAAAAGTTGCTCGCCGATTAAAATTAAATGCGAAAAAATTATTAGGTGAAAGACAAAAACAAGTCAAGTATAATTCTTCATTATGAAACTTTAAAATGTTTCGTATAGGCATGCCATCACAAAAAGATGCAGCGAGGAGAAACGCCGCGTACGTGAAAGTATTAAAAACAATTTATAACAATTGTCGTCTTATGTGCAACGATACGACTTATACCATTTATTACGGCCAAGATAAAATCGTAATGGGGAAGAATTAAAATTGTTCATAGGAACTGCAATTTGTTTGTGGTTTGCTTATATAGATAAAAACTTGATTGATACGTTTTATAGGCCAATAGAATAAATTAAATGCTACGTGAAAGGAATGTGTCGATGGTGCCTGAGTGATGAGGGTTTATAGTCGTCGTGGTTTAGCAAGACAATTGTAGCCGCGTTGTGGGCCATTCCAACAAATCAAACCCAAGACGGTATTCATCTAGTATAGTTTATAATTTTTATCGCCTAGTGCTGCGTGCTTTTTTTCTTATTCTATGTCTGTTATGGTGTTTCTGGGTTGTTTCGGCGTGTAATAAACTGAATTCAATTTAAGACGATAAACATTAACAGGGAACAAAAAAAATCGGATGAAGAAGAAAATAATTGTTGTGACTAAAAAGACAATGAGAAGCGTAAGCGACATTCATTCAGCCGAAATTATACCGCGTCCTTAAAAAGGAATTTCTCTATACGTCCTCATCGTTCCCCCATACTTAACGTTTGCATGACTCTCTAATCATTGATGGACTAAATACACAAAGGAGCGAAGATGGAGTGTGGATACCGGTATCTGTAGCATACACAACTAATGAGCAAGGTGAACCGGTTGCCAGTCACGCCCAATAAGAGCAACCCGACTAGGAGAATACCGATTTAATGGAGCAACAGAGCAAACCCGACGAACAACAAGAGGACGTGACGTCAGAACAACAAATAGTGACAACAACGCAATCATTGCCCATTTCAACCGGTGAATCATTTTTCGCGCTCGAAGACCTTATGCTACAACCAGAGCAAAAGACGACGGAATGAACCCTTCAGGACTAATGCAAGTGTAACTTTAGTTTGGTGTAGATGACGGTGAGAAAGCCGTTTATTGTACGCATACATCCAGAACGTGTTTATGGGGAAACCGAAACCCCAAAGCTCCCAACTGGACAAAGCCAATTTTATTAATGTTTTTAGTTACGGTTTCTATAATTTAATATTTCAAATATTTTATTATATTTTTTTTTGTATAGAAAAGCATTCCAATTCGAACATTACCAAATAGTTGCGTCGATCGCCAAACTAAAAACAGGAAAAAAAAAATAACTGAAAGGAAGAATACTACTGCTTAGAAATATTTTTACTATTCTAGAAGTTTTAAATTTTTTACTACCGTTATTTTAATTATAATTTTAACATGAGAATTGAGCTGGTTTTACGATTTGATGAATAGCATCCGAAAAGTTGTTGATACCGTACGTTATTTTTTAACTAATCAAAACGTAAAACGCTTTAAATTGTACATTTGAAAGCATCTACTCTTCCATATATATCTCTTTAGGGAAAGATTACATGGACATAAGGACGAAAAATATACAAATTATTTGTTTTGAAACATATAAAATCGATTTTATATATCTTAGAAACGAAATTTTCTGATCCAAGTCAGTACGGCCATACAAAGAGACAAAAGAAGAGAGGAAATATTAAAAATCGAGTGATTGTGCATAAATTGAATTAAAAAATTAAAAAAAGAAGTAATAAAATGGGAATGCCTCATTGAGTGTACCACTTCGGTCTTTTCATTTTGGTTCCTTCGGACCGGGTACAAAACCCGGCACGGTGGAAGACTTTTCCAGAGAAAAATGAGCTAGCCATCAGGCGCGCTCCAAATGTAATTTAGTTTCAGGGGCTCTCATGGGTTGAGTAGCCTCCAGTTAAAGTGCCCTTTTTATAGCATAGGGTTATGTGATCCGATCATATAACTCTATGACATAAATTGGTCACCTTTATTGTTCTTTTCTGATGGGAAGGCTCATGCAAAGTATGCTTGTATGGGTTTTCCACTCAGAAGGGAAATATTTGGCCACTGCAACATTTTTGGATCTTGGTCCGGTTGGGCGGGTGCGAGGGGGCACCACCACCATCCGGCTGCCCCACTCTTATTTGTGGGCCATGAGAATCGTCGGGTAACGACGAGGTTCCCCTAAGTCCGTCTGTTTTGACTTGTTTCGACTTGTTCCTTGAACAAGCAAGTTTCCCGCCCCACGACCCCGCAACGCTAGCCTGCCAGCGCATTCACGCGTCCCCAGATAAGGGCATTCTGGGCGGATATTAACATCTTCTCTCGCCAAGGCAGCAGACCATCACTGCAGTCCTTTACGGGCATTGATACCTACCTTTCACTACACGTGGTTCAGTGGTGCTACAGCTAATTGAGTGCTTCTCCGTTTCGGAAGGTAGGTGCAATGATGCCACACAGAAAATAAATTATGAATCGATATTTCTATTTAGATGTTTCATTAGAGCTAAGGGCAAGTCATGTAGAAACCAAAAACTATTGTACAAAAGGTTCCACAATATGTAAGAGTCTGGAATGCTAGTGTAATTCAGCCGAAATCAGTGAATCTAGGTCACGCTAAAGAAATTAAAATTGTTAAGTTATCACCGCATGTTTTTATACAATCTAATACCAAGAATTTAACAATTCAATAAAAATATTCACAAAACGGAGCTAAATTCAAGCCAATGCAGGCACAGTTTTTATTAATAAAAGAAATCTGACAGAGGCGAAAAAAAACTTATACGAGTACAAAATGCAGCAAACCCTCGCTTAGTTTTAATACCAGCCTCATCTGTGCAAGAAAACAAGGATTGGAAAGGATTCAAAATCATAAACAAATCGTACTTGCAAAAACAAAATAACAAAAATCAGGGAATCTTGTGCAGCAAGTTAAAGAAATAAACAACAATATAAATATTGTAAAAAAAAGGGAAAGAATAATTAAGGAATGAGTATCAGATCATACGTCAGATGTCAACTGTTTCATTCTGGAAGACAATCAAGATGAAGGATACGACTGTGATGATTTGGAAGCGGAATGCAGTGATTCGGAGGCGTTGTATCCAAAACTTGTTTTAACAGCCGAAGAAAAACGTCTGCTTGCTAAAGAAGGAATCACATTACCTACACATTATCCGCTTACAAAACATGAGCGTTAATTGAAGCGCATTCGACGTGAAATCCGAAATAAGATTTCCGTGCAGGATTCGCGGAAAAAGGAATATGTTGATGGATTAGAGAAGAGAGTTCGGCAATGCACAGAGGATAATCAACTATTGTTGAAATGAATAAAAATCCTGTAGACACAAAATCAAAACTTGGTGTCACAAATGGAAAAGTGGCAGGCACTTTTATCTAAGGGTACAATGATCAACAGTAGCAAGGCTCGCTGCTGGCAAGACCTAGTGGACAATGTGAACAAGGATCCGTGGGGCCTTGGCTACAAGCTGGTCATGGGGAAACTTGGTGCCCTACGGAAGCCTTGTATACATGACGCGGAAAAGATGGACGCGATAGTGTGGGGACTCTTCCCCACCCATCCCGTCCGTGTTGACGCTGTCCATGGTGAAACAGCAGTCGAGTGCCCACTCTTCACACAGCTGGAACTGGAGGAGGCAGTCCACTCCTTGAAAGCAAGGAAGGCTCCAGGTCCAGATGGTGTTCCAGCTGAGGTGTTGCGGCTCGTCTATCACCATTGTCCTGACTTGCTGCTCAGCACATTCAACGCTTGCCTACGGGACGGGGTTTTCCCGGTACGATGGAAGGTGGCGAGGCTCGTGCTGATCAGCAAGGGGAAGGGAAACCACGGATCGCCGTCTGCATACCGCCCGTTATGCATGCTAGACACGGCTGGGAAAGTGCTAGAGAAACTCATCAAGGGAAGACTCACTGACGCGATTCGTGCTGCTGGGGACCTATCTTCTCGGCAGTATGGCTTTAGAGCAGGACGTTCTACCATTGATGCGATTGCAGAGGTGGCGAACGCGGTCCAAAAGGCAGAGGCATATAGTCGTGCCAAGCTACGGATCGTCCTGTTGGTGACACTCGACGTCAGGAATGCCTTCAACTCCGCTAGATGGGTGGATATTCTGGATACGCTGGAAAACTCTTTTCAAGTTCCAGAATATCTTATACGGCTTTTGAGGAACTACCTAAAGGACCGAAGCCTGCTCTACGAAACGACACAGGGCCTACGAAGGATGGAAATTACATCGGGTGTTGCCCAGGGATCTATCCTTGGTCCAGACCTGTGGAACGTGTCTTACGACGGGCTACTGAGACTTGAGATGCCAGATGAGTCGCGCTTGGTCGGCTATGCGGATGATGTTGCGGCTCTGATCGCCGGACGCACCGTTGAACAAGCGCAACTTAGGCTAGGTATGCTAATGTGCCGAGTGAGGGACTGGATGACTGCCCGCGGGCTCAGTTTAGCACTGGAGAAAACCGAAGTGGTCATCTTGACAAAAAAGAGAATCCCTAGAGTAAGGATGATCAGTATTGGAGACATACAAATCGAATCGAAGCCAGCGGTGAAGCCTGGGGCTACTGATCGACTCGAAGATGAGTTTCTCTGAGCAAATCAGGGCAACGGCTGAGAAGGCTGCTTCGGGAATATCGGCTCTGAGTCGACTTATGGCCAACGTAGGGGGACCCAGCCCATCAAGAAGACGCCTCTTGATGAGTGCTGTAGGGTCAGTGCTACTGTACGGAGCAGAGGTATGGGGCGACGCTCTCAGCAAGGAGGTATACCGAAAACGATTGGCACAGGTACAGAGAAGAGGAGCGCTGAGAATTGCATCTTCGTATCCAACAGTCTCTGACTCGGCGGTGAGAGTGATTGCAGGCGTGATACCTGTCGCCCTCCTTGCTAGAGAGTGCCGCGCTATTTACCTGCGCCGAAACGAGGATGCGAGGGAGATGGTTGTCCACGAGGAGAGACAACGCTCGCTCAACGATTGACAGCAGTCTTGGGGGAATTGCACGAAGGGAAGGTGGACTGCGTGCCTCATCCCGGATGTGAGACCGTGGCTAAATCGAAGGCATGGTGAGACTGACTTCTATCTGACCCAGCTTTTGAGCGGGCATGGGTGTTTTCAGTCTTACCTGCACAAGATCGGCAAGTCACGGTCTCCCGATTGTCGGTTTTGCCCAGGAGAGGAGGACAATGCCTGTCACACATTTTTTGCGTGTAGAAAATGAGTCAGGCTGCGAAGGGAACTCTACAGGGAGACGGGAGAGCTCACCCCGGATAATATAGTTGCGGTGATGCTCGAATCGGTTGACAAATGGAACCAGGTGGCACATTATGCTCGGGCAGTCCTAAAATATAAAAGGGACTCACAGCAGCCGGAGGCGCTGGGGCTGGGGGATCGCTCTTCTGGCATTTCCTCTTCCCCTCTCCCCTCCCGCTAGGAAAGGGACTCCCCAGCTTGAAGGCGCCCCACGGCGTAACAAAACGAGACCTGGCCCGAAGTAATGTGTCAAACGGTTCCAGGCTAGGTTCTCAGATTGACAGGGGAGGTGTTTAGTGGGTAGTCCAAGGGTATCCTCCATGGGAGTCTCACACTGCCAGACTCGGCGGGCGTAAATGCTTTCACCTCCCTACCACAAAAAAAAAGGTACAAATAAAACCGCCCAGCCCACAACTTGTCTGATGGTATCACTTCTAAGTTTAGCTTTAATAGCTGCGCCAAACTTAAAATTAGGCCAGAGGGAAAAAGTTTACGCCATTGAAAAATCCATCGTGTTAAAAACCAAATGATGAAAGTTTGTTAAAATATGGCGGAGATAGATCTGGGATTAGGCAACTGATTTTTAATCGATGTTAAATTATATCAACATTTGTTTGTTAACCTACATTAAATGCTCTAAATTTGAGGGAAGCAAAACAAACTATATTACGAATAGTAATAATGCAACAATAATTTATTTAAGTGTATTTATTTGCGCTAATGAAATCAGGACAAGCCCTTTGTCATCATGTTTTACTGAAATGACGGCCCAATACATTAAAAACGTTGAGGATGAGCAAAATAAATAAATAAATCAGTGTACCAAACTGAACGAAGGCAGAGGAAATGGATGTAATGAAAATCCGTTTAAATGTTTGACGACAGTAAAACTAAAAAGCTAAAGTTGGATGAGAACTCCCTTTCTCCGCCTTTCTCCCCAATTGCAAGAATTCCTTTCCTCGCCTCCCTTGTTATCCCGTCTAAATTAACAAAGGATTTGATCCAAAGACATATAAACAAATGGACGAGCAACGAGAATCTGTGTACTCGTCCATGTGAGAAGCAAATTTGTCACATAAATAAGTTATAAATAACTTACGCTCTCGAAACTATATGATTCCCTCTGCTTCTCCTTTGCCTTTGTTTCCAGACAGGTTTTTCTTTTCTCTCTTCAGAAGAATCGCTTCCCCCACTGACACCCGCGCACACCAACGAAATTTCGTTTCACGTGCACACGATCGCGCCTTCGTTATTATTCGGAAAACGACTCGCACGGAAAACTCGAACGTCAAAGCAAAACAAAATCGAAAAGAGCGCGAAACACGCGGGAAAACTCATGTGTCAAAGCGGATGGAAATTTCATAAATTTTTAATTAAAACAGTGAATTAAAGTTCCGATTACGTACGCGTGATATTTAAAATTAAAAACTTTTTAAATGTGAACGTGTTTCGCCGTGAATAGAGTGCTAAAACAAAAGCATATCACTTCAAACCTCAACTTCACACAACTTTAGCGAAGGTTGCTAATTGCTTCGGCTCTCACGACCGGTTGCGCATCCAGTACTCTCTATATCTATGATTTGATCTTATGCATATTTGTAGTATATATTATTATATCTTATTTAACGTTGATGTCATGTATTAGCTAAAGTTAGACGCATGAAAATTAATTATTTGAATAAAATAAACAAGAGATAAATCTGAAATTTCTTAAGGAGTACTGGCAAAACGAATGTTTAAGACTAAGTTAAAAAGAAAAAAGTACGGGGAATAAAGTAAATTTAAGTTTGGAATGAATTCAGCTTTAAAAATCATGAATTGCTAATTAATAATCAGACTTTCTTTTCCAGTCCGCCAGTTTTTTTTCAGCAGGAGTGAGAATGCACGGTAGGTATGCCGTTACAAGGGTAAGGTTTTAAGAAATCCGCGGATGGCAGGTTTCGCGTCGCGTGCGGTACGCGGTACCTTCGTTTGCTTTGCATTTTCCTTAGAGTAGAGTACTTCGGGGTTGAATTAACGTAGTATATAGTTCTGGCCGACAAGCAGCCACCGCAAAGTGGACTACGGGGGCACGGACTGGTTGACCGTTTGGTACCGTTCGGTGGCATGACTCAGACTTCACGTCTAGAACTGATGAGAGGTCAGTTCCGATTTCATTCGAGCGGACGTAGAAGAAAATCATTACATATTTCCATTAAAAACGGTTCTAGTTTTCTAAATGTATGCTAAAAAAAATTGGAAAACCGAAGTCCCCCCCAAAATTTACCCCTAGATTCGCCACAGATTCTGACAGCCACCCGGTAACGCTGGAGCGATCTGATTCAATTTTAGTTCCGTTGTCTATCTTGTTAAATATGTTGTAATTATCAAAGTTCTATATTATTATAACGTTTTAAGAAACCAGCCAGTGTTTCCTTTCTCAAGCTTCCCGACTACAGGTGTTCCGAAGGTAAGGAGCGATTTTTGGTAATAGTGGTTGTGAGCTGGAGGTTCCCTCATACTTCTTACGGGTTGACTCCCACAACACCTGAGCTGAAGGTAACCCCGACAAAACAAATTTATAACAAACCAAACACTATTTATAAGATTTCTGGACCCTATTTAGCACAATTTTATTAAGTTTTTGGGCGCTCTTTCCGGCCTGTTTAAACCCAGATTATTCGGGTATATTGCGAATTGCCTCGCTACTGGCTTCGTTCCTCCAGAAGCATACGTGTATTCGGACATCATTTAATATGTTTTTGATTCTGACGGTGTTCCAATCATATATCACATATATAGACGGGCCACCGATAAGAAGATAAAATATCCTCCGAATTAGAGTTCACGAGATCAAAAATTCCAATGGACATACTCATTTGCTAGATTCATTAAGGCTGGTCGAGCTGAGATGGAGCAATCTAGGTATTGGTGGCTGAATGACGATGTCTAAATTATTCATGTGTATTTTTAATTGAATTTGATTAGAACAAGCTTATAACATATTAGGTGTAGGTTAGTTCACTGTTGTGTTGCAATTATAAATAATTTTAGAATAAAACCGATTGGTTTTTTTTCCTTTTTCTAATTGAATCATAAAATATGTAATAATTTTAATTAATTTGAATCTGATATTGTTTTTTTTATCAAATTTGTTTCATTGATAACGTGTAAATTTAGAGAGTAATTTGGGCCATTAAGTTTTCGTATCTTTATTGTCTAGAGTTAACTATATACTTTGAAAATTTATAACGATTAGTATTGAATGAAGCGCTTTCGACTTTGACTTTATGCCCAGATTATTTTTACTTGAGTATGCAGAATTCCAAAAGATTAAGTCTTATTTTTATTTCTGAAATGGTGAAATGTGCAGATGATTAGAATTATTCAACAGTATTGGATTCTTTTGAAAATTTTAAAGATAATTGATAATATTAATATATCTTCAAGATATTCAGCGATCCAAATCCTTCGGTTAATTTTATTTAAAAAAAACAAGATGTGCTTTGTTCTAATATTTCTTTTCAGAAAGATATAACATTTATATGTTTGCATTGAGCTTCTTTGCAAATGTACTATATACCTGAAACTGAGCTTGTTTCTTCTATCCGTCAAAAAATTAATTTACTGCATATGCTTTGTTGCAAACGTTCATCGTATCAATTTTAGATTTTCGCTTTTCTTGTTATAGTATCCGAGAAGGGAATCAACAAAATGTTCATTATCAATAAATGTTATTTTGCTCTAGAAATGTAATTTATTTCGCAATATATCCTTTCTCTAGCTTACAGCCATAAAATCTTTTGCGACCTTACAATACGAATTCAACGTGTTATAGATTATGTAATTAATCACCAGCATAAAAGCGAATATTTTACCGACTTACTAATATATTTAAATATTCCCAGCAACTTACTAAATTTATTCAACCACAAAAGCCTAACATTGACCCGTTTTTACGATAAACCAATTAGCATAAACGAAAGTAAACTGGTAACGATCCAGCTTAGAATCTTCACCATAAAAGTCACATTCAGTGTTATTAGGTGCACCATTTATTTACAAGTTGCCATCATAGTTTTGGTGTTTCCAAAATTTTTTTTGCTTTTTAGATGCTAATCTAGATTTTATGTACAAATCGAGTTTTTTGCAACTCAAATTTATATATCATCTGTCGCAAAAATCGAGATTTTTTGTCGTATAAAAGTAAAAGTTAGATTCAGGAATCTTTTAGTTCTAGTCGATTGTGTATCTTGAAAGGATCTAAAGGTCTGAACGGTCATCAAGATGAAAGCAATAGTGATTTGTATATTGCTAACCATTTGTATACAGGCGCGTGTTTCAAGTGTTTGCTATGTATATGAGGTGAGACTGATTGTATTTGATTACTCCTTGAGAATTCAATACAATAATTTCCTTATTATTTTACTTTGTGATTTTTGAAGACGTATGGACCGAAGTGCCCTCCAGACGCACAACTACTAGACTCATTTTACCTAAAGGAAGTATTCGTTGAAGCTCATAATTTTTACCGGAATCTTGTTGCGTCAGGATATGTTCCAGGATATGAACCAGCCGCTCGGATGGCTACAATGGTATGTTAATATTTTTTTCTTACTATGCTCTAATAAGCCCTTCAAATGTGATTGCGAAATGTTGTGAAGGTATCGTTAAACGTGAGGTGAATTCAGTGTTTTAGAGGCTTGCTTTTAAATGATTTCTTTGAAGTTTTAAATTAAATAAAAAACGATAGTTGGAAAATTGGAAAAGTAAATGCTTTTCAAATAGTCTGTGCATTCAAGCCAATTCTCTACGAAGTTAGAAGAACTAAACCTATCAAGTAGAAGCGAGCTGCCAAAATCAGTTATATGGCTTTATTTCGTAGCGAAATTACTTTTAAAACTTTTCTTCTTCGTTGCACTACAGCCTCTATCGAGTCTTCGCTTCCTGCAAATAGCGCCTCAACTGTCTCGGTCCATTGACTGCATCCTGCAATTTTCAAATCCGAGCAGTGATGAACTATTTTCGTCGACCGAATCAAACCAGCGTTTCCTCGGTTTCCCCACTGGTCTCCAGCCTTCAGTTCTCCCAACAAATAGCTTTTTGGGTTTCCGTTGGTCATCCATACGATTCATGTGGCCAGCCCATTGTAGCTTCCGCTGGCTTAAAATCGTTGAGCAATCCGGTTCGTCAAAATTTTCATACAGCTCATGATTGTATCGAAAATTTAATTTACTCTATATTGAACTCCCAGCATTTTTCAAGTACCTGCTTGACTGTGAACAATTGGTCAGTTGTCGATCTACCTGCTCTAAAACCACCTCGATAATCCCCAATAATACTGTTGGCATATGATCCGATTTTACTTTTTAAGATTTTTGAAAATATTTGATACGCCGTACAAAGTAGTGATATACCTCTATAATTTTCGCACTGTAGCTTGTCACCTTTTTTGTGGATAGGGAATATAATTGATTGGCTCCACTTTTTCGGCATGTGTTTTTGTTGCCAAATGTTCTGGATGATTTTGTGAATAGTTTTATGAACACTGCTGCCACCATATTTGATGAAATCCGCTGGAATCCCATTGATGCCCGGTGCTTCATTATTCTTTTGGGCTTTCATGATGGAACAAACTTCATCCAGAGTTTGTGGGGCCAATCGAAGCTCTCCGTAGACATCTATAGGCTCCGATGTTATGGAGCTGTGTGGTGGGTTAAGGAGCTTCTTGAGATATATTGCCCATCTTTCCTTAATCTTGATTTCATCAGCTATGATATTGCCGATGTCATCATGACAGAGCGTGGTTTTGGGTTCATAATCACGTTTCAGGGTTCTCACTACTTTGTGTGCTTATCTTGTGTTGTTGCTCATTAGAGTTAGATGTAACTCTCTCAATTGGTCGTCATAGTATTCTCTTTTCTTAATTTTAATTATATTATTCGATACTCTTCTGGGATTTTCATAGTGTTCTTTCTTCGTCCTGGTTTTCCTACCTATGTATTCTTTGTACGCCTGATTTTTTTTGTCTAACGCATTCTGGCATTCATCATCGAACCAATCATTTCTCTTGCACCGGGCTTGATGTCCGATCGTCTGTTCTACCACGGTCTTAATAGCCGCTTTCACTTACATCCAGAGCTTTAGCGATGTATCTAATAAGATGGGAGCTAGCTGGTTGTCGAGGGCCTCCGTGAAATTTTCACCACAGATGAACGAGTGGCGCCACGGCCCATCTTCATTGAGCTATCCGGGACCCGAAAGGCCCACCTGGAAGGACCCCTCTTGGCGGAGGGTAATAGCTTGTCACAATTTTTGTGGATAGGGAATATAATTGATATATAATTGATTAGTAGCTTTCTGAACACTACTGCTATGGATTCTCATCGATGCCCGGCGCTTTACGAGTATTATTCTTTTGGGCTCTGATAATGGAACAAACTTCACCCAGAGTTGGCGGGGCCAATGGAAGCTCTCCGCAAACATCTAAAGGCTCTGATTTTCTTGAACTGTGCAGAGGATTTGGAGTTCTTGAAATATGATGCCCACCTTTCCTTAATCCTGTTTTCATCAGCAATTATATTGTCATCACGACAGAGCGTGGTTTTGGGCTGATAACCTCATTCCAGGCTTTTTACTACTTTGTATGCTTGTTTTGTGTCGTTACTCGCTAGACTTGCCTCGATACTTCTCAATTAGTCGTGAAAGTATTTTGTTTTCTTAATTCTAATTATCTTATTCGTTACTCTTCTGAGACTTTCATAGTGTTCTTTTTTCGTCCTGGTTTTCCTGTCTACGTATTCTTTGTATGCCTGATTTGTCTAACGCATTCTGGCACTCATCATCGAACCAATCATTTCTCTTGCGCCGGGCTTGATGTCCGATCATCTGTTCTACCACGGTCTTAATAGCCGCTTTCACTTACATCCAGAGCTTTAGCAATGTATCTAATAGGATGGGAGCCAGCTGGTTGTCGAGGGTCTCCATGAAATTTTCACCACAGACGCCGTTTGGATCCTTTTGATGTCAAATTTTTATAGAGGGCTGGTCTTCGCCGAATACACCTTTGACATATGACATCGATAGATTAATTTGGTCCAGTATACTCAAGGCCCAACGTTGTGGGATCAGAACATGGTCGATCTGGCTTTAGGTGCCACCATCCGGTGATATCCAGGTGATTTTATGAATCCGATAGTGTGGGAAGCAAATAGAACATATGACTAGATTTCTGCTATATGCAAAGTCAATCAGGCGCTGGCCGTTGTCATTTGTTTCATCGTGGAGGCTATTTACTCCTGTGGTTTCCGGATGAGATAGCTCATTGCCAACCTTAGCGTTGAAACCATCCAGAATTATTTTTGTGTCGTCTGTAGGCAATGAGTCGACTAGTCTTTCCAGGTGATTGTAGAAAGTTTCTTTCATTTCTTCGTCCTTTTCTTCGGTCGGGGCGTGAACATTTATCAGCTATTATTAAGGTTGAATTAGTTTATAATATTAATTTCAGTATATTTGAAGCGCTGAACTAAACTATAAGCAAAAAATACTGAAACTTTTATCATTATAAAAATATTGTTGGCAATTGACCTGTATTGCATTCAGTGCCTTAAAAGAAGAAGTACCCTAATACCCTAATTTATTGTTATTTACGAGAAGCATCATTTAATTTTTCGTAATAATTAATAAACCACGACCATGTGTTCTAGGTTTTGTTCACAAAAAAGGTGGTCTGTTCTTAATTATTTGACTCATTAAAGCGTACAAGATACCACTTATTTTGCGAGAATGATCCCTTATTGATGACCAAACTGTCCAGATCAGGTTTTGGCCTTCTAGAGTGGTTAGTGTTCATTCTTGCTACATGGGAGCGCCATTGTAATTTACGCAGTTTTAGGTATATGTTTTAAAATTCGAACACATCCGGGGCTTTTTTGGATCACTTGTAAGAATCTTGGCTTTTCTTTAGCACGGCACCATGAGCCTTGGCTTATTTTTCCTGTCCACGACTCTTAGCGTTACTATAGCAAGAATAGAGAAGTAACCCGTAAAGGCATGCTTCTTTGACAAGAATCGTGTATACTTTCAACGACAAAGATTATTCATACTTGTACCCATAAATACCGTTTTTTTTTAAGAGTGGAATATGTAGAAATATTTGAGCCAATGATGGGTCCTCAGAACGATTATATTCATATGCTGAAAAAAGCATTTTTAGTATATAGAACTGATCTTGCTTTAACTGTGACGTCGTACATGATTTGGCAAAAATGTGTTGCACCGATGGAAACACTTTAACAAATGACTATGTAACATAAAAATTGTAACTTTTTCAGCATCTACCTTTTTTTGTAGTAGGAGGTGAATTACCATTTACGCACAGAGTGTGAGACACCCATGCTCGCAAGAAGGCCACTAGCCTGGGACTGTAGGGCACATTACTTCGGGCTAGGTCTCGTTTTGTTACGCCGTGAGGCGCCCTCAAGTTGGAGGATCCCTCTTCTAGTGGGAAAGGAGGGGGGAAGAGGAAGTGCCAAACAAGCGGTCCCCCAGTCCCAACGCCGCCGGCTGCTGTAAGTCCCTTTTATCTTTTAGGACTGCCCGAACATAATGTACCACCTGGTTCTATTTGTCAACCAATTCGAGCATCACCGCCACTATATTATCCGGGGTGAGCTCTTCCGTCTCCCTGTAGAGGTCCTTTCGCAGCCTGTTCCATTTTTGCACGAAAAAAATGTGTGGCAGGCATTTTCTTCTTCTCCTGGGCAAAACCGACAATCGGGGGACCGTGAATTACCTATCTCGTGCAGATAAAACTGAAAACACCCCTGCCCGCTCAAAAGCTGCGTCAGATAGAAGTCAATCTCACCATGCCTTTGATTTAGCCACGGTATAATATCCGGGGTGAGACGCGCAGTCTACCTTCCCTTCGTGCTATTCACCTAAGACTGCTGCCAATCGTTGAGTGAGCGCCATCTCTCCTCGCGGACAACCATCTCCCTCTCATCCTTGTTTCGATGCGCGGCGCTCTCTACCAAGGAGGGCAACATGTATCACGCCTGCAATAACTCTCACTGCCAAGTCAGAGACTGTCGGATACGAAGATGCAATCCGCAGTGCTCCTCTTCTCTGTACGAGTGCCAAGCGTTTTCGCTATACCTCCTAACCGAGAGCGTCGCCCCATACTTCTGCTCCGTACAGTAGCACTGAGCCTACGGCACTCATCAAGAGGCGTCTTCTTGATGGATTGGGTGCCCTTACATTGGCCATAAGTCGACTCAGAGCCGATATTCCCGAAGCAGCCTTCTCAGCCGTTGCCCTGATTTGCTCAGAGAAACTCATCTTCGAGTCGATCAGTAGCCCCAGGTACTTCTCCAATACTGATCATCTTTATGCTAGGGATTCTCTTTTTTGTCAAGATGACCACTTCGTTTTTCTGTAGTGCTAAACTGAACCCTTGAGCAGTCATCCAGTCTCTCATTCGGCGCATGAGCATACCTAGTCTAAGTTGCGCTTATTCAACGGTGCGTCCAGCGACCAGAGCCGCAACATCATCCGCATAGCCAACCAAGCGCGACTCATCTGGCATCTCCAGTCTCAAAAGCCCATCGTAAGGCACATTCCACAGGTCCGGACCAAGGATAGATCCCTTGGCAACACCCGATGTAACTTCCACCCTTCGTTGGCCCTGTTTCATGTCGTAGAGCAGGCTTTTGTCCTTCAGGTAGTCCCTCAAAAGCCACTTGAGATATTCTGGAACTTGAAAAGAGTTTTCCAGCGTATCCAGAATGTCCATCCATCTAGCGGAATTGAAGGCGTTCCTGACGTCGAGTGTCACCCACAGGACGATCCGTAGCTTGACACGACTATATGCCTCTGCCTTTTGGACCACGCTGACCACCTTTGCAATCGCATCAATGGTGGAGCGTCCTGTTCTCCCTCTGTAACTACCTTACACAAAATTCCCGTTAATGCCACTATGACCTGACTCATAAAATACCTCAATTTTCCTCAGCATCAGACCCAAGATGTTAAGTACAAATTATCATCGACAATTTCTGCAAAAACATCAAAGCGAAAAGAGGGAAACGAATCCAATCAAGACAAAATATTTAATTAAAAGCTGCAGCTAAATGTTATTCGATGTTTCAAATTCTTAACTCAATTATACATATATAAGCGGTTAAATTGAAAAAAAAAAAAAATTCACCAGGACAATCTATAGCATGAAAGTACAAGTTTAAAATGCTAATAACCCCATCTACTAAGCTATCCACCTTGGAAAAAATAAACAAACGTGATTTTCTAATGATACTCAGTAAATTGGTCTACATTCCTTATCTTTGGACAACAGGAAATGCTAAATGAATAACGCTTAATATAAAAATAGACGGAGATCGACTTATAGGAAACAATTAAAAAGTATAGAAGAAATGATATTAGAGAAGTTTTTATTCATTTCGCTGCATTTGATACTTTGTTGGGTAGAGTGCCTCACTGAATAGCTCCATTAATCACTCGCTTTTGTATTTATTTGAATACGAAATGAACATATTTTTTTACTTTTTTTGCATGCTCTAATTCTTCTGATAATTGTTTTTATGCTAAGGAAAAAGTATTGGCCACAGTTTCTTTTGTCTTTTTGCTACTTTCAGCAATTGCATCTTCAGTTTTGAGTGGGTACACAGAAAGTTGAATTCATTCTTCTGTTACACTGCTACACTGGCTTCATGCTGTTCATTCTATCCGACTACTTGTGCAATTTCGTCGTCTTCGTAATATAATAGCCATATTCACAGCTGACCAAAATCTCAGCCGACTGACTACCTCTCATATCTAAATCATCCCTTTTTTACTTCCTTTTGATAAGCTGAGTGCAGTGACATGTCTTTCAATCGCAAACTTTCTGAATTGTATCTCGCCGATTACAAATAGTTTTACTGAGGAAGTCGCGTGTTTTATGGATCAAAAAGACAGGGGGTGAAGCTCTAAGTGTTTCCTTAGTGAGACCGATTGGTTTCACAAACGTACATTTTGCAGCACTCAATTTTTCAACATTCCAACTTATAGCAAGAACTTCAGAAAACGATTTCGCATGATCTCTTGCTTGTAAGTTTGTGAACACAATTGTTTTCACAACAACAATTTTATAAGCTACGCTCGCCGAAATTCAACAATTTAAATCGCATGGTTTTCACTTGTAAAACAATTTTTAAAATTCCCATACGCAATTCGAAGCGTTCGCCAATCGAAGAAATGTAACTTATTGACAAAAGCAAAGGTGCACAGCTGATATATCACCGCCATCTTGCCTTTATGTAATACGTCATCGATTTTACAAGTCCGGCCATTACAACAAGAAGGCAACGGCTATATCAATGCACCTCTCCTAGATCCAAAGGCGAATGCATGGAAGCACAATAAGCACCAGGCTTTAAGATCTATTGAGATATTCTTTTAGCCCAATTGAACAACTGTTCATACTTCCTACGGTGACGGTATGTATGTTAATTGCTTTGTTGCTGGGCCTGAGTAAGCCGATGTTGGCCGTATTCAATGAATCAGGTCGCAATTATGACAGGATAAGCTTGTCCATTTATCACATATTCAGGCCAAAATTTGCTACGACCCCATTAATACTTGACTTTTTTAAAATTCCGTCAACATTTATAAACAGTTGAATTGTTAGTGGGTGTACCTTTTCAATGTATTTCCTTTTGCTTAAAAGTTCGCTATAAAAAGTAAACTTTAGAAGAAGTAGTTGCTGTCTGGCCCATACGTTGAAGTAATTAAGTGATATGAGGAGGCAAGAATATTACTTTGATATTAAAGTTCAAATCCATGTAGTTTGTCGATTGTGATGGAAAAATGAAGGAATGACTAAAATGATAAGCTTTTTTGAGCAGTTTTCTTTTACAGTTACATAGGTAGAACTCGGTCTGGCACCTTTTTTCCACTATCTACAAGGCATTTTGGCAGTATTGAATTCGAACCAACTGAAGCCTCTTCCAACTTTCCGCGCGGGACTACCGTCTAGCCACTGCGTCCGAGGCTGCATCAGTATACCTGTACTACTGCTCATAATGTTAAGCTATCTCAACGATCACTCCTGCCTAATTTAGTCATTGCTTTTTAGGGCTTTGTAAAAAAATTTTTACAAAGACATACTAGTTTCGCGACCTGTCTGTCCGTCCGTCTGTCTGTCTGTCCATCTGTCATTCCATAATTTTTAAGGGGGCCTTGGCTTCCAGGATTAATCTCCTCCAATCATCACGGTTCTGCGACCACGTTCGACAATTGATCACTCCTAATAAGGATTTGCTTTCAGCTTCTATCGTGTCTTTCCATCGAGTTCTCAGTCTTCCTGCTGGGCGTCTACGTTGTGCTCTGCTCGTTAATTTTCTTTTGCGTAACCGGTTTTCGTCCATTCGTTCTACATGACGCACCCATTGCGATTTGCGCAACTTTACGCAAGCAGATACAGCTGGTTCGTCAAATAATTCATACAACTCATCGTTGTAACGTAGTCTCCACTCTGTTCCTTGCTTTACCGAGCCGTAGATTTTCCGGAGCTCTTTGCGTTTAAAATGTCTACTGCCTTTGCTGAATCACTCGTCAGGGACCATGTTTCACTTTCATGTAACAGTTCAGTTTGACTAGTGATTTATAAATATGGAGTTTATTTTGCCTATGTACATCTCTGGACCTTAGAATCGGAAGTACGGAGTAATAGGCTTTATTTACGGAGCTTATGCGACGTCCAATCTCGTCCTTTTTGGTGCCTCTTCCATTCAGGTTGACTCCAAAGTAGATGAGGTTATCCGCACCTTCAAAGTTATAGTCTGCTACAGTCAGGTTTCGTCGGACTGTAGTGTTCTTCCTCGTTGGATTCATTAATTTATTTCTCGTTTCATTAACTCGTAGGCCTATTCGGTTTGCTTTAGTTGCCATTTGAGATTGATTGTGCTGTAATATCGGCGTCATCAGCATATGCTACCAATTGTGTGGACTTGAACATTAGTGCACCAAAGGTTTCAGCTGCTTTATTTCTGATGACATGTTCCAGCGCATTGGGGCGTGCTCATGTTCATGTCTTAAGCCTGATTCTCTATGACTCTATGTTCAGCATCATTGTTTTGACCATGCGGACTAGTTTTGTTGGGATGCCAACGTCAAGAATTATTTTCTAGAGCGCATTTCTGTCGACAGTGTCAGATGCTTGCTTGAAGTCTACAAAATGCTGATGGACATGGATGTTATATTTCCAGCACTTTTCGGGCACCTGCTTTGTCAATTGTAGACCGTCCACTTCGATACTCCCTGATACTCTCCTATAATACTTACATAGTACGGCTTTGATTTTCTTTCTATGATTTTGGAAAGCACTTTCTAGGACGTACACGGTATAGCGATGCTTCTAGGATTTTTACACTTACTTTTTGTTTATAGGAAATAGTATGCTTTATCGTTCTCTGACCATATTCTGAATATTAGTCAATGGAGGAGATTACTTGGATGGAGAGCTCGTGACAGATTGAGGTTTCTGATTTCATACAGCATATAATTTTGAGGGATCTTCATCCTCAACCAATAAAGATAAAAGTGCTTCTAACTGCCACAGCCTTTCTGGTCATGATGAAATTTTTTTCTTAAGAATCCGTCGGGTCTTGCTTTTTTGAGTAAGCAGGCGCGTTTCGACTTCTTTGAGTCATCTTCAGAGCCTGAAGGATGTGTGGAAGGAAATAATTTTATATAGGATGGGTTATATACTCCCTGATACTCTCCTATAATACTTACATAGTACGGCTTTGATTTTCTTTCTATGATTTTGGAAAGCACTTTCTAGGACGTACACGGTATAGCGATGCTTCTAGGATTTTTACACTTACTTTTTGTTTATAGGAAATAGTATGCTTTATCGTTCTCTGACCATATTCTGAATATTAGTCAATGGAGGAGATTACTTGGATGGAGAGCTCGTGACAGATTGAGGTTTCTGATTTCATACAGCATATAATTTTGAGGGATCTTCATCCTCAACCAATAAAGATAAAAGTGCTTCTAACTGCCACAGCCTTTCTGGTCATGATGAAATTTTTTTCTTAAGAATCCGTCGGGTCTTGCTTTTTTGAGTAAGCAGGCGCGTTTCGACTTCTTTGAGTCATCTTCAGAGCCTGAAGGATGTGTGGAAGGAAATAATTTTATATAGGATGGGTTAAGCAACTAGGTCCTAGGTTAGACCGGGTAGAGGGATATAAGGCTTTTGTTTTTTGTATTGTTGAATGTCCGTTTGCTCTGGTTCCGTTTTCGGGAGGGTGTGGTCTAGTACTGAGAAAATTGCGTTCGAATTCCTAATAAATTTCCTCTGATAATGCTACCGTCTGTCTATGTTTATATATTTCAAGCCTTTCTAGGATGTCAAGTCTCGATCCTTTGCTTTGTTTGTGTAAAAATTTCATAGAGTTTGTCATAGCGTCAGGCTCATGCGCGTGGTTTTGAGGGAAGTGGAGTAGCTGCACTATTGATCTGTACGCTGCTAGCTTATGTTGTGCGGGGAGGTTAGATGCTATGTGTATGGTATCATCAGTTGTGGTTGGTTTTCTGTATATTTGTAGTCTAATCGCGTTTGATTCCGTCTCACGGTTAGGCCCATATAGTTGAGTTTTTCGTTTGTTTCTTTTTCTATAGTGAGTTACTTTATAATTACTTCTATTTTTCTTTGGAGAATCAAGGAAAAACGTTTTAAAAGGAAAAGCAAACACATGATATTATTTCTAAAAGCACTTTTATTCATTTTTGGCACAATACACTAAATTTCGTTTCACGATGATAACTCATTTAGTCGTATACTTGATGGTGCGGAGTGATGGAATTTCGTTTATTGAAGTTTCTTTAACTTTATTTAACTTCCCGGTAATGTGAAAACGTAGTATTAGCACTATTTTGAGATTAATTCAAATGTTTTGCTGCTGTTCGTTGGGATACTCTTCTTTTTTATAAACATCATTATAACGTGACGACTAATGTGCCGGGCCATATGTATGGGGGCCATAGATAAAGCCAAAACCCAGTTGTCAACTTTTCCAACGCCCCTACAGCACTATAGCAGGTTAAATAAGAAGTCGTTTTATTGTGTCGTAAAACTGCTAAAATAAATCAATCGATAACTTATCAAATTTTTTGTAGCTACATGATTGAGTTGCTTATTTTAATAATTTTTTCAAAAAAATTATTAGAGAAGAAAAATGTTTCAAGAAGGTGTTTTCGACGTGTGTACTAATTCTCATCGGGCCATCACTCTTATTAGATACACACCGTTGATGGCGACCACCATGCTAAGAGGTGAGAGAGCTTTTTTTAATTTTCCTACTTATGCGAGCTCAATGTGTTTTTGTAACTACGAATGATGTTCAGGTTAAATTTCTGTAAGTACTTGTCTTTGCTAAACTTTAAATTGATAATTTCACCCATTTTACATTAATTTAATGTAAATCTATACGATAATTTTTTGCTCTACAGTGAGCTTTTATTGCTTCGTGCGGATAGCTTAAAATAACATGAAATTTTTTGTAGCTACATGATTGAGTTGCTTATTTTAATAATTTTTTCTGGAAAACTATTAGAGAAGAAAAATGTTAAAAGAATAAGAGTGATGGCAAGATGAGAGTTAGTACACACGTTGAAACCACCTTCTTGTAACATTTTTCTTCTCTAATAATTTTTCAGAAAAAATTATTAAAATAACCAACTCAATCATGTAGCTACAAAAAATTTCATAAGTTGTTTCAAGCTATCGGAGCCGTCCGAAAACGAGATCGATATCAGCACGAAGCAATAAAAGCTCACTGTAGAGCAAAAAATTATCGTATAGATTTACATTAAATTGATGTAAAAAGAGTGAAATGATCAATTTAAAGTTTAGCAAAGACAAATCAATCGATATTTGAGACAGATTCATGAATGGTATCTATGTAAAAATATCTAAATCCAATCCACTTTTGAATGTTATAAATTTCAAATTTAGGAAGTTTTCTCCCAAGTTTTGTCTTAAGCTTTAAATACAAAAAATTAAGGTGAATAACGATGCCATGTGTAGCACTTTTATTTATGGCACACTAAATGGTAGCCTTACTAAACATACAGTGACCAAAAATTATAGCAACTACTTGCAGAATGCATCTTCAATCTTAAAGGTCCAATAAGTCCCAAAGGTCCAATAAGTCCCCAAGGTCGGTGTTAACCCTTATAAAACAATTAAATTAAAGTCAATTACTTTGTTTTTTCCTTAACTCGATCTGATTAGATTTTTTATTCCCGCCGGCAAGGCACTTAAAAGCGCGTTTTAACTATTGAATGGAACACAAGATGACTTCCAAAACTCAGAATTGAAATTAATTAAAATAAATTTTAAAATAATTAAATTCTGTAAATTCTTAAATTAATATAAATTTAAAAAATTACGATAATTCGTTGACTAGAAAAAAGAATTCACCTAATCATGGATTTCAAACAAAATACGAGTATACTAGATTCAATGCTTCTCATAAAAAATCAATCTCAGATTGTATAGCATGATTAAAAAAATATATAGTTACATTTCTTGTTTTAAGCACTGGAAATATGATTTGCATGAAATCATCCAGGAGACAATTGAAACAAGTTTTGTTTCGGAAATATTTTGTCTTCCATTGTTTAAAGTTCAATCCATCCTACTTGTAGTTTGATTTGGGTTGCCCAATTTTTTTTATAGCCAAAATGCCAGGCTATCATCAGACCAAGAAACTCTTCTTTATTAAAAGAACAAAGGAAAAAATTTAAATACAAAAATTTATTTGTAGTTTTTTTCAGTAATTCTGAATGAATAGAAAAATGTGTGTGCAACGTCACTACTTGCGTTAATAGCGATGACCAATAAAAAGTGGATATACCAATTTAAATTATTCTGAATACGCAAAACATCTATCAATATATGGGGTGTGAGAAAAAATCCAGTTCTAAGATAAATTTTATTAGCGGAACTTGAATCTAAAGCCTTCAACTAACTTATCAGCATTTCATGTTAATTAGTTGAATTCATTTAAATGGAATAGGTTTTTTGTCTCAAGCAGGTGGATGAAAATTAGAAGTATGCGGTGATTTAGAAATTTGAAAATTTTTCTAGTTAATTTATTCCAAAACAAGTCGCGCAGACAGCAGTACGCTCTTGCATGAAGCGTTTAGGTTACGTAACTAATGCAAAAACTCATGATACACTCCTATGAAATGTATATTATATTATAAGCCGAGTTCCCGGGATTTAAATTGGCAGCCTGTAGCCGATTCCATCTTCGCCTAAATTTTTGTTGTAGCACAACAGCTACTTTGGGGCGTACGCTTAGAGATAGAGTATTTCACTATCTCAATCGTGTAAGCAATCGAGGAGGTGATATGATCAGTGCCACATTTGGCCATGTTCCATCCAGTTGCGATACGTTCTGATTATTAACCAGTACGTATCGTAACCCAGCGGGCTCATAATCTGTTCGAAGGATCACTTGAAGCAAATCTCGTTGTCACCAACGGCATTCGAACCAAGGACCTTCGGCTTACGAGACAAGCATTCTAACCATCATACCATCGCCTAAATTAGAATAAAGGAAATACTAGTCTGTGTGATGTAATGGTTAGAGCATTCATCTCGTAAGACGAAGGTCCCTGGTTCGAGTTTCGTTGCCGACAACGAGATTTGTTTCAAGTGATTCTTCGGACGGACTATAAACCCGTTCAGTTATGATACGTGCTAGGTTAAAATCAGAACGTATCGTAGCTGGGTGGACGGACACACGGCCAATGCATGGTACTGACCGTATCACCTTCCCGAGTGCCGATACATTCGATCAAGATAATGAGATACTCTAACTATCTCTAAGCATAAGCCCGAAAGAAGCTGTAATGCTGAAGCAAAAAATAAAATAACATTTATAACGTAATTGTCGCTTTTTTCCAATATCCGTTCTGTTTTGAATAATCGAAACACACTTCCTTCTAGATCGGTGTTTCTAATTTTAGTTATCGTGTTGCATAAATTTAGAGGTTTTGCAGAAGTCTATTTTGCATCCCATTGAAAGCTCTTAATTTTATAGGCAGTAACACTTTTTCATATTATCATACCTAACCTATCAAATAATGTTTATCCATACATCATACTTTTTATTTATAGGTTTGGGATGATGAATTAGCCCAGTTAGCAGCGAATAATGTGAAATCATGTGATTATGAGCACGACAGTTGCACACGAACTTCATACTTCAGAAGAACTGGACAAAATTTAGTAGCTCAATACAAAGGTCAATACTATGATCCAATTCAGTTTATTTACTCTAGCATGCAAACGCTATTTGATGAACATAAAAAAGCTGATATGTCTTACATTCAACGTTTCAGAGCAGACAGAAAATTGTAAGTATTTCATTCTACCACCTTAGAATATGAGTATCTTTTCAGATATTAATGGAAAAATTTTACTTTTTGCAGTGAAGAAATCGGTCATTTTACTGAACTGATTTTAGACAGAAATATCCGTCTTGGATGCGCTATCATCCAATTTACTGAAAAAGGATGGCGACGTTTAAATATGGCTTGCAACTATGCTTCAATTCACAAAGAAGGACGTCCAATCTATGAGGCTGGCTATCCAGCATCAGGGTGTTTGACAGGCCCTAATCCACAATATCCTGGCTTATGTTCAGTTTATGAGGATTTCGAGCCTAATTGGAAGAAGGCATAAATTCTGTGATTTCTTAGTTAATAGAGATTTATATGTAAATATGTTATAAGAATAATTTTAAACCTAAATAAACTTTTACATACTAGCAATTATGGACTTAGCTTTAATGTATATCTGAACGATAAAACGGTAAAATTATTGGGAAATCAGAAACAGCAGGTTTAGAGAAAAGATAGAACTTTCAAATCATCATGTTATAATGTGAAAATGAGTGAAGTACTGGCTTTTATTTTAACTAAGTTCCCTAGAAGATGAGATTATCTTTTTTGACGGAATACATTCTTCGGCGTTTTTTCATAGATGTCCGCTCAACATTTTTTAACGAGGATTGGTATGCATCGGTTCTTCACCGGATTGGATCTACTTTCCATTTAAATTGTAAATTCTCTATCCAAGAATGGTCGATAGCAGTTCTAGTTTTAAGACAGGCTGAGATAGGTCGCGATTTCAATAGCAAAGAAACCTGAATCCTATATGAACTAAAAAGGATAAAACAAATTTCATGGTCATTGCTAAATCAATTTTTCCAATTTAACAAATCACTGGCAATTACATAACCAACAGGAACGAAACGGGCGAGCGCTTACTCGGCATCAACTTTACGTAAAATTTATTACATCTTTTGAAAACCATTGGTCATCTCTCAAAATTAATATTTTTATCAACAAAAAAGAGAAGAAATAATCTTATTGCACTGAGTAGTATTCTCAGTTCGCTAAAGCACGGATGTATCCACCTTTGAAAAGCGACAATAATCAAACATGATGTCTTAAAAGAGCGTAAATGTTGATTAGTAGAAGCTAATGATAAATTATGACGATGAGTAAATTAGTAAATAAAAACCATCCAATGATACTGCCTGATAGGAAGTTTTAAATGTACGAACCTACGAGTGTCAAATTTCTTCGCTACACTAAGTATCGAACTTCCCAAAGAAGGTTACACACAATAGAAAAATCCATATAATAAGTAATTCGTTATATTTTCCCTTGATTAATAAGAATGTAAAATTTCAAATTGAGTACTTGTGGCCCAGTTACATAAAAATGTTTCACTTCCCAATAATACTTTATTTCATATCATCAGTAATTACATTTAATTCCTAAGTATAAAAGAGTGCCAAATTATTTCAACTAGATTAAAGCGATGAGTATGCATGTGTTTCAAATACAAATAAACGTAGAAAAGCTTAACGTTTGACGTGCTTTTAAATGCTTTCTTATCCCAGTTTAGATTTCGTCTTCGAGTCCATCATCTTCAGGAGGGAAATCGCCTACTTTTACTGTCATTGGGGATACAAAGCTGCCATACTTAGGTTCGCATTCAAAATAACGTTTTCCATCCAAACTGCACAAATATTTATATTTATTAAAATTGAATTTAGTGAAAGAATATTACACTACTTACCTTCCATCATTAACGCCTAATGGCTCATCGAATTTCACACCAATTAAAATACCTTTTTTCCCTTCAACTTCACCATTGAACATTATAACGCCACGTCTTTTAGGTTGATTTTTAGTTGTAACCTTATTGATTTTAATTAGTGAAATTCATTAAAATAATTGACTTGTCAAGTTTAATGGACCTCCTACCTCACACCTTAAACCAATTTTACATTCTCCTGCTCTACGTTGCTCTTCCTCAGCTGCTAATTTTTTCTTTTCCTCTATCTTTTTCATTTCTTCTTCATTGTATTTTCCTACCTTGTTCATTTTGAGGAAATTACGGAGAGAATCTTGTTTTTGGTTGTATTGTTCTTCAGTCAAATCAAATTTTTCCACATTTTCTACTTCAAACTGGAAATTGTCGATAACATGAAAACGCATTCCATCTTCAATAGGGTATGACCCTAGTAGAGCATCATTTTTATCGATTTTGGTTATAAGATTATCTCCATTGTACAGTTCTATTTGCATAGTACTGGAACATCCACCAGTTAAAATTTCAAGTTTATTCTGGGATAAAATAAGAAAACCAATACTGGAATTTAGTGTCACTTCAGTAAATAAATCAAAAAGGTAGATGAACTACAATAATTGAAAAGCAAAGTAAAATCTCATTTCTACTTTCAACCATAAATATTAATTTAATTTTTGTTACTATATTCAGTATATTTTAGTTGTAGAAAGAGGCCCAGCTAAGGAGACACACACCAATCGGTTGCAATAGCAAAACAGGCTTAAAAACCTCCGTATGAAATATCCTCAGGATTTAGTGTTGCGTCAAGATATTAGTGCCAATCTATCCGGGTTCGGCATATTTACCCCATAAGGACGGGGCTGGGTAACATAATAGCCCACAGAGGGCAAAAATTATACTTATTAGTAAGAATAGGGTTGGGAAATGTTAGTATTAACAATTATAGGAGAGGGGAAGAGGAAGCACCTTAACCCTCTTTTATGTGTGAAATGATTAAGAAATAAAAAATAATCTATTTGGCTAAAGCCGGTGTAAAAATTTCAGCCTAACCAGGCTCTTATCTATAAACTTAAAAGTTTACGTGGACGAACAACCTCTGACTCTCCACCTAGTGGTGTAACTTGATAAAATAAACCTAACCTCAAAGACCTATAAGTGTAAAAGGCGAACATGGTGAGGTAAATCAATGAATGTAGTGAGGTATGTAATGGCAATTTTTATAAAAAGTACTTTTTTTTGCTTTACCACTACAGCCTCTTTCGGGCATTCGCTTAGAGATAGTTAGAGTATCTCACTATTTTGATCGAATGTATCAGCACTCCACAAGGTGATATGGTCAGTACCACGCTTTGGTCATGTATCCGTCCACCCAGCTACGATACGTTCAGACTTTAAACCAGCACGTATCATAACTGAACGGGCTTAAAGTCCGTCCGAAGAACAACTCGAACTGAATCTCGTTCACGCCAACGAGATTCGAGCCAGAGACGTTCGGTATAAAAAGTACTTAGACAGAGATTAATCGGTGGTTTCTCAAGCGGGAACACAACAGGAGCCTCTATTAACTTTCCATTCTCCGTGAGGATGGGGGCTAGAGTTAAGGAGTTGGACGTAGGGCCTGAGTTTATCTGTGACTTAGATCCTGATTTTAGCGACTTCAATGTAGGCATAAAACTCGATCAGATTTCTTCTGTTCTAAACGGGGATACAACCTACAGTACCGAGACCGTTGAATTTGTTTAAAAAACCCAAACTCATCTTTCTTGTATTTATAAGCATTGCATTTGTGGTGAAGGTATAGATAAATGCCCGTAAAGGAATGCAGCGATGGTCTGCTGCCTCGGCGGAAGAGGATGTTGAGATCCGCCGAGATTGGCCTTGTCTGAGGAGAGCGTGAATGCGCTGGCAGGCTAGCGTTGCGGTGTCGTGGGGCGGGTTCTTTTCCCCAGCACAAGGACCCACTACAAAAAAAAGGGTCAAATGCCGATCGACTGGTGTCGAAGCCGAGGTAACCTACTAAGGGTGTTCGCACATAAATTCCATAAAGAAAAATATTCCCATGAATCTAATTAACTAACACATATTCCCATAGTTAACATTCCCAACATCATCAGATTCTACATTTCATACATTTAACATTCCCAACATCATCAGATTCATTTACAAATTCCAAATACCAGACAGTAAGAAGATATGTCCAGTGTTAATTTTCACCTGGAAAAATTTGTCTCACGGATCATTACGATCCGTCAGCATAACGATTTTTCTCACAGAACTTTTTCTCACATTAGAATGTATAAAAACAAAGCAATTAGGAAAATAAAGTCAGTCATTTCAATTAACTCAAGAGAATTGTTTTATTTCATCGAGGAAGCAACAGAACATTGGTCCGTCGAGCCGGGTATTAGAAGCTAATATTAGAAGCAGATACCATAAGCAGGTCAAGAAGCAGATTAAGAAGACAGAGGTTCAATATCAGCCAAGAATGTCGGAAAAAGCAACCCAGGATCTCAACATTAGAGCATTCCAGAGGCTCATCGAGAACTTCAAAAAGGATAGCACGAGGCGTTATAGTCTTGCTTATTTCAACGCAAGGATTCAAAAGCTGCAAGAACTTTGGAGCAAATGCGAAGCTAGTCATCCGCTGGTATGCCAGGAGATGAAGAGTGACAAGGAACGCACGCAGTATATTGAGGAGTTTGAGGCGCTGGAAAACATAGCTCTAGACTATGAGACGCTGTTCTTAGAGAAGATGAAAGATTACGAGGGAAATTCTTTCACTGCGACAGCTTCAGGATCAAATTGGAAAGAATCAAAATTCCAGCTTTTGATGGCCGATATTCGTCGTGGTTTGTACAAATGTATGGTTCATGAGAACGAGAAACTTACTGCGGTGCAGAAACTAAAATATCTTCGAAACTCGTTACGAAATGAGGCAGAGAACCTCATCCAGCACTTGACTGTCACTGAAGCCAACTACCAGCCAGCGTGGAAATTATTATGCGAGCGCTATGACAACGACAGAGCTATCTCAAACGAGATGGTGCAAAGGTTTTGGGACTTACCACGATGCAACAAGGAGGACGTAAAACAGCTCAAGTGCATCGTCGATATAACTAATCAGTTGGTGACCACGCTTTCAACCCTCAATGCCCACGCGTTCGACTTGGTTGCTACATTCTTTCTCAATCAAACATTGGATGAGGAAACCAGGAAAGAATGGCAGAAGGAAATCGGGCAGTCAAAGAACGTTCCAGCTCTTCAAGAACTTTTGACTTTGCTGAAGAACCGATTTGTCATACTGGAAGCCCTATCAACTTCTTTTACGAAACCACCCGTTAAATGGCCTGCGGTCGCCGTCTATTCAGCCAGTACCAGTGCACAATGTCCAATGAAGATCACCGGCTATTTAACTGCACAAAATTTAGTCAGACAAGTGTACAAAAAAGACGAGAACTGGTCAATTCGAAGCGATTATGTTTCAACTGCCTCAGCGATCAGCACGTAGCAAAACAGTGCTCATGAAAACATGGGTTGCAAGGTGTGCGGGAAAAAACACAACACAACATTGCAACTGTTTGCCGCACAGTCAGTAAGCCCGAAAGGAACCAAAAATAGCAGCACATGTATGTGCACAGCGGACAACAGAAGCCAAGTTCTGTTAGCAACAGCGTTGGATCGCGCATTTCAACACTGGACCACAGACAGTAGAAATTATCACATTGAGGGCGGTATTGGATAATGGAGCACAAAGATCACTCATTAGTGAAGCGGCTATGAGAATGTTAAATGCCAAGAGGAGAGAGGCTAATTTATCTATTGGAGGTGTTGGTGGAGGTCATGAAGTTACCACACGTGGACAGACGACAATCGTAGCGCATGTGAAAGGAGGAAATGAAAAGGAAGAAAGACTGATGTTCCACCCGCTCATCTTGAACGTCTTTACCTTCCGTACAAACAGCCGGACATCTTCCGGAAGGGCTGAAGCCAGAGGAGCTAGCAGACCCGAGGTAGCATAAGCCTTCGAAAATCGATCTGCTGATTGGAGTAGATATTCTTAGCGAAATCTTACTACCTGGATTAAAAACGGGGAATCTATCGGTACAGCAGACAAAGCTCGGATGGGTGTTATTTAGTCCCGTAGCACAATCAACAGACGGACAAAGGGTTCAAGTTATGGCATCATACGATGAACTGGATAAGTCATTGCGTCGTTTTTGGGAACTTGAGGAAACTCCATCAGCCTTGCCATTGACAGCAGAGGAAAGGGAAGCAGAAGAGCACTACCGCAAGTTCACACGACGTCTTTCGAATGGGTCCTATTCAGTGCGACTACCATTCAAATCAAATACAAACCTGGAAAGTGATATAAGCGACACAGAGAAGGCAGCATTTGTTCGATTTCGTCAATTAGAGCAGCGTTTACAAAGAGATCCAGCATTACACAGGGAATACAACGAATTCATGAAAGAGTTTCTCAACCTTGGACATATGGAACGAGTCCCAATCAATGCAATTTACGAAAAACCGCCCTACTATTTACCACATCATGCGGTTATCAAGGACAGTAGCACAACAACCAAGCTTCAAGTAGTTTCCAAAGCATCGCAAAAGACGAAATCTGGAAAATCGCTCAACGAGCTATTACTAACTGGACCAACACTCCAGGAAACCATTTTTCACATTCTAATGAGATGGAGACAGCATCGATATGTGGTTACATCATACATTGAAAAGATGTATCGGCAGATATGGCTAGACGAAACTGACCGAAATTGCCCTCGAATCTTGTGGCGCTTAAAAAAGGCAGACCCGATTCAAATATAACGTGCACCATACTTAGCCGTTAAAACACTTCAACGACTAGCCGAAGATGAACGTCAAAGCCTTCCAACTGCAGTCAGGGGTTTTCAGGAGGATTTCTATGTACACAATTACCTAACTGGAGCACACAAACTGTCGGAGTTAGCACTACTCCAAAAAGATCTTCAAACTTTATTGCAAAAAGGTGGGTTTCACTTGCGGCCATGGAGCGCAAATCGCATGAAACTGTTGGAAAACGTCCCTCTTGCTGATCGGGCAACCTAAGTAACCTTAAGCATTGATGTATCAAACACTATTAACACTCTGGGCCTTTACTGGCACCCTGCAACCGATACATTTTCTTTTAAAATTAAAACAGAGGATGCGCCATGCACCACACGAGACGTTTTGTCTGACATCTCAAATTTGTTCGATCCAATTGGATGGTTACAGCCTATTATCATAAAAGGAAAAATGACAATGCAAAGGCTATGGAAAACAGAATGTAGTTGGGATGAGCCACTCGATAAGAAGACAATTAACGACTGGCTCACGGTGCGTCGACAGCTGCATGAACTCAGCCAATTAAGGATCCCTCGGTGGATAGGGTACAGTCCATCGGCTAAAATTGAACTTCATGGATTTTGCGACGCATCACTACTGACATTCGCTGCAGCCATATACATAAGAATCATTAACGAATCATCGATCAACACATGTCTTCTCACCGCTAAATCGAAGGTGTCAGCCAGCAACATTGAGTCGATACCTAGGTTAGAGCTTTGTGGAGCAGTATTGCTAACCAATATCGTGGAGCAAGTTGTTGCAGCACACCGATGGGAACAAGTCCCAGTTAAATATTGGTTGGATTCACAAACTGTTTTGGCATGGCTACAGAAACCTGCATCTACTTGGAATATTTTTGTGCCTAACAGAGTTAGCATGATACAACAGAAGTCATGGCCATCAAACTGGAACCATGTTGCATCACAAGAAAACCCCGCCGATCTTGCGACGCGAGGTTTAAATCCAGCCGAATTGATGGATAGTTCCTTATGGTGGAATGGACCATCATGGTTAAGAGAACGTGAGATAAAACTAAACAAAAGTACGGTACCTAAACAGAAAAGCAAGGAAGTTGAAAGACGTGAAGTTGCACTCATAGTAACAAAGGCGACAGATGAACCTGAGATATTCTCACGTTACTCAAATTTCAATAAGCTGAATCGAGTAATAGCCTATTGCAACCGTTTTGTTCACAACTGTGATACCCCTGCAGACAAAAAATAGGCAATCTCTCCATTATAGAACTCAAACAGGCACATAACATGTGTATGATGTTAGCACAGAAGCAAGCCTATCAAGAAAGACTCAGCATCTCAAGAATAAAAAGCCCATACCTAAATCGAGTAACATTGGATCACTAACTCCTGGTCTAGACTCTGAGGTCATCCTCAGGGTGGGCGGGAGACTGCACTTTGCATCGGTAGGACAGAATACAAAACATCCAGACAAGCTAGCAGAGCTACTAGTCAAAAAAGCTTATCAACAAACCATGCACGGGGGCATCCAATTAACTCTTGCGACGCTGCGACTTGACTATTGGATAATATCCTGCTCTTCACTCGTAAGGAAGGAAATTCATAGTTGTCTTACCTGTTTTAAGGTGACAGCAAAGCCTAATTACCAACTAATGGGAACATTGCCATCTATTCGCGTGCGTCCATCAAATCCGTTCGAAAATACTGGCGTTGACTATGCTGGCCCGATAACAATTAAATGGAATGGAGGAGGAGGTGTGAAAACCACCAAAGCGTATGTAGTCATCTTCGTTTGCATGGCAACAAAGGCTTTCCACTTGGAGTTAGCTTCAGACTTATCAGCAGATACGTGCATTGCAGCAATTCGACGATTTATTGCAAGACGACGAAACTTCCGCAGACTCTACAGTGATTGTGGCACTAACTTTGTTGGTGCCAATAGGAAGCTTCGAGGTGAATCCGAAAAAATGATACACACAAACATGGAGTTACTAGCTCGAGAAGGTCTAGAATGGAAGTTCAACCCTCCCGGAAGTCCACATTTTGGTGGACTCTGGGAAGCTGGTGTCAAATCGATGAAGCGTTATCTCTTTAAAGTCATTGGTAAACAGCTGCTGGCCATTGAAGAGTTTTACACACTAGAAGCGTGCCTAAATTCTAGAGCATTAACCGAAATAAGCGATGATCCTTCAGACAACGCCGCCTTAACACCAGGGCATTTTTTGACTGGTGGCAACTTATTTGAGATAAAGAGTGATCCGGAAGAAGCGAACCTAACGTTATTGAAAAGATGGAGACTAGTGCAGGCGGTGAAGCATTCGTTTTGGTTAAGATGGTCAAGAGAGTACCTTCAAAGACTTCAACAAACCTCTGCTCCTTGGGAAACAGGATAACAACGAAAATACAATGCAAAAGTCTGGCAAGTCACTTGAATAAATACACTGAAGAAACAATTCATAAAATTGAAACTTTGAAATTCATCACGAATCGCGTTAAGCGTGGACTGCTTGGGCAGATGCTGACAGCAGTATTTGGGGTCAACGATCAAGTGATAGCCGATGTCAACAACTTGGCAGAAAATCGCGAAAAACTACAGCAATAGCTTACTCATCAAGGTAGAATCATCCCTCAAGCAACGAAAATCCTCAATAGAACATCTAGTAGAATGAAAATGCAACTTAACCACTTTTCAGAACAGCTTGAGGATGGATTGAAACGGGTAAACCAGTTTCGAGAGGATTCTGACCACAATGCTATGAATATACAATTCCTAGGAACGTACCACCAAGCAATGAATTTCGTTTAAGAAGTGCAAAGTAAATACAACCGTATTCTAACTGCTCTTTATACAAGAACTGGAATTTGGGAATGCATCCAGTTAGCAGAACTGGAGACTGACATTCAGAGAGCACATGCGCTTTTATCTCCTCAACTGGATTTACTGCACATAATAACAGCAGATATAACAGTCTTTCGCAATAAAGAATATATTGACATACAAGGACATCTACCCATTGTCGACAAACGTCCATTCAACTTAATAAAAGCCACTTCCATTCCCCAACATCAAAGTGGGAAAACATACCTTGAGTTTACCATCAGCAATAATATTCTTGAAGTTAATTACAAGGATCAAATATACTTTGAGACATCGGAAGCAGATGTTTTCAACGCCCAAAAAATCAGCAGCGATAAATACCTTCTATCATCATCCATCCTAATTGATCTACGTACTAGATCTAACTGCATTATCAAGGAAATCTGGACAACTGCTCCACACATGGTCTTGTGTTAAAACAATTACTATCACGGAACCTTTGGCTATTTGTGGCACCAGAACCTACCCATGCCCAGACAATCTGCAAGGAATCATGGGCAAACATCATGCTGAATGGTACGGGGTTGCTTCAATTAGCCGAAGATTGTTCCATTCACATGAAGGAGTTTATTCTCTCGGCCCAAAAGACGATGCAAGGTCATCAATTCCTACGATACATCACACCCTCACTACCAGTTTTTATTTTAAGCGCCTCACCGATCAGTTTGAAGCATATTAAAAAATCAATTATACTTCAGCCAATCGAATCATTTAAAACGATCGCTACCGAGCAGGAAAAGTTATTATCCGAAGCAACAGAAACTACATGGAAGAAAGTTCAGTATAATGGAATTACGGCAATAACAGCAATATTGACTTCATGCATCCTAGGTCTAGTGTCGCAGTTGCAAACAACGTAACCAAAACAGTAGACAAGCATCATCAACATGGTATGAGGAACATTAAGAGCCGGGTTGGGTCTTGGTGGGCGGCAATATTCGCACATAAATTCCATAAAGAAAAATATTCCCATGAATCTAATTAACTAACACATATTCCCACAGTTAACATTCCCATCATCAGATTTATCTACAAATTCCAAATACCAGACAATAAGAAGATATGTCCAGTGTTAATTTTCGCCTGGAAAAATTTGTCTCACGGATCATTATGATCCGTCAGCATTACGATTTTTTTCACAGAACTTTTTCTCACATTAGAATGTATAAAAACAAAGCAATTAGGAAAATAAAGTCAGTCATTTCAATTAACTCAAGAGAATTGTTTGTTTTCATCGAGAAGGCATCAGAACAAAGGGTTACAATGTTTGTTCGAAGAACAAATTGGGCCGGGCAAAAACGGACGCAGTGGCGGACCGACCGACGTTTCTTATGGCCCACAAATAAGGGTGGGGCATCCAGATGATAGCGGTGCCCCCTCACACCCTCCCAACCGGATCAAGATCCAAACGTAGACGTGGCCATGTATTCCCCATTTGAGTGAAAAACTCATACAAAAGTACTTTGTATGACTCTTTCCCTCAAATGAGAAATATTTATTTATTTAAATTCCATTTAACAGATAAAACATAATCCAATTACAAAATGCAACAAAACAAACAGAAACGAAAATTAATGAAAATTAGAATTAAGTGAAAAAGTTAATATAAAAAGAAATTCAATGATATTAAAAATAGTAAGTGCTTAGTCGAATATGCATGTAAAATTAAATTAAAGCGCAAAAAAGTCTAATATTTACTCCAATTGAGTTGTAAGAATCAGGCTTCATAATCTCAATTTAAAAACAAGGTATGAGTCGGAAAAAGGACCAAGCTCAAGCTTATCATGACTTCTTACCATTCGTATAATGGGATAATGAAAATATAAATTTGTACGGGCGTACGGTGGTACGAAAAAATTGTTTGCCCGAGAAGAACGCGATGATTGGCGAAAACGTAAGTCTGCATACAATGTTGATGCAATTTGATTGTGGCAGAGTTGATATAGAAAACACTGATCTAGATACATGCGACGGGACGACAGAGTAGGCAAACGTAAGAAGGATAAACGACAGTCATAGGGTTGATATGGGACTTTGAATTTGTAAAACAAGACGCGAATAAATTTTCGCTGGCCATTCTCTAACGAGTTAATGAGGTAGGAGTGTAGGGGAGACCAAACTACAGAGCAATATTCAAGGGTTGGACGGACAAGACAGATAAACAAGCGGACGGAGGTAGATATATTGTTAAATTATAAGCATGCCTGAAAAGAAGTCCCAATATTTTCGAGGCCCTAGCAGTCGTAATTAGAATGTGTGCATCAAAATTGAGCTTAGGCAGCAGCGAGTGGGACTTAATTTAACATATAGGTGAAAGTCAGCGGAGATTGATTTAGATTAAAAGTCATTTTATAGCATTTGGCAACATTAAGACAGAGGTAGTTAGACGAACGCCAGTTACTTAGTGCAATCAGATCCATCTGAAGATATTAACAATCTTATACAGACCTGATAGCTCGAAAGACTTTGAAATCATCGGCTTACAGTAGGTAATTGGAGGCGATAACCGAAGGAAGATCATTTATAAACAATAGGAACAGGAGAGGACCTAAAATGGAACCTTGAGGAACACCAGAGGACGGATAAAATGGAATAGAGGTCGTTCCACAGTAACTAACGCAACATATACGAGAAGACAGGTAGGAATCCATCCATGATAAGAGAGGGCCAGCAACCCCAAAAGCTTTCAGTTTGTAACAGAGAAATTGATGGTTGACCATGTCAAACGCCTTTGACAAGTCAGTGAAGATGACATCAACCTGCAATCGATTGTCTATGGCCTTAGCAATGTAATCGGTGAATTCAATTAAATTTGAGGACGTAGAGCGACCTTTGAGAAACCCATGTTGTTCCTTCGACAATATAGGGGTCGATGAAACTGAAAGCCGGCTATGTACCAGATGCTCGAGTAATTACGGAAAATAGGAAATTAAGGAAATAGGACGATAAATGGACACAGAAGAAGGATCACCACTTTTAAGAATAGTAACAACGTTTGCTCTTTTCCAATAAGTAGGGAAAGTACCAGTCTTTAGACTGAGGTTGAAGAGCAAAGCCAGAGGGATACAAAGTGAAGACGCTAATGACTTGACAAAAATATTCGGTAAGCCATCAGGACCAGGTGATATATTAGGATTAAGTAAATAACTAACTAACGTAACCAATTTATGCTATAGCGTTATGTAATGAAATCACATAACCCTATATCATAAAAGGGCATGCGAGCGGAAGGCCACTCTACCCGGCAAGAGTCCCTGTTAGACGAAAGAGAAGGAGGAGCGCGCCCGATGGCTAGCCGATGCTAGTGGAAGAGCCTGCCATCGATCCGGGTCCTATACCCGGTCAGGTCGATTGATATGGAAAGACCGACGGTGTACGTTTAACAATTCATTTTATTTTTCGTTCCAGCATAAAATATTTATTTTATAATAATCTATACGTACAATGAATTATCACATAAATGGTATAAAATAATAATTCTTCAATCGAAGAAAAGGAATTGTATATTACCCCGCGGTGAAATATAAATTATTGCTTTATATTTAAAGAAATGAAATCAGTTTTCGTTTCCTTTCGCAGCAAATCGAATTAGAGATAGAATATTATTTTTGACTATTAAATAAATAATATGGAAACAGTGAGATGGTGGGGTATTGAAATTATTATCTTGAAATTTTATTTTTAAATTAAATAAAGATAGGCCTTTGCTTTGAAAATATTATTATGTAAATAACAAAATCACAAATAAACACCCTATATTCTCAAATATGTATGTGATGAAGATTAAGTGTTAAAAATATTAATTTATTAGTTTAGAAAATGCTTTTCGCCAAAAAGAAAAATGTTCATAAACTTATTATCATTAATTTCAAGGAATGAATTTTAATAATCAAATATTTTAGCTTGATGGAAATTTTAACTCGTTTTCGAGCTAGATTCAATAAAACCCGAATTTATGTTTGTGATATTGTTTTATGAGTACAACAAAAAAAAATATTAGTACCATTTGAAGATTTTTTTCAGGGACAAAAAAATATTAGCTATCTTCCAAGTTATTTTTAACACAGATGATTGTTTGTATCATTTCTTATCGCCCTCTTCTATATAAAAATTAATCTTAAATAGGCTACAAATACACTCGTTCTGCAACTAGAAGAATGATGTGAGTACCATTTGAAAGTTCAAGTCTTTAATTTCCGAAAACGGAAATGTTGAGTGTAAACATTGCTTTCCAAATTAAAGCACATTATAGAAAACCTCCATTTCGGGCATTTTTTTACATTCGCTTGCATACTATAAATCAATTTGCATTAAAGAGTAATAATTTTTATCACATTCCCTATTTTTGCTCTCATTTCTAATCCTAAAATAACGTTTTGCTATTCGAACCAGGGGTAAATTATGGAGAAACTTTTGCGTGAAAACTAGCTTCCATACGATGCGGAATAAATTACTGAGATCTAGATGTATCATCTGGTAATGGAGACAGTCAGACATGAATTATTTCGAGCTGATAAAAATGTTGGCATCTTTATAAAGGAGGATATTGTGTTAGCAATGTTTATTGAAACTGTCTGACCTGGTAGATAATACTCCAAATTGACTGCATTTATGAGATGATATCCGCATTTTGTTCCAGTAGGTTCTTACTTGCAGAAGGTCGATCGTTCGCTTTGAATTTATTGTCTATATCGTCCGATTCTTATGCTAAGACCGAAAACATCCTCATCGATTCGGAAGCGAATTCTTAGCAGAGCCAGGAGAAAATTGAACGATTTTGAGGAGAGCTATTCGCAGAATGCATTGTATAATTTGTTTTTTGTTAACGTAAACTCCGGACTGATCATAATAGTACTAATGCGAGCCAGGTTTCCAAAAAATTTAGGTATTAAATATGTCCAAGTTGACACAATTCTGTTTTTTGGTGAGGATTCGATCGATACGGGAACGAGAGCTCGATAGGAGAACACCTCCTAGTTGTAGCAAAATGGACAGCGACGTAAGCGATGACTCGCGACTGCAAAACAACGATCTGTTTCGCCCGACTGACCAGCAATCCGCCGTCTATCCAACGACTGTTAACCCACGTTTCGATTCGCCAGCCTCTACTGCAGCATTCGAGAAATAACCTTGAAATTTACCCGTCCCGCGATATCGATGAGATTAATTCCACTCGTTTCACGTTTAGGTTAAGTGAATCTGCGGTGTTCCCGATCAAAGTCAAAGTCAAAAGCGCTTTATTCAATACTAATCGTTATAAATTTTCAAAGAATATAAAGCAAACATAAAAAACTTAATGGCCCAAATGGCTCTCTAAATTTAAAAGTCAGTTAATCATATTTTCTCAAAAAAAACTATAGCAAATTCAAATTAATTAAGATTATTACATATTTTATGAATTGATTGTGTTCCCGATCAAGCGAAGCATGTGATGCAATAAAAACACTCGCACGATTAATGCTGATTAGAAGATCTCTTATGAACTCTACTGACAGCCTATTTTGTGGAACACACGAAGTTTTCGGAACAAGAGCTAACGTGATTTTTAGCAGTAAGCCGATATTTCGACTTACACGGAAACTGATCCAAACGCGACAAAATTTATCGAATTAACAAAGGGTAAACTTCCCAAAAAGTATTAACTAAGACGTGATGCTAATAAATTCACACGGCACCGATCCAAACAGCGACAAAACTTTTCGAATTAACCAAAAGAGTATCCTCTAACAAAGTTGCGCCAATTTGTCCGTGATTCTTCACGATCTCTCGTAGACTGCCCTCCGTCCAAAACTTTTCTTTTTCCGTGTCCCAACGGTACATTGGATCAGCTGCTTGCTCAGCCGAGTTCGATTGTATTCGGTAATACGATACACAGTTGGGATGCTCTAAGTCAGTGCTCCCATGTCCGAAATTTTAATTGGCAGATTTAAAATTTTTCAAGAAAAATTAACGGAAGTAAAGAAAAATGAAAAAGGATTTTAAATAGTAATAAAAGTTAAATCTCATGAAGGATATAAGTAAAGGGAAACGTTTATATTTAATATAAAGGAAAATTGATATAAAATTACATTGAATAATAATAATAATAAGAAAGAAAACTATTTTACAAATTACGATTATGAATGACTACTAACTTCATTGTAGTAACTGCACACATCCGAATCAAAACATTTTGCTTTATACAATCTTAAGTTGTTGTAGTCCTTGTTAACGTGGATTCTATTTATAAATATGATCACAAGATTGCTAATAGGAAGAGAACGCGCTATTTTTCCCCATTATATCGGGAGTAAGTTGCTCCCGTCTTCATTCTCCATTGACACTAAAGAAGGGAGCAACTTACTCCGAAATATCCAATATATTTTTCGAAACATATCATATATAAAGGGGGAAAATAGCGTTTTCATCGGAAAATTTAGCAAACATCTATACTTGGGGAAAGGTCTTGAATGTTTCTTCAACCTAAGTCAATTGTGAATAAGCTCAAAAATTAACAATATCGAGGTCCGCCATAATTATTTGTTTCGCTTTTTAATTTTGCGAGTCTAACTATAAAGCTGAAATAAATGAAATGATGAATAAGTAGAAATCTGCTAAGACTGAAACATATTCTTCTTCGTAGCGCTACAGCCCCTCTTGGGTCTTTGCTTCCTGCAACAAGCGCCCTCAGCTGTCTCAGCCCGTTGACCGCGTCCTCGAATTTCGTAATCCGAGCAGCGATGAACTGTCTTCGTATATCGAGCCAGAGCAGCGTTTCCTCGGTTTCTCCACTGGCCGCCGCCCTTCCCTCGGTTTCCCCACTAGCCGCCGCGCTTCAGTCCTTCCAACGAATACCTTTTTGGGTGTCTGTTGTTCGTCCATACGATTTACATGGCCAGCCCTTTCAATCGTTTATACCTCCGCCTCGTCAAAAATTTCATACAGCTCATGGTTGTATCGAATTCGCCATTGGCTCCGTCTAGTTTCGCTCCTATTATCCGCCTCAGGACCCGTCGCTCAAAGGCGTTCACTATGTTTGCGAATGCTTGGGTTAGGGTCTATGTTTCACTTAGGTCTTATCACAGATTTGTATACTTGGAGCTTTGTTTTCCTGTGTATTCAGCTGGTCTTTCATTAGTCGTTTTCGTTATTTTGGTTCCTCAAATTCCCAGTCCAGTGTATCCACCGTACAAGAGTCCAATAAATTCGGTCGGAAGGCTAGTGATATCCAAGCCGGCCTTGTGCAACAATCCAAACCAACACATTGTCAACAATGCTACGCAGTAGACCTCAACCATCCATTAACATAATCTACCATCTTATAAGAATCTATACCTAACTTTGTCTTGACTTGCAACCATCATCGTCGTCATCATGCGTATATTTGCAGCCGGCGTAGCCACATCAGCAAGCACCGCACTAGCGGCAGCAAAAAGTATCCGTGCGACAACAGCACATTATAACAACCAACAACAAAAAACTATAACAAACGTAAACCATCCAACAACCATCATTGCGGCATCACCGCCTTTAGCAATGTCTGGAAATGAAACATCCCCAACAATCGATGACTGCGGGACATCAACCATCATAACAAGCCTCGACATCTACCCTTGTCTTTGAACTGCAATCATCCTTGTCGTCATCACGCATAAACTTGCAGCAGGCGTCGCCACAACGGCAAGCATCGCAATGGCAGCAGTAAAGTATGCGTCGGCGCCGGCAGCAAGCACCTCAGTGGCATCAACAGCCATAACAGCGATGTTACAATCCCAAAAGCAGCAGCAGAGACAGTCGGCACGATAACAGCATACAAACTCACCACCCTGAAATGCCAGCGCATGCGAAGTGGGAAACGCTCGTAATGAGACAACTTCAAGATGTACTTTCCAGTGGAAGTACATCAAGAATACCACGAGCTGACCTTGGCTTTGAAATGGCTAAGCCGTTAAGCATGAAGTGATAAAAGGGGCCCAGATATAACGGTGGCCCTCTGTTCTCTCGTAGTAGCGAAGTCGGTCGCAGTTTTTTGAAGGTGCGAATATTAAAGGGCAAAATCGGAGTTAAAACAAGAATAGCAGCGGAAAATAAACGAATCGAGCGAAATTTGAAAGCGGAATTTGATAGCCGGAAGAGTTGCGGCGATGAAGAAATTCGAAGGAAGAACTGACGTCTGGCGGTTTACAACGGGGCCCCAAGATAGGGAAATTAGGAGGTGAAACTTTGCAATTTAATTAATTTGGCTAAGAGTGTGATTCTAACTTCTTATTGTGTAAGTTTATATAGTATATGAAAAAAGTGAAAATCGAAAGTAACTTTCTCGTTTTTCCCCTTAAATTTGGTCCAACGTATAAGTTTGGTTTGGTGGATGCGACAAGGTGCTATGGTGGTTGAACTGGAGTTTCGATCGTTGTACTTCCCTTCAGTTTCAGCGGTCCACAGTCTCGTTCGGTGAACCACGGGGCAGCGCCACGCAATCGAGCGAACGATTGTTCATTGAGCTATCCGGGACGAAAGGCTCAGCTGGAAGTACCCCTCTTGGCGGAGGGTCACAATTTTTGTCGATAGGGAATATATTTGATTAGTACCACTCTTTCGGCTGGATGACTTCGTGAATAGCTTTCTGAACACTACTGCCACTGGAATCTCATCGATGCAGGGCGCTTCACGAGTATTATTCTTTTGGGCTCTGATGGTGGAACAAACTTCATCCAGAGTTTGTGGGGCCAATGGAAGCTCTCCGGAAACATCTATAGGCTCCGATGTTCTTGAGCTGTGCAGAGGACTTAGGAGGTTTTCGAAATATGATGCCCACCTTTCTTTAATCCTGTTTTCATCAGCGATTACATTGCCGATGTCCTCACGACAGAGCGTGTTTTTGGGCTCATAGCCTCATTCCAGGCTTCTCACTACTTATGCTTGTCTTGTGTTGTTGCTCGCTAGACTTACATCGATACTTCTCAATTGGCGATGATAGTATTTTGTTTTCTTAATTCTAATTATCTTATTCGCTACTCTTCTGAGATTTTCATAATGTCCTCTCTTCGTCCTGGTTTTCCTACCTAAGTATTCTTTGTACACCGGATTTTATTTGTCTAACGCATTCTGGCACTCATCATCGAGCCAATCATTTCTCTTTCGCCGGACTTGATGTCCGATTGTATGTTCTGCCACGGTCTTAATTGCCGCTTTCACTTACATCCAGAGTTCGTTGCTTGTTTTCTGCGATTTGTCTGATAAGATGGGAGGCAGCTAGTTGTCGCCACAGACGCCGTTTGGAGCCTTTCGATGTCAAATTTTTATATCGGGCTAGTTTTCGCCAAATACAGCTTTGACATACGACATCAATAGGCTAATTTGATCAAGTAATGATCTAAATTACAATTGGCTCCTCGGTATGTATTAAGGCGACCAACCGCCCTCCTTTAGGGAGGACAATCCTCCTTTTGCAAGCTATGTCCTCCTCTGAAAGATGTCCTCCTAAATGTCCTTCGTTTTCACAATTGTCCTCCTTTTCTATATTTGTCTTCCTTTTCTTTAATTTTTGCATTTAAACCATAGTGGCACAGATAAATCTCATATTTTTACCGCCACAGTACAAAAATCTGATCTTATGTTTGTACCAACGTCAATCCATCGATTCATAAAAAAGGCTCAGTAAAATACGATAAGACACGATCTTGAGACGCATACACTCTGAACGAGAGATCTGGCAAGAGCGCATCAGCGACAGTTCAGTTTGTTGTGACACATCCCACAGATGATCGCGCTGCTTCGCAATTTTTCGCACTCACTTCAGGAAATCCCCGTCGGGTTCATAAAGGTGCTGTGATGCTGATGAATTTTTCAATTTCTTAGTAGTACCTTATTAAAAGAATTTTTTACCTTAAAGAAGACTTGGAGACTGCTGCATTCGTCACAATTTTATCTGATGCCTCAAACCACAATGAAATTAAATTGTATCCAATACTTGTGCGACATTTTAATGTAACAATTTAAATTTAAAAAAATTTAGAATCTATTGAGGGGGAGACCTCTGAAATTTTGTCAAACCATTTATACAGAGTTATAAATGAAAAGAATTTGAAATCCAAAGTTACCGCCCTATCAGCTGATAATACAAATACCAATTTTGATGGCGAAAACGTAAAGGCGTGAATAACATATATGTAAAATTGCAAGATATGCTCCAAAAGAAAATATTAGGAATAGGTTGTAATGCACATATCTTATCAAATGCAATCAACACAGCATCATGCGCGATGCCAATTGATGTAGAAGTAATAATAAGTACAATTTATTTGTATTTTAGTCGTTTCACTGTTCGTGTAGCAAGTTTAAAATAATTTTGTGAAGAAGCTAATATCGAATATAAAAAACTTTTAGGATATTCAAAAGGAAGATGGCTTGCCCTTACACCTGCTTTAGAACGTGTTCTAAAATTGTTTGAACCTCTCCGTTCATATTTTTTAAGTTTAAAAAAATGCCCTAAAATCCTGGAACTATTTTTCAACAATGAAATATGTGAGATAATCATGTATTTTGTACATAGTCAAGCAAATATTTTTCGCAAAGCAATTCAAAAGATTTAAAGTGAACACATTTCAAGTACAGAAGTTGGTCTTATTTTGAGTGACTTTGTCCTTTAATATAAATTACGATTAGAAGAAAAATTTCTTCCTTTATTTATAAAAAAAAATTATCAAATCCAGGCATAACGGAAAAGTCTATCAAAGATGTGCAGAAATTTTACCAGACATGTATTGATAATATCGAAGAATGGTCTGAAACAAACTTTTCAGTAAATAATAGGTTTCAATTGTGTTTTTTCCCTTCATCGCAAGTAAATTGGACAGATATTGAATCTTGTGTTAAGCTTTTATCTGAAGAAATGCCAGGTATTAAAATTGATGACAATTGCTTGATTGAAGAAATTAGAAGACTAAACCTATTTTTGAATCCTGAAAAATTTATACAATGGGAAAAGCAACACGTATATATTGATAAAAGATGGGTAGAAATATTCAGCCATTTTAAAAACGAACATATTCCATGTGAAAATTTATTTATTCTTGCTCAATTTACGCTGTGTTGTCCTGGAACTAATGCAGCAGTTGAACGAGTTTCTTCTCTTGCGAATGATTTTTGGACAAGTGAGAAATCTAGAATGAATGTTGATACTCTAGCTGCAGCACTTGCCATTAAATTCAACTTGAAAGATATTTCTTGTTCAGATATTACGGATATATTGTTAGAAGATGACACATTGATAAAAAATATTCATTCAATTGATAAGTACTCATTTAAATAATTAATACATGTATAAGATTTTATCAACAATAATTCAACTTATATTATTTTATGTAGCTTTTGTTTACATTTATCATGTAGTGTATTATTTTTTCAATGAATAAATTGAGTTTTTTGTATTTCATGGTGTCCTCCTTTTCATTGTAAATAAGTTGGTTGCCTTATATGTATGGACGTCAAGTATGCCCGGGGCCCAACGTTATTCAACACAGTCGATCTGGTTTTGTGTGTTGCCATTCGGTGACACCCAGGTCATGTTATGTATGCGTCGATGAGGGAAGCGAGTCGAACGTATGACTAGATTTCCACTATATGCAAAGTCAATCAAGCACTGGCCGTTGCCATTTGTTTCATCGTGGAGGCTATATCCTCCACTCCCCGATGAGATATCTCCTTGCCAACCTTAATGTTGAAATCACCTAGAATCATTTTCGTGTCGTTTGTAGGTTTGTAGGTTTCCAGGTTATTGTAGAACGTTTTCTTCGTTTCTTCGGTCGGAGCGGGTCCTTTTATCAGCTAAATTTTAAAGAATTACGCTCTGATATGGATCGCACACAATCGTTCAATGACTGCCTTATAATCAACAATATGTGATTTTAACTCCTTACCCAGGCTTTTGAATATTGTGTGCGATCTCATATCTTGAATATCATTTCCAGTCCAGTTTGTTTCCTGGATTGCCGGTATGTATAATTTATATTGACTACCCTGTTGTAAAAGGTTCTAACAGCGCCAAGGTAGTTGAGAGATCTGACATTCCAGGATCCAATGCCATGGTCCTTTTTTCGTTTGCGAGGTTGTTGCCATATTTCCAATCCATTCCGAGGCTCTACTGCAGGTTCCGAAACAGTGTAGGGTTTTCTAGGGACGGGGAGTTAGCCCATCGCCCAACCCCAATTCTAGCGGCATGGTTATTACTTCGCTTTTGTTATAAGGCGCTGAAGACTCGCCTTCATCCTCTTACTTCCCTACAAAGGAAGTGTAAGTAGCATTTAGTAGCAGAGCCGTAGATGTATTTACAGTTATTAGGATTTCTCGGCATTTAATGTCCCAATATTGGGGAGCCAGTAAACCCAATGTGCAACCCCGAGAACCTTTCGCTTTTCGGGCACTTCCTCTTCCACGTCCCGCTAGGAAAGGGATCCCTCAGCTTGAAGGCGCTTTACGGCGTAACAAAACGAGACCTGGCCTGAAGTAATGTGTCAAACGGTTCCAGGCTGAGTTCTCAGGTTTACAGGGGAGGTGTTTAAGGGGTAGTACAGTCGCCTTCTTGCGAGCATGAGTCCCACACTCTGTGCGTAAATGGCGTTCACCCTCCAAACACAAAAAAAAACCTGCCACTCTCTCCGCTACTCTTTCTTCGTCGCACAACACTCGTGCGATCTGCATTCACATCTTGTCGCTTTGTCAAGTATACCACCCAGACAATGTTTAATACATCTGTATAAGGAGGCACACAAAATAATGTGAATTAATCCGTTCATGAATATCTAGTCCAAATTCATGATCAGCTGTCAGAGATAAAAATAAATTTAACGTCGTATTTTTTAATACGACGCATTCAAAAAAACTGTCTCTTCAGTATCTCGCTGAGCTATAATCAATATCGACATACTTATTCGAGAACTTTTTGAACATGGAATCATTAACTTGCAAAATGTGTAGCCATTTATAATTTTTGTCCTTATTGAGTAAACCGATTCCAATTAGTCGTCTTCTAGAATGTTTGGGTTTAGATTCTGGATTTCGTTCTTTGTTCCTTGTTCGAAAATTGTCTTTCCAGACCGTTTATAATAGGACTAGGTTGGCGAGACTTCGATTCCGTGACATTTCGATTTCTTTGTTACAATCTTTAAAAGCATAGCCGTGTTTTGAGTTGGTACGGTCTTAATACTAGCACTATTGCGAATCGGCAGCATCAATTGAAGTGGAATTTTGCATACGGAGGGTCGGATTTTAGATATGAAATCAGTTAAAGTTTTTTCGGAACTTTAATGGGCTTTGAGTGTAATGATAATACCTTTTGGCATAGGCATTTTAGGATCAAGAGAAACATTCTGAAGGCGAATGGCGGCAACGTCAGTAATTAAAGAATCAAATGCAGGACACACAATTTTTCAAATCTAATTAATCAGACAATAATTCGTAATTTGTTGAATTTAGTAATAAATTAATACTCTTTATGTATTTATCCGCTTGAGCAGGAGTATAAGGAACATATCCATAACACGTGCTGCTAAAAAAAAATCTCGGGAACCGAACGAACAAGTAAAGGATTAGTCATTAGATGACTAATCATGTAACACGTTTGATTACCTTAATAGGAGACTTTTTTCTTTAATGTACATTGACTTGCAAATAATTTTTTGCAAGCATAATCTAAATTTTGTATTCCAATGTCAACGCAACACACTTAGAATACCTTTTCCTCCAAATAGATTGAACATAAGGTCCCGCGTCCCATCCCACCTAATCCAAATTAACCTTACGTTTGTCTGCTCACGTACCTTTAATTCAGCAATGGTGAGATCCTTCGCGAATTTCTTTTCAAAAACAACATGGTCGGTTTTTGAATTTGTTATATTGACTTTAATGAAATCTGATGTCGCAATTTTAAGTTGATCACCCATATTTTTTCACGATTAATTGTATTTCTCCACCAAGACGCTCCGGTTAATTATTGTTTACAATGACTTTGTCTGGCTGTCACTTGTCAAACAGTCTTGCACGGATGAATCGATAATTCATTTGCATCTGTTTTCCGATGAACACATTTGATTTCCCCTCAATTCATGCATTTGCATTTTTCCCTTGACATTTCGCCGTTCTCTTTTACCTTTCTGTTCTGAAATTGTGTCAGCTTGGTAATGTCAAAATGTAAATAAACACAACTAGTGACCAGCCAGATAGAGAAATTCACAAAAATGACGGTATCCATTAAACCCAGTGCCATAAAGCCCAGCCCTAAATCTCGCAGTGAAAAAAATCTGAATTTGCTTATGTACGTATTGGTTTCGGTCGTGATATTTGGTGCCATAACATCCCTCTTAGACATCTTTGACGGAACCGTAGGAGAAGACGAAAATTTTACAGAGAAAATCTCATTGTCGCTTGCTAACATTCCACAAATCAAATTGGATGAAGATGCAGAACTGGCGCGGGCTAGGAACACAAATTGTACATTTTGGAACTGTTTAAACGTGTATCGATGTGGTCAACGTGAACAGGATCGAATTACGATTTATGTCTATCCTATCAAGGAATTCATCGATCCGGAAGGCAATCAAGCTTTCACACTGACTCGGGAGTATCATGAAATCCTCAAAACGATTGTTGATAGCCCTTATTACACTCCTAATCCGAATGAAGCATGTCTCTTCATTCCCAGTATCGACACGCTTAACCAGGATCTCTTTGAAACGAATCTCGTTGGAAAGGCGCTTGCAACGCTTAACTATTGGGAGAATGGAGAAAATCATTTGATTTTCAATATGATTCCTGGATCGCATCCAACTTACAATAGAGTGTTGGATGTCAACACGGATAAAGCTATTATTGCTGGTGGCGGCTTTGACTCTTGGACATATCGGGGTTCATTCGATGTTGCATTGCCTGTGTGGAGTCCAGCTTTGCAAGACATTAAGCTCCCCAAGGAGAGAAATCCTCGCAAATATTTATTAATTTCATCACAACTAAATCTATATCATCCTGAAAATATTCGACGACTAAAAGATAAGTCTCCAAGTAGTACAAGTATCCTTGTGCTGGACAGATGTCCGATTCCAACGGTTTCACCAAATGAAAAATTTTTCGACGACAAAGATATCCGGTGTAGCTACCCACATGGCGATGAATTTGAATTCCCACATGTAATGGAGCAAGGCACCTTTTGCCTGATTGGTCGTAGCGTTCGTCTTGGACAGCCACATTTCGTTGAAGCTTTAGCATTCGGCTGTATTCCAGTTGTGATGATCGACAACTACATTTTGCCTTTTGAAGACGTAATTGATTGGAGCTTAGCGTCCATTCGAGTCCGAGAAGCTGATGCGCATTCTCTTATGGAACGGTTGACCGGAATATCAAGTGGGAAAATTGAAGAGTTACGAAAACAAGCCATGTGGTTATACAACAAGTATTTTAGTGGAATAAAAGCAATAACCCTAACGGTTTTAGAAATACTTAATGATCGCGTATTTCCTCACTTAGCTAAAACGTCGCTTGATTGGAACATCAAAGAAACACCGCGTTCTGCCCATAACCCTCTTTTCCTACCACTCATTGCACCAAAGTCGCAAGGTTTTACAGCTGTCGTTTTGACCTATGATCGAATCGAAAGTTTATTTACTTTGATACAGAAATTATCTGCTGTTCCATCATTACAGAAAATTTTAGTGATTTGGAACAATCAAAAGAAACCGCCACCACATCGTGAGTCTAAACTAAATTTAGTAGCCAATCCAAACACTACGTCACACAATTTCCATTTCAGCTTCCATGTTCCCGAAAATATCGAAGCCATTAAAAGTCATTCAGACACGTGCAAATAAGCTGTCGAATCGTTTTTATCCATACGATGAAATTGAAACCGAAGCAATTTTAACGATTGATGACGATATAATTATGTTAACATCTGACGAGCTAGATTTTGGGTAAACGATTGTTGTTAATGAAAATTTATATTTACAAAATTTTGCCTTGTATCATCTAGCTATGAAGTCTGGCGCGAATTTCCTGATCGAATTGTCGGTTTTCCTAGCCGCACACATGTTTGGGACAACACAACTAACCATTGGAAATATGAATCGGAATGGACAAATCAGATTTCAATGGTACTAACTGGAGCAGCTTTTCATCATAAGGTAAGGAATTCTTTTGAACGTTAGATTAGATGTAAGAAAAAATGAAAAAGACCAGCTACTATAAGACGGTTTATGAAAACGATATCAAACTTATGCAACGAAAAACTTCTTGCTATCATTTTTGGCAGGTATATGGGTATTAGAATATTTGGCATTATTCAAAAAATTTGCCGAAAAGGCTTATTGGCATTGAATGTTTTATATAAATTATTCATTTCCATTGATAATGTCTTAATAAAATAGCAAACATAAAACGCACATGAAATTGATACAAGCTAAACAATAATCAACTGAAAGGAACTGCAGGTTTAATAAGACATTTAATGATAGCAACTTTTAAAGTCCTGTGCCAACGTTCTATAATGCCGTTAAACTGAAGATGATATGCTGTAGAACGATTTCTTTTAAAACCGAATAATTTTCCTAGTTCAGAGAATAATTCTGATTCGAATTGTCTTCCTTGGTCTGTAGCCATAATACGAGGAGTGCCAAACCTGGATATCCAGTCTTTGTTAAGAGCTTCCGCACAAGCTTGAGCAGTGATGCTTGTAAGTGGAATTGCCTCTGGCCATCTGGTGAATCTATCCATAATCATCAGACTATACGAATAACCCTGCGAAAATGGTAATGGGCCGATAATATCCATATGAATGATTTTGAAACACTGTAAGAGTTTCACAAAAGTACCAAATGGTGCTTTAATATGCCAGGAAACCTTTGATTTCTGACAATCAAGGCATTGAGGAGACCATGAAAGCACATCTTATTCATGGATGTCCAAAAATATTTCGCAGTGATTAATTTTTTTGTAGAACGAATGCCTGGATAACCCACACCATGTAGTGTATCAAAAACCATTTTACGAAATTTTTGAAATTTTTGCCTGAAACTTCAATTTTCAAATTTCAAAGTTTGTGTATGGAAATGAAATTTTTTTGAATGAGCATTTAGAATCTTTTAAAAAATCTTGAAAGGAGGAATCTGTTAATTGAGGATCAGCCATAGCTTTAAAGTATATGTTACTGGGGATTACAATCTCTCTAAACGCGATAAAGTATCAGCCGTGACATTTTCAACATTAGCTATAGGATATCTGATGTAAATTCCAGATTATAAACGAAAGTTGTCTCAGCTGACGTGGTGAAGCTTTTTCCGGATTCTGTTTAAAAGCAAAACTCAACGGTTTGTGATCTGTATAAACTGTAAATGCTCTACCTTCTACAAAGAACTTGAAATATTTTGTAGCTAAATATATCACTAAGAGTTCTCTGTCGTATGTACTATAGTTACGTTGAGCACTGTTTAACTTTTTGGAAAAGAATCCTAACGGTTGCCAAGTGTCGTCTACAAATTGTTGTAGCACTGCTCCTACAGCGACATTCGATGCATCTACGAATAAAGCTAAAGGAACGTCATTGATTGGGTAGCAAGAACTGAAGCATTAAACAATTGTTGTTTTGTATATTCAAATGCGTCTGTTGCTTGAAGAGTTATCCAATTTGCGGGCTCCTACGAGATAGCCATTCAAATTTGGTTTTTGATGTACTGCTCGTGATAAAAAACGACGATAAAAATTTAACATACCAAGAAAACGCCTAAGATCGCGAATTGTTGAAGGTAATTTAATGTCTTTAATTATTTGGCATTTATAAAGGTTTAGTACCTTCAGAAGAGATCAAATGTCCTAAAAATTTAATTTGTTTTTTAATAAATTCAGTCCTGTGGCTCTAACGGAATTTTGGTGATATGCTTTAACCAGATCTAAGGTTGAAAAAATTGTACAACCAGCAAGATCATGCGTCAAATCTTGAATGTTCGGAATAAGATATCTATCCGGAACAGTTTGAACATTAAGATGACGATAATCGCCACAAGGACACCATTCCCCATTGCTTTTTTCAACCTTGTGTAACGGTGAACACTATGGACTATTTGAAGGTCTGCAAATCCCTTGCTGGAGAAGAAAATTAAATTCCTTCTTAGCAGCTGCGAGTTTGTTCGGAGGTAATCGTCTGACTTTACTTACCAGCCACTGGCGAGCCGGAAGTATTAATTGTATGCCTTGCATTATGCTTTGCTGGCCAAATGAAATTATTGGAGCAAATAATTGTTTAAAATAAGCCAGTAATTCTTTGATACGAGGATCGAAAAAAGAATCAATCTGAATAGATAGGGTAGAAAAGCAATCTTTCGAAATGCATTCCACAGAATTCAGACTTGTGACTGGATCAATGTGCTTTTTTAATTATCCACTAAAAAACAAAAGTGGTATAAAAATCGACTCCAATGATGGCTGTGTCGATATTTGCGATAGCAAAATGCCATGAAAAATTTCTTCGAAGACCAAGATCCAGTTTCTTTCCATAAGTATTTATTGTTGATGCATTTGCCGCAGATAATTTCAGAGAGTCTGAAAAACGTTTGTTAAAACTAAAGGCTGGAATACTTAATATTGTGTCGATTTATTAATAACGATCCGTAGCAAGTATTATTGTAGTGTAATTTGATTTATTGTTGCTTTCCATGATCATTTCTCTGAAGTTTTTGCAGTTTAAGTTTTTTCCAGTTTCTTTAGCAAGTACTTGATCTGCTCTTAGTCTGAACGGTAATTCTTTGGCTAGGGCATCGTTTTAGAGCTTTTGCTTTGATCCTATCAATTTTATTTAGAAAATATTTGGGTGCGTGTATTATATTTGCTGACTTTTTTTCTAATGCAGATCTCATTAAGGACTTTAAAGTATTGTATTTATTGCCTTTTTTGAAGGAAGACCATGATTGAAGGAACTGATTTGAAGGCAATGTTAATTATTCCGCTTTACTTAGTGATTTATTATAAAATTCTTTAAAGTGATTTTGATTAAGGAAGGATCCGCCTAAGAAAGTGAAGTTTTAAACTCATTCTAATGGTTTGTTTCCATATCTTATTTTGTTAGTATGTGGGGGAAGGTTTATTTGTTACAAAAGTTTATAAAATTATTGAATTTCTGTTGAAGATTATTAAAGTTGCTTTGTCTATTTTTAACCTTTGCTTACTATTAGGAAATCGTCTGCGAATTCTATGAGTTTTTTAATCAGTTATTTTGTGCAGGCTAGAGATGTAGAGATTAAATAAAAGAAGGCTCAGTACATCCCTTTGAGGAAGGCCATTTTTTATTACGATCGAGTCTTTACCTAGGTGTAGTTTTCTGTACATTAGGAAGTTTAAGATCCAGTTTATGTTGTAACTGTTGATGTTCAACTTAGACATTACGTTGAACAGTTCAGGAATGTTTACCCTTTCATACACACTAGCTATGTCACAATTTATGACCACGATATTTTCTAACTTTTTTTCTTGTTGAGAAGGTGGATTACAGTATTGATGTTTTTATTGGCAGATTTTCCATTTCTGAAGGCAAAGCAGAAGTCACTTTGGAGATTTTTTTATTCAATGATATTTTTGATTAGGCAGTTCACTATTTTTAGAGAAATATTTATTAGTGTGACAGGTCTGTACCTGCAGGGGTCTGGTTTTCCTAGGTATAGATACGATTTTTATGTCTCTGACAGCTTTGTCTATGGTTTTTTGTAAGCTTTCATTCATTGAGTCTAGTAGCGAAATTTTCTTATTGTGATTGAGTGCGTTTATTATATTGTAGTCAATTGCATCTTTACAGGTGCTGATCTTTTTTGTGTTTGTCCAGAACTACAAGAAGTTCATGTATTTTAATGGGCCCTGCTTGTCCTTTATTATTGGGTAAAGTAGCGGTCCAAAGTGTTTTTTGAGAAATGTTGAATTGTTTTCAGGATCCCATTGGGATCCAGGATTGTTGATGTTACTTTTCACTGAGTTAAAAACTTCCAAAATTGTTTGATATCGCCCTCGATTGATTTCCTTTATTTTATTATTCCAGAGTTCTCTTTTGGCTGTTGAAACACTTTCTCTCCATTTATTTTGTATTTCAGAAAATTTAGCTTCATTTGTCCACGCTTCAGTCTTCTTTCTCCAATAAATATTTATTTCATTCGATCACCACGGTTTGGAGTTATACAATATTTGAAGTTTTTGGTTTTAAGCGCATTATTTTTGATTATATTGTTGATTGATTCGATGTTGTCTGAAAGGTGTTTGGTGAAATTTATAGGGAAATCATCCTCTATTATCTTATTTGTAGCTAGCACTTGGTTTTTATTCCAGGCATTCAATTGAAACTTAAATAAATGGCGAAGTGGTCACTTTTCCCAATATTATATTATTTTTTTTTTGTTACCAAACTTTAAATTGATAATTTCACCCTTTTTACATCAATTTAATGTATATATTTACGATAAATTTTGCTCTACGGTGAACTTTTATTGCTTCGTGCGGATATCGATCTAGTTTTTCGGACGGCTCCGATAGCTTGAAATACTTATGAAAATTCAATAATAATAAAAGCTCACTTTAGAGCAAAACATTATCGTATAGATTTACATTAAATTGAAGTAAAAAGGGTGAAAAGATCAATTTAATGTTTTGCAAAGGCAAGTTCCTACAGGAAAAATTTAACCTGAACTTAATAAGTAGTTACAAAAAAAACATATTGAGTTCGCATAAGTAGGAAAATTCAAAATAGCTCTTTCACCTCTAAGCATGGTGGTCGCCATCATCGGTGTGCATCTAATTAGAGTGATGGCTCGATGAGAATTAGGACACACGTCGAAACAACCTTCTTCGAACATTTTCCTTCTCTAATAATTTTTCAGAAAAATTATTAAAATAAGCAACTCAATCATAAAGCTACAAAGAATTTCATAAGTTATATTTTTTGTTTTCCACTGTATCCAGTATTTGTAAAGGTAATATCCGGCATTGACATTTTTGCATTGTGTTGATTTATTTTTCTGAAAAATGTGAATATACCTGAGTTCAGAGTTCCTAATCTGTTTAGAATTTGCTTTCTTATGTCGGGCATTGAAATCTCCTCCAATTATGAAAGGGGGTTTTGTTGTTTATTATTTTTATAACGTGATGTTTTTGTTCTTTGAAAACTGCGCCGTTCATATCAAGAGGAAAATAGTACGAGCATATGGTAATGTTTGGGTTTAAGTTTGTAGTGATTATAGCTAAAGCTTCGATCTCTTCTTTGCCTAGAGGGATATTTTTAAACTTTATCTTGTTGTTTACTACTATGATCACTCCCCCGCCTTCTTCATCTATTCTTATTTTATTAATGAGTTGTTGATTTTTTAATTTTTAGTTAGGTAATTAATTAATTAATAATTTTTGTTAGCAGTGTTTCTTGCAGGAGAGAAATGTCGATGTCGCTTTTGATCATTACATATTCTAAAGTGTCATTATTTTTAGTGATGCTTTGAGTGTTGTATTGTGGGAACTTGGTATGCATATCTGTTTTCATGGTTTAATATATATATATTTTTTTGTGGTTGAGAAATAAATATCATTTACGCACAGAGTGTGGGACTCCCATGCTCGCAAGTGACTGGACTACCCACTAAACACCTCCCCTGTCAACCCAAGACCCCAGCCTGAAACCGTTTGATACATTACTTCGACTCAGGTCTCGTTTTGTTACGCCGTGAGTCGCCTTCAAGCTGGGGGATGCCTCCTCTAGCGGGAGGGGAGGTGGGGAGAGGAATTGCCAGACAAGCGATCCCCCAGCCCCAACGCCCCGGAATTCTGTGAGTCCCTTTTATCTTTTAAGATTACCCGAACATAATGCGCCACCGAATTCCATTTGCAACCGATCCTAGCATCACCGCGACTATACTATCCGAGGTGGGCTCTTCCGCTTTTATAATCAGCAAATGCATCTAATTTAATTTCTTTATACTCCAAGGATCTTTGTGTACAGTCTCCGCCTGAAAGGTTATTTTTTAACATTCTGGATCGAACTGCATAGTCGGCTCTAACACGGTGAAGGTTCCCATCTTCTTTAGAAGTTTAATGGGTCTTTTTATCAGAACTTATGTCCAGGAAAGTTAGTTACTGATTTTCCTTTTCCTCCTTCCATGTTTGTGATTCAAGGACATCATCTTTCTGTTTTTAAACCAAAGCGACATGCTTCCAAGTATTTCGCTTGAATATGTGATGATATAATCGATATCACTTTGAAAAAACTCATCATGTTATCACTAGTGTATGTGCAGCAATAAAACGATAATATTTATTGCTCTACAGATATGCTTAAGTGTCTATGATCACACCCATTCAATTCCGTAAACATTCCATGTCGGCTCACACCTTGTAATTTTTAAGGATCTTTTTCACAAATTATGAGCATATGGTTAACAAGGGATACAACAATCTAAAATTGTGCAAAGCAAAATGAGTCGTTCGGATGTGTGCAGTCTCTGCAATGAAGTTGACGACTTAGATCATTAAGTTTTCAAATGCAATGCATTCAATGATAAGAGGGAAGAATTTAGATTCCACAATAAATTTAATGGACTTGTTACTGTAGGAGATATCCTCGTTAAAAACAATCTTAATTAGATCTTAGAATTTTGTACCTACATCGATGTCGCCAAGATGAAGATTCAAGCCCGCTTAAAATAAGACCTGAGTCCCCGGTGAGCTCAGGTCCTGCTACCAAATTCATCTTATTTGGCTCCCTATCCATTCTGAAGATGGAAAGCTCATAGAGGTTACTGTTGCCCATACTGCTTTGATATAATCGATGTTTAGCCTTTGCCTAAACACCTTTCACCTGTAATATCGCATACCACATTGCACGTTTGTTACACCACACTACGTACACCCTGTCAAATTTTTGGTGTTTTAAGGTTTCAAGAGATACATATGCGGACAACATCAATATTTTGTCACGCCAAAGAACTTTTTCTGAAACTCGATAGTGAAGCAAAACAAGTAAATCAATGAAAATAAAAAACAACTCATGATGCAGTCGAGGTAAAATATCTCAAATATCGAAAATATCACACTTGGCGAATGCAATATGGAAAATGAGAGTGATTTTGTGTTTTAAGACGCCAAAATAACAAGAAACAGTAATGAAAGAGACGACATACGCCGAAAAATATAGATCCCAAGTAAAATATTTTATTCGCTCTTTAGGACCTGCTGCATACACAGGAAAGCAAAGCTCCAAGTATACAAACCTGTGATACGAGCTGTGCTATGCTATGTGTGTGAAACATGGACCCTAAACCAAGCATCCTCAAACATATTGAACGCCTTCGAGAGGCGCGTCCAAAGGTGAATAATTAGGGCAAAGCTAATCTGGGACCAATGGCGAATTCGATACAACAATGAGCTGTATGAAATTCTTGACGAGCCGGAGGTCTCAATGATTGTAAGATGATAAAAACTGCAGTGAGCTGGCCACGTGAATCGTATGGACGAACACCGGATACCCAAAAATGTATTCATTGGGTGAACAGAAGGGCGGAGACCAGTGGGAAACCCAAGGAAACACTGGTCTGACTCGGTCGACGAAAACAGTTGATCGCTGCTCGGATTACGAAATTGAGGACAATAGGAGAGTGGTTGTAGTGCTACGAAGAAGAAGAAAAAAATAGCATTCCATTTTGCTCCAGAATATTCTCATTCATTTGTAGCGCTATTTGCATTGGCTTACGGTCTTGGGTTTGCAGATTTTCACTAGCGGTTATGAACGACCGTAATAAGACGTTAAAGTTATCCGTATTGGAAGCAATTTAGTTTGGGTAACCTGGAAGCTGAATACCATCGTGAGTTTAGTAAAATTACCTGTATTTTAATATATATTTCAATAAGACGAGTATAGTAAAAACCAGAAATATAGAGGCAAGTCAATCGTTCCTTGATCCTATGCTTTGCACTCTAAATCTATTTGATTTTTTTTTATTTACAAATAAGAAAAATTTGAAAAAAGGAAATAAGTACATTAATTTTAATTAAGGTTAGCCTTGACCGCATTTTACCAGACAACCTATCCACAATAAGTAAATAACTCTACATTTTTAAAGTACCTGCATGATCGGCAATAGTTGATCCCTCCGTCAACCATACAAGGTGTGTCCCATGGAAAACGGAACTTTTTCAAAATAAAGACAAAAACTCAATATTCCAGCATATCTCATTTATTTTATTCAAAATAGTCGCCTTCCGCATCAATACAACGTTTTGCACGATCAATTAACATATCGAATGAGTTTTTGAGATCATTTTAATCCATCGACTTTAGTACGTCGGTCGTCGCTCTTTGGATGGCCTCTACGTCGGCATAACGTGTTCCTTTCATAGGCAAGTGCAATTTGGAGAACAAGTAGAAGTCGCACGTAGCCAAATCCGGCGATGACGGTAAATGGTTGATGGTTAAAATTTGAAAAAGTTCCGTTTTCCATGGGACACACTGTGTATAACTTAACTTCACCTTCTTCTTCGTAGCACTACAGCCCCTCTCGGGCCTTCGCTTCCTGCAAATAGTGCCTCCAACTGTCTCGGTCCATTGACCGATTCCTACTATTCTGAAATCCGAGCAGCAATGAACTGTCTTCGTCGACCGTGTCAGACTAGCCCAGACCTTGGTGGCTCCTAATCAGGTTATTCATCAATTTCATTTATATTGTACCTCTCAATTTATCATTATACTATATTTTATTTATTTTTAGTATTATTATTTCCTATTCACCGGATTTTTTTGGATAATGCTCCCTTTTCGTCCTAGCATTTCTATTCAAAAATTGTGTTTGAATCTAAATATTTCTATTTAACACATCCTAACACTCGTTATCAAATCAACTGTCATTTGGGCCACCTTAATTTTAGCTCATTGCTTATCCGTCTCGACGTTTTTGCAAGAACATAAGCTAGCTTATTTTTAGGGCCCTCTTGAAACTTGTTGTTACTAACTGCGGTTGAAGCTCCTTGATTTCGAATGATTTCGTGTCGGGTTTTCGTTCCCTCATCAGACGCGGACATTGGCGGACTGAAGAGGCCTTAACCTAATACCACTCGTGGGCACAACCGACTAAGTCGAAATGCTGACAACGTAAAGTGTTTTCACTTGTCATAGAACCAGAAAAACAGTTTCGGATCGACTTTTACAAATGGCAACAACTATCACGACAAATAACGGACTACTCTTTGGGAACTTGGAATATTAGATCATTGAACAGGCTGGGTGCACTGCGACAACTTCAGGACAAAACAAAGAAATATAGAATAAACATTGCAAGAAACTAAATGGCACGGCGAAGAAATATTTGACATGCGGACGCACACCGTGTTTAAAAGTAGAAAATCACAAGGAAACCGTAAGTTTGGATTGGCTTTTATTGTCGACAACACATTTAAATAAATTATCACGGACTTCAAGCCCCTTAACGAAAGAATTTGTGCAGTTCATATAAAGACCAAATTCTGGCTGGCAACTGCCTCGCGCCTACAGAAGACAAGAAGCAGGCAATCAAGGATGAATTTTACAGCACCTAAAATTTTCTTTGCCGTATTACCGTCAAACGACGTAAAAATTATTCTGTGTGACCTCAATGTAGAAATTGGCCGAAAAACAAAGCCTTCATGTAGACACCAGCGACTTCCTTACTAGCAAAAGGCCTTACAATAAGCATGCAAAGAACCGGTTGGAAAAAGATCCAGGCGTATAAAGATTACATCTAGTGAACAACTCGAGCCAATAAAAACCCCACAACACCCTCCGACGGTAAGCTAAAAAATTGTGCCGAAGAGAGAAACGGCTGACCATCAACACAAAGATCCAACAGATAAACGAAAACATGATGCTACATAACACTAAGAGAGGATTTCAAACCAAGACCCCAAATTTGTTAAATGCAAGCCCATTGCAGCTTCCGCAGTCTTACAATCGTTGAAACCTCCAGCTCGTCAAAAATTTCATACTGCTCATGGTTATATCGAATTCGCCATTGGTCGCCGTCTATCTTCGCTTCGATTATTCGCTTCAGGACCCGTCGCTCAAAGGCGTTCAATATATTTGCGGATGCTTGGGTTAGGGTCCATGTTTCACACCCATGGCATAACACAGGTCTTATTACAGATTTGTATACAAGGAGCTTTGTTTTCCTGTGTATGCAGCTGATTTTCAAGATCGTCAAAACTTAATAAAATATTTTATTTGCGAGCTGTATTCTTCAACGTACTTCGTCTCTTTCATTAGCGGTTCTCGCTATTTTGGCGTCTAAATACACGAATTCGCTAACATTATCGATATTATATTCGCCAAGTGTGTATTTGAGGTATTTTTTCTCAACTGCGTCATGTGCTTTGTCGCTTCGCTATCGAGTTTCAGGAAGAGTTCTTTGGCAGTTGCTAATGACCGTGACAACCTGTTGGTGTCGTCCGCATAGGCTACTACTTGGCTCGACTTATATAGTAATGTACCTCGTGTATCGACAGTTAGCTTTCTTATGGCGTACTCTCGAGGCAAATTGAATAGCAATGGGGCCAGCTCATCTTCGTCTCCCTGCTTTAGTCCGATATTTTTGTCAATGAAATCAGTGAGTTGGTTATTGATGCGGACTTGGGAGTTCGTCGACGTCATTGTCATTTAGGTAACCCGGACTAATTTGGCTGGGATGCCAAAGCAAAGCATTATTTGGTACAGTACGTTACGATCAATACTATTGTATGCTTGCTTAAAGTCAACGAAAATTTGGTGTAAGTCTCTGTTGAATTCCCAGCATTTTTCAAGTACCTGCTTGACAGTGAACATTTGATCTATAGTCGATCTATCTGCTCTAAAACCACCTTGATACTCCCCAATAATACTGTTAGCGTATGATCCGATTTTATTTTCTAAGATCTTGGCAAATATTTTGTACGTCGTACAAAGCAGTGATATGCCTCTATAGTTTTCGCACTGTAGCTTGTCACCTTTTTGGAGATAGGGAACATAATTGATCAGCTCCACTCGTTTGGCTGTTCTTGTTGCCAAATGTGCTAGATGACTTTGTGAATAGCTTTACGAACAATGCTGTCACCATATTTGAAGAGCTCCACTGGAATCTCATCGATAGACATCTTAGGACTAATGATTTTACTGTACTTAATGATCAAACCGATACAAAGCCAGACACTATCACAAGTAATTAGTAAACCGTTTTTGCATTGATGTTTTTTGTAATGAATGCGTAGGGTTAAGTCCGATTCTATTACTGCACTTGAGAATGCTGACCAGTTCGGCGAAATGCGTCGTGCAATTTAAAAAAAATATATTGATTATAAATGAAAAGAAATTTTTAATTTTCCTTCTTTTTCATTATATACATCATCACTGATGCAAATATGGATGATTATTAAATTCTACTAATTAGTTTATACCAAAAATTTTCATTGATTGAAAATGGCAACTACCAATAAAAAATTGTAAAGTGTTCATGCCCAGTTGATTCACATGAACTGATTAGCACTTATTCTTCTAAAAATCCATGAAAATGTTCCTTCATATCATTATATGAACTATAATTATCAAGTCGTCTTATCATAAACTTTTTTAATATATATGTCTCATTTTCTTTCTAGTACTGGAGCTATATGTACACGAATGCTATGCCAGGCGATATAAAGAATTGGGTTGATGAACATATGAATTGTGAAGATATTGCAATGAACTTCCTTGTAGCAAATATCACAAACAAACCGCCAATCAAAGTTGCACCCCGAAAGAAATTCAAATGTCCTGAATGTATTAATAATGAAATGCTATCGGCTGATTTGAATCATATGATGGAACGTTCCGCTTGTATTAATCGCTTCACACAAATATATGGTATAATGCCATTAAAAACTGTAGAATTTCGTGCTGATCCAGTTCTCTACAAGGATAACATTCCTGAAAAGCTCAAGAGATTTAATGATATTGGTAGTTTATAGAAACATTAGTGATTGAATTTAATTTAAGAATAATTACGTTAACAGAAGTATGATTTTTATATCATAAAGATAAGTTATTTAAAATTTTATTTGTTTAAAGTGACATAGCCAAAGTGAATAAAATTATAGTCTGCATTTGATTATTCAATGCAGAAATAAAGTATTTTATTTTTCTTATAATCTAATCTCTATAAATTCTCGATGTGAACAGGTAACTATGTTTATTCTGGTGTTATTTTGTGTCTTTTATTCCCAAAATTGTTTTCAATTTGTGATTACTGCTATGCGCAAGGTATATTCTGAATTGTGTTTCAATCTTCCTATTTGAGTGGAATGTGGTTATTTCTTAGCATTTTCCTTTTATCTGCACGGCCGCGGTGCAAAAAACGTGCGTTGTGAAAAGTGTTGGTAAAAGTGCCGTCAAAATCATTTAAAGACCGGGTATTAAATTCAATAGTGTAAATTGAAAACCTTTTCGCCCATTCACCCTTTTAACTCCAATAAATTACCATTCCCCGGCGGAATAGTGCTCGCAAGGAAAAATGCATTTGTTTGGGCGGGAGATCGTGAAGAAACACGGACGAATTGGCGAAATTTTGTTCGATGGAACGCTTTTGCAATTCGAAGCATTTTGTGGCCATTTGATTCGGCGCCGTGTGAAGTGGATTAACATCACGTCTAAGTGAATAATTGTTTATCTCACACGAAAAGAGCATTTCAGTGTGGCACATCGTTTACATAGTGAACATTTAAGTGACGCCGACAATCGACATATGAAAAATGCAATTGGGAGAATGGTCACGGTCATAATTACATCGTGGAAGCTACCGACGGGGACCGGTTTGTCCAAAGAGCGGCATGGTCATGAATATCGTGGAATTGAAGCATCACATGGAAGAAGCGATTTTTAAGAATCTGGACAAGGACGTCCAATTTTTCAATCACACTGCTAGTACAACAGAAAATTTAGCAACTTACATCTTGGACAATATCCGCTCAGTGATGAAGAAGGGGTGGTGATAACGGATATATGCTATCGATAGGCAATAACCCGTCTGGTAACTTGCCGGGAAAAATTTATAACCGCAAGTAGATTGCTATATGAGTAGAGTATTAAAATCGAGAATTTTGCGAATTTTGTTCACACACAAAGTAGTTTTAGCTTGATTAGTGGGAGTAAGCAGAAATTAAAGTATTTAGTAATTGACTACAACATTTCAAAAAAAGACTATTTAAAAATCCCACTTCAAAACTATTGCATGCATTAGAAAGATCAAACAAGCGAAAATAGGATATACATTTGCTTACGTTCGCAAGCTTACGTAAATTAACGCTCCTTGCTTTATTTGACCAGGTTATAAAATATTTTGGCCGTTCTTTACAGATTGAACTAATAGTATTCTTCATTTGCCTATGGAATTAATTTAATTTATCATAAGGTCGAAAGCAATTAATCAAATCATAAGTTTTTTTAAGCCTAGATGCAATAGCTTCTTTCTTTTCAGTTTCCCTTGTATATTACTAAGCATGTAAGCTTTTACTATAGGTTGCCTAAATGCATAAAAAATTCGTTATTTTGGGATTAAAATTTAAGCAATCTAAGCGATATTCATATTCATTATACTATTACGACTCTCCAAAGATCATACTTTTCCGTATTGTCTCTTGTTGATCGTTCTATGTACAATTTCAATGCTGCGCTGGCAGGCTAGCGTTGCGGTATCGTGGGGCGAGTTCTTTTCCCCAGCACAAGAACCCACTACAAAAAATTTCGCATCCATGAATTTCGGGGTCAAAGAAATATCAACCGAAGTCGAGAAGGAGGTAACCTACTAAGGGTCAAAGAATATTGCTGACTCAGAAGGCAAACCGGGCCTGGAGAAAACATACGGACTTAAGATGACTTCGTTGTTACCGACGAGACTTATGGCCCACAAATAAGAGTGGCATCCAGATGGTAGCGGTGCCCCCTCACACCCGCCCAACCGGATCAATATTCAAATGTAAGCGTGGCCATATTTTTCATTTAAGTGAAAAACTCATACAAACATAATTTGAATGAATTTTTCCTTTAAATGAAAAAATCTAACCGTGGCAAATTTATGGCATAGTATTATGGGAGGGAATCACATAACACTATGCCATAAATAGGCACGTGAGTGGAAGGCTACCTTACCCGGCAAGAGCCCCTGTTAACAAAAGAAAGGAAAGAGCGCGCCTGATGGCTAGCCCATTTTAGCAAAGGAGCCTGCTATCGATGCGGATCCTATACCCGGTCAGGTTGAACGAAAGGAAAAGACCGAGTTTTAAGTTTTAACAATCCATTTTATTACTTTCCTTTAAGAATTTTACAAAATATAATTTATACGATAGAGTGTAATATTTGTCAGCCCGCAATAAATTGCAATCAGTTTATTCACTAATGCTAAATTGAATGAGTCAATCATAAAGGAGCTGCTCTTAGGGTATCAGATCAAACAAGTTTGTAAGCTTATGTAATTAAATATACCGAGATTTAAATGTTCCGAGATTTTCGAACTATATTAAATTTTGTTTAGATTTAAGACATATAGTATAATTCAACTTTGGAATGCATCATACTTGAAGATTAATTTTTCTCCTTATTTTGCTGCACTTTCAATTTAACTGGAAGACTTACTTATATTCAATTCTATATTCATGCAATTAATGAAGGCACAAATAATTAACATTAAAGTTACATTTTATAAATATATTATCTACACAACTAACTTTACTTTCTAAAGCTATTTTCGTTGTTTTTATACTATGACAAACTAAATTCGTGAACTTTACCTCTCATGCAACATAACGTTTCATGCATCCAAATATATTGATCTATTAAAATGAACGCCACACACATACTCGTAAATTGTACGAAATTCTTTCTATTACTTTCAACAATTTACTCGAGTTTCACCATTCTTGAGTATGAAATGCATCAAACCTACCACGCCCAAATAAGTATGAATATAGTATAGTGCCGAGTAGATCATTTGCCGAAAATTATAATTGGATCCTTACTTAAACCGTTCCTGTAACAATTTTCCTTATTATGTTTTTTTCTATGCTGCAACTAACAACAATCAATCCTCTTAACTACATCGATATTATCAGATTTAATAAATATATTGATCTAGCAAAAACAAATTCACTGCTTCCCATTTGATTAGATATTCTTCCAGGCAAATTATGTCAATTGCAATAATACAGTCAAGATTATCACTCAACTCAAATTTTTGCTGAAGATTTTAACTGGACATGTACGTTAGATCGTTCATATTAAATTTTCATTGCGCGAAATTATTCGTTTTACAGGTTTTGCAGATCATTAAAATGTGCATAAAATCACGCTTTACTTTACAGATAAGATGCAAATATGAAGAGAGCAAGCATATGCCATATTTGTTTTAATGTAAAATTACTAACGAGTAAGTTTCATCAATCAAAATAAGGTCTTGCCCATTCATTAAATTTCATACACCGTCGATATTTTAGAAGAATTTATACATACGCTTCCTACTCAGAGTTGTATCCATCTTAAGTTGACATTTATTCCGTTGGAAATTTCCGCAGAATATTTTCTATGTTTCAAAAGTGTAGGGTACCTGCTCTACGGAATTGCCGGCGATCCACAGCCAAAACTACGAACCATTCATTGCAATACAAGAAACTGAAGCGAGTTTGGACTACGGACGTGAAAAATAAACGACCCGTTGATATCGATTTATTTCCTTAATCAAGCGTGCCAATCCAATCACGTTGATGTTAATAAAACGCAATTTCGGCTTCCAAATTGACGATTTCGAATATTAACGTTTTCGGCCAAGGACTTCTTCCAATGATATCCTACGTCAAAATCGAATTAAAAGTGATCACTCACCACTTCTCGTTGAAAGCGACTGTGTCTACAATGCATTCCATCGTGTCTCCATTTACGTCAAGGCTCAACGAGTTTGAAGAGCTATTTGTAAAGAAACTTTATGTATATGGTTCAGTCTTTATATCACCTTTAAATGCTTATCGAATCCGATCGATGTATCTAATTTCTATCTTAAAGTAAGCGTAAGTAGAATTAGAGCTCCGAATGAAGGTCGCGAGCTATTCACTGATTCTGCCACATATCAGGGACTGCGGCGCGCCGAATCATACAATCAAACTCTAAACACCGTCTCCATACAATGGCAATGCCAAGATCTATTGCGCATTCAAGTACTCGCGACACGACTACAATCGATCGATTAGAAAATAGGTAACGAATCGTCCCGCTCGCAGGAATACCGCAAATCTAGAGCCCCTCTTAGCTAGTTTATCGTCTTCTAGCGATTTTTCTATTAGACCAGTCGCGACGAAACTAATTTTTATTTTTTTCACATTACCACTGTTGCAATACATTACAGGGAGAAAACAGAATTTTATTCGCAACGGAACTGAGCAAATCAACGTTCGATCAAATTGAAATGGTTATTTCTGCGAATTCGAACGAGAACACAATTTTCACATGCGTTCCAAAAATGGACCTTTTGTTCGTCGCCTTTCAAAGTTCAGCCTCACGGGACTTTTCCTAATTTCACTTGAACACTTGTTACACTATTTGTTTTTTTTATGTATAAAACCCATCTCATCCCTTTCATAATAAAGTTGAAAATATTCCCGATGGACTGTTTCACTGGTTAAGGAACAACGGTACAACATCTAACCGATATAAACGCAAATGTGAGCCAGCGCGGTAAATCCGTTAACTTCAAACCAAATTCACGTTTTCGTATAAGCAGGAACAAAATGCATTAGGTTTTCAAATAAGCACTGACCATTCCCCATATGAACAAGGAAATTTATTCTAATCATCTGTTCACAACGAGATCGCAGAAACTGCTAACGCTTCCCAGAAAATGAACGGAAGCAAAATCACTGTTTCCAATGGATCCTACAGATATACAGTCCTCGTATTGGTTTCCGCATCGAGCAGTAAATATCTCATATCCTATTCCCTCACTCGTAAATAAGTTCATCCAAAACCGTTCGGGTTAATCTTGTTCTGCAATTTTTCGTGACGGCAATCTCGCTCCAAAACTATTTACGCGATCATCTAGATGCAAGTTACGAGTACTCACTCTGTTGCCTTTATGGAACCCCAACTTTTAAATCATTCTTACAAACTTCCCAACAAGTATTAACCAAGACGCGATGTTAATGACTTCACACGGCACCGAATCAACTAGATTCGCTCACACTCCACTGACGGCGCCCGTCCTCGTGCGTCTTTCCCGGGTCGCGGTCGTAAGTCGATTCTCCATCCATCCAGATCTCTTCTTTTTCTTTCCCCGTGTCGCCACGGTAAATCGAATCAGCTGAGTTCGATTGCATTCGCTAATGCAATACCCCGTTGGGACGCACTAAATCAGTGCTCCCATGTCTGAAATTTTAATTTGCAGATTTAGATTTTGCAAAAAAAAAATTAACTGAAGTAAAGAAAAATGAAAAAGATTTTAAATAGTAATAAAAGTCAAATCTCATGAAGAATATAATTAAAGGAAAACGTTTAAATTGAATATAAAAGAAAATTGTAATAAAATTAATAATAATAAGAAAAAATATTTTATAAATAACAACCATGAATAGAAGAAATGAAATCTTTTTTTTCTTCTAAATCTGCAATTGAAATTTCGGATAAGAGCTAGGAAGGTTTTCGAGCAGTTTGCTTGTGTGACTGCTTGATAACTACACCGGGTAATGTATTTTACTATATTTTCTTTTCTCTACTGTATAAACATTGCGCTTTAGAAAGTAATGAAATCCTCGTTGAAAGATTCAATATTAAAAGTTGAAGCTAATTCTATTTGCAGAACAAAATATGAACTTGGATTTCACTGGCTTGCCCCGAAGTTATTTTACTCAAATTTGCGCTCTCAGTATATCAGCAATCAGCAATTTACTTCCTGAACAACAACAATATTTAATTTTGCACCATCGTCACCTGCGAAAATATCCGCTACGAGAATATATAACAAGTAGGTAGATAGAGCTACGCTCATGTCAGAAGGGTTTTGTTATCAGCCAACGATATTCAAACACCAATAATAAATAAACTCAAGATAACCTTTAACGACATCTCGTTTTAAAAGGAAATCCATTACTATACCATTTTAACTTGCTGCCACTTTATTGCAATATCACTGCAACCATTGACTGGCTAAACTCTTAAAGATATTTTTAATTAAATTAGAAGATCCAATTAAAAGCGTAGTGTCTGGTTCGATGAAAAGCACGAATGATAGAAAAACCGTACATTGTTTTGATTGTGGTAGGAGAGCTTTCGAATCGCTATTAATTCCGTGAATGCGACTTAACTTTATTGAAACTTCCAGACTATAAGGACCTTTCCTTGAACTACTTTAATTTGAATTTAAAAGTACCCGTATGAATTCACAGGGAAAAATGTTTTATTTACAAATGCTGCTATTATTAACAAAGTTGAGTGAATTTCATGTTCTAAGGTATTTGTTAGGTTTGTTTAGGTTTGAAAACCTACCCCCATGAATTTTTCACCTTTAAGGTGTACGTTTTCTTCAATATTTAATAGCCTCTCCTTTACGAGTAAATGCTGAAGTTGGGAAAAATAACTTAAATTTACTCAATACTCTTATTTAAAACTGCTGCCATTTTATTTTGCGCTAACTAATAGCACTCATTGAACAGATTCCCACAGATGTGCATGATATACAAGTACATCCTTCCTGAAATGTTCATGCAAATCCTAACAAGCAAGTAGTGTCTGAGTCGATTGGAAGCGCATATTGCTGAATAGTCATGTATTGTTGTTGTAACACCGAAAACTTAAACGACCATAACTTCGTTAAATACCCTCCGATTCTTCGGACATTCTCATAGTTTATTAGCCTTATAAGTAGACATGTATATGTAAAATTTCATTGGATTCAAGGGTATCCTTACGATTTTATACCTGAAAATGTAAAACTATACGTACTATTACTAATAACGTTTAGTGAATTTTATCTTCTCATGTATTTGTTGTTGTTGTACTCATACAGAACTATCTCCATGATTTTTTTCAGATTTTTCGGTCCACAGGTGTCCAATCGAGAGGGGGGGACACAATTTTTTCGTGTTCTTCCGCTTCACCTGCCTACTCCGTCACCGACATTGGAATTTTATATTAAAAGATCTCATCAAGATCTTTCATTTGATACCCTATGCGACTACTTTTGGTGAAAAAATTGTTGTGAGGGTTCACATCCTTATATGGGGAGACCCCCGTTAAAAGCCTTTGAATTTTTTTTGACTACGAAACTTTCGTTAACGAGAAACTTCCGAGCTGTTCAGAAAATTTGATCACTGTAGCTTCTATAGTTCTTGAGAAAACTTACTGTGACGCACTGACGGACAGGTACTGATATTAATAGGTTATTGTAAAACATTATTTTTTACAAAACCCTAAAAAGGGTTCAAAAAAGTTTATAAGGAGTGCTGAAGCATCATTGAAAAACCAAAAAGCCAGACGCAAGGAGGAAAGAGCATTATCTGATCCCCCACGGAGAGAGGAAAATTATTGACGCTTAAAATAATCAAGGACCATTGTCATGACAATCGTCATGAAGTTAGTGGAATCTTTATGGTATTTTGCCCTGACTGTCCAGAAACATACGTTGGACAAAATGAATGATCTTGGTGGCTGGGAGTAAAATTCAAGTGAATCGGAAGATGCAGTGAGGAACGGCAAAAATCCCACGTCTTTGAATTCAATGTGGCTAGCCATATAATTGACACTGGACGCAACATCACCTGAAACAACGCAGTAATTAGACGCCCAGGAAAATCTTCCAGATCTTAGGGAACCGGAAGATTAAAGACCGAATCATGACCAATCAAAGCTGCTGAGATCGATAGCGAAGGGAGCGCGGAAGAATCGACATCTATGGGCCATTCAAGGAATTTTGTCTAATCCTTCCTTTCCTGTAAGGATAATTGTAGTGTCGCTACAGAAATTAAGAAATTCACCGTGAAGGATAACTCAAAAAGTTATTGAGTAGAATTAAGCAACTAAATAAATAAATGTTTGTAACTTTCTTTTGTTAATGTTGCAAATATAGACCCACTCATGGCTGTTTTACAAATATTATAGACGTGCTGAGGAAGGACATAATGAGTGTCCGAAATACGTCTTTACAAGATAAAATAAATATCCCATCTTAGGAAAATAAAACCTTTCTTCTCTTGGACTTGATGTGAGATTACATTTTCCTGGAAGCTAGAGATGGAATTTGGTCGCAGAAACGTAGTTTCTGTTGCAGCATGTATTTTTGTGTTAAATCACTTCATCTGTCTGCTGACTTCGCCTCCGAAACCCATACTACCATTTAGTCACCAACTTACTATAATACGTTCACGAGACCAACAATTCCAATGGAGATACTCATTTGCTAGATTCGTTGAAGCTGATCGAGCTGAGACGGGGCAATTTAGGTATTGGTGGCTGAATGACTATGTCTAAATTATTCGTGTTTATTTCCAGTTTTTGAGTTTTTCGTTAGTTCGTTTTTAAGTATAGTTTTTATAGTATAGGTATAGGTTAGGTATATGTTATGTTTACTATATTCCGTTAAAGATAAGATTAAACGCTTAGGTTAGGAACATTATTATAGAATTTTTTTAGTATAAGATAAAGTTTTTGATTGCATTTTATTAGAAATAAGTGACAACATATTAGGTGTAGGATCAAAGTTTGTGCTTGTTGTGTTTAAATTATAAATAATTTTAGGATAGTGTTGGTTGGTTTTTTCTCTTTTTTCCAATTAAATTTTAAAAATATGTAATAATCTTAATTAAATGAATTTGCTATAGTTTTTTTTGATGAAATGTGTTAATGCTAACGTATAAATTTAGAGAGCCATTTGGGCCATTAAGTTTTTTTTATTGTTATTGTTTGGAATTTGCTTTATATTCTTTTAAAATTTATAACGATTAGTATTAAATAAAGCGCTTTTGACTTTGAAGTTACAACATATTAGGTGTAGGATCAAAGTTCACTGTTGTGATTAAATTATATATTGGTTGGTTTTTTCTCCTTTTTCCAATTGAATTCCAAAATATGTAATAATCTTAATTGAATTTGCTATAGTTTTTTTTTGATGAAATGTGTTTAATGATAACGTATAAATTTAGAGAGCCATTTGGGCCATTAAGTTTTTGTATTGTTATTGTTTGGAATTTGCTTTATATTCTTTAAAAATTTATACCGATTAGTATTGAATAAAGCGCTTTTGACTGTGGACGACTCACAAACAACATATCGAGCCAGTGCTACAAAACAGAAAATCAGAAACAATTTATGTACAAAAGGGCAAGGAAAGGATATTACTGGCAAAATAACACAATTTTCGTTTAATATAATTTTAATATAACGCGTTTTTTTGTTATTTTTCATGGTCATACTTTCTACAATTGTCACGTTCAACATTTAAAAAATTGCCACAAACAACGCATTCAGTTGTAACAATAAATTTTCAAGTCATCATAATTCTAGTTTAATCTTACACACACGCACATCCAGAACTATTTCTTGTACTTCTCAATTGTGCTTAGCAGCTCGTCCGCTTCTTCGCTTGTCTTCACACGTAGCAGAATTGACGTGGGCTTTGGGTCTGATTCAGGCGTCGGAATGCAGATCATCATTACATTGTTCTTCCCCATTCGTTGAGCGGGAATGGATTCGTTCAGGATGAAATTCAAAAGGATATTACCTAGATTGGTGTCAGCCCGAACAATAAGTTGAGTTTTGTCCTTGTCCGTCACTGGCTTGAGGTACAATGTGCCTATTCCACGATCTGAGTAATTGCCGTCGTTTTTGACAAACACTTTGCATCTTTTCGAGTACACATGATCTTCCTCCACTACGGGAGTAAATTCGACTTTAGGGGGCTCTTCATCCTCGGCCTCTTCACTTTCTTTAGTTTCTGTCGATTCTGTTGAGGGCTTCGTAACAACACCGCTTCCAAATGTAAAAGGTTTGCCTGTTGAGAAACTAAACCCCGTTGCGGATGATGCGGCGGACGTTGCAGCGGAGGTTGCAGCTGAAGTTTCACCGGAGGTTGAAGACGCGCTGGAGAATATACTGCTTTTTGAGGAACTCGCCTCGACGGGCGGTGTTGGCTTGAAACTAAATGAGCTTAAGACATTCTCTTTCTTAGTAACCGAAGTGTTGCCAAACGTAAATGTGCCACTCTTAAGCGTTGCTTTGTTGTCAGTCGTTGAATTTACTGCACCAAACGAGAATTTCGGCACTGCCGGCTTTTCTTCACTTTTTTCATTTGCAGCAGAGGTACTCTTCGTTCCTGCCCCTTGCTTTTCACTTGTACTCGAAGCTGTGCTACTGATCGCACTTTCTGGTTGCTCCTCCTGAATTTCCTTCAAGTATTTTTCATAGTCTTTGAAAATTGGGCTGAGTATGCAGAGAGGATTCTTGTCCACATGTGATTTGATCCAATCTGAGACGGCTTTATTCAAACTCGTCAGCTTCGAATAGTAGGTACTGGATTTCTCAAACCCGAATTTATTTTCAAGTTTCTTGTCTTGCTGACCAATGGATGGTGTTTCCTTAGCAGGTTCTGGTGGTGTTCCGGTAAAGGAGGGCGGAGTTGGTGTGATTTTAGATAGGAATGAAAACGGAGAGTTCCCGGCTGAGATTGTCGATGCATTGCTCAGGCCTGAAAGTTTATTTTTCATTAATTTCACGTAGTGTGATAAATCTTATCATACCTGAAAATCCACTGAATACACTTTTAGATGCTCCAGATTCTGTGTTTGCTAAATTCCGTTTTGCTTTCTTAATAACTCGATTCTTTAGCACATCTTCCGGCGCCGATTGAAACGATCCCTTCTCTTCGGGCTCTTCTTCTCTATCCCAATTCTCATGGTTCAAGTCTGTTGTTGCTTTTCGTTTTGATTCCATAACTGAAAGGCAATAGTACAATACTTACAACCTGAACCTCTCGAAAAATTTAGCAGAATTGAAATTAGAGTAGTAAAGACAGCCTATCAATTTTTTGTGGTTAGGAACATTCATTTCACTCTCGCACTTGGAACAAAGTCTACCTGCACTTGTAATTTTTTTGATCTTCATGGCTTTTCCGCGAAACTAATTCTTCAAAATCATTACAAGGATTTTTACCTTAATATGCAAATTCGACACAGGATTTAACAAAACCGGGAATTGAGCGATATTGTAAACATCAATTGCCGCAACACGGTTTTTAGATTTCAGAGATATGACATTTGGCAGCCGGTTTTGCAATCGCTTCGCGCTCCAGCGCTAGCGTTCACGGTGGCGAGAATAGAAAGTAATATATCACATCTGATATGACTTTGAATGTCCCCATATAAGAACGGTTGGTTTTTCATAAATTTGAAAAAAATTGGCCATATTCAGAAAAAAACAGTTTACATTGATGAGGCAACGATTGATGGCATTGCAATGGCCCTTGAAGGAAAGAGAAGTAAGAAAGAAAAATTTTAACACAGGGTAATTTTGGTGTTTTGGTAATAATTTTATGTGGTACTAGGCCTTTTTTCGTTGTGTGAGCAAACGCGTTTCGACTCCTTTGGGTCATCTTCAGTGTCTAAAGGATGTGTTGAAGGGAGTGATTAAACAGTCATAGGATGGGTGAAGCAGATAGGGCTAAATAAGGTTAAGTACTAAATTCGGCCAGGTAGAGGGATATTACGTTTTTGTTTTTCTAATTGCTGGATGTCCGTTTGTTCTGTTTCATCTCGGTTCCGTTTTAATCTGGATGTGTGGTCTAGTACTGAGAAAATTCCGTCGGAATTCTTAACAAGTTGTTACCGTCCGTATTTCGATGTTTATGTATTTCAAGCCTTTCTAGGATGTTAAGTTTTGGTCCTTCGCTCAGTTTGTGTAGCGTTGTCATAGCGTTTGTCATAGCGTCAGGCTTGTGTGCGTGGTTTTGTAGGCACGTCACATAATTTAATAATAATGCTGATCATTCGCACAGAGCTGAATCGGTAGAGTGTCCGGAGTTTCAACACAGAATATTGCTCGCCAGGAGGAGCACCGACTACAACTTCGATGATTGCTAATATTTCATATAAATCAAGTGGAACCAATTTAACACTCATATATGCTAATATAAGAAGCTTAAGACACAAGCTAAATGATATTCAGATTTCTTCTTCTTTGTAGTACCACAGCCCCTCTCGGGCCTTCGCTTGGAGATAGTTAGGGTATCTCATTTTCTGAACCGTATTGATTTTCGGAAGTTGGTTTGGTCAGTACCATGCTCCCGTGTACTTGCTCAGCTATGATATGATCTGATTAAATCAGTATATATCAACACTGAGTGAACACTCGCAGTCTGTCCGAAAAATCCCCTGAACTAAATCACGTTGCTCCCAACGAGATTTGAACCTGGGATTTTCGGCTTATGAATTCATGCTCTAACCACTATTCAGATTTACCTGCGGCAAAATCCTGACAGATTTAATTATTCTCAATAAAATATGGATTTACTCAGAAGAAGCATGATTTTATAATATTAAAAGATATAATGCAGTATTCCCTTGCAGGCCTGGAAGGGGTGGAGGCACAGCCATATACGTAAAAAATACAATTAATTTCATTACCAAGAGAGTGATGCATGATAAATATAACGTTATAAAATTTGAAGTACGCCATGCAGGTGAAAAAAATTGAATTAGCGCCGTACTACAACCCCAATCGCATGAATATGCAAGACTTTTGCACAGTACTAGATACATTATTCTCAACTAAAAAATGTAGTCTCATTAGCGGACACAAACATTGATTTACTAACAGGATCACCAGAATCAAGGGTTTATAAGGATACGCTAGAAACGAATGGGGTGGTAATCATAAATAACACCAAAACTACTCGCCAGATTTCAAATACCTGTTTTGATCATATCTATATTAAATTTAAACCTTTCTTCCTAATTATATTCTTTATGATATTTATCTATTTGTTATTATTTAAAAATTTTTTCAATATTAACTTCTATTAATTTAAAGAAATTCAAATCTGCAATTAAAATACGGGAATGGCAACCTCTCTACAACGGAGCTTATTCACGAATTGCACTTCCGCAATGCAATTGGGAATGAATGAGAAGCTCGTTGAGTTCCGTTGGACATCTAGCGAGTGGGCAATTGACAATTGAAAGAGGAGGCTGTTTTAAATCGCCACCGCGTTCACGTCGCGAAGATTGTATCGTCCCGAAACAAAAGAGAAAGAGATTGGACGAGGGGAGAAGCGCGCATGAGTTCGTCATTCGTTATCATTTTGAGTGGATTCGCTTAAAAATCTTAAAAGTGAACTATCTCGAATTTATTTAAATGTTCAAGTGATCGTGAAGAAACGTTTGCTCCAATGAAGTTATATAGTAAACCCGGCTGTCTTGAATTTTTGTGGTAGCGCTAAGACTGAATATCAGAAAACCGGGTTGAACTGCCGGCGAGATACTTAGCTGTAATAATTCGGTCAAAAACTATTGGTCCTCATATCGCCTTACAACTAGTCATGTACACGTTACCGAGCCACATAACGTAAATTGCTGTCCTGGGATAATTTTATGTTGCAAGTGAATACAACGTCCATCTAGCTGTGCCGATTTGTAGAATCTATCGGAAATAAAATATCATGTCTCTGAGAACAGTCTGACGTGAATTTCAATACGTTCTGCCTGATTGTCGCTCTGTGTAACATAACAGCAGTTCGAATTAACAAAGCTTGACGAATTCTAGGGATATTGTAAATCATCAACATCATCAGCGGGCGCCCGGCGAGGATGTGGGTAAGTACCATTTTATTTGCCTAATAATTAATTTTTTATTATAAAATGCCCATATATTTTAATTTTTTTTAAATCTTGTAACTTTTATTATTCCAACGGATATGAAAAGCAAAATTTAAAACAAAAGAATTGAAAAAAATAGAAATGAAAACGCATAGACATGTATACTGTATTGAGCTCTGAATGGATATATTCTATTATATCTACTTTTATACATTGATGTGATTGGTAGAGGTAAAGAAAAAAAACTAAGGTTTTGAAGAAGAGTGATGAACAAAATAGACTCAAAACTGTGAATTTTGTTAGTAATTTTGCATTTTGTAAGTATTCCATTGTCAGAAAATATATTTTAATGCACTAAAGTAGAAAGTAAGAATTAAAGTCACAAAAAATGAATTATTAAACTATACACCCGATCTTTCCTTTCGTAATACCTGACCGGGTATGGGACCCGCCACGATGGCCGGCCCCTCCACTATAATGAGCTAGCCATCGGGCAAGCCCTCCCTTTTTTATGAGTTACAGGGGCTCTTGCCCGGTTAGAGTGGCCTTCCGCTCGGTCACCTTTTTATGGTATAGTGCTATGTGACTCCATCGCATAACACTCTAACATAAATTGGCCACGTTTATATTTCTTAATTAAGGGAAAAATTCATACCAATTATGTTGGTATGAGTTTTTCACTTAAATGGGAAATAATATGGCCACATCGACATTTGGATCTTGATCCGGTTGGGAATGTGCGAGGGGGCACCACTTTCCCCTGGATGCCCCACTTTTATTGGGGGGCCATAAGTATCGTCGGTAACGACGAAGTCCCTTTAAGTCCGTCAGTTTTCGCCAGGCCCGGTTTGACCTCGACAATTCTTTTGACCCTTAGTAGGTTACCTCCTTCTCGACTTCGGTCGATATTTATTTGAACCCTTGAAATTCGTGGATACGAAAAATAATTTGTAGTTGGTCATGTGCTGGGGAAAAGAACCCGCCCCACGACACCGTAATGCTAGCCTGCCAGCGCATTCACGCGTCCTTAGACAAGGCCAATCTCGGCAGATCTTACCATCCTCTTTCGCCGAGGCAGCAGTCCTCTACGGATATTTTATATCTAACCAATTCACTACAGTCTGGAATGTAATCAATGGATTGAAAAAGAATACGGCACCAGGCATCACGATGAATGAGATTATATAATCAAGGAGGAAAATTTTATAAACGTACATATTAGAAATGGGTCATTTCCGGAAGAAGAAAAACTTGCAAAAATAATTCCTATATTTAAGGGTGGTGATCATCTTGACCCAAATAACTATCGCCCGGTTGCGCTGCTGACGGGATTTAGTATTGGGTGTACAACTTAATAACCGTGAAAGCTTGAACTTTATACATATAGTATGTCATTTTGAAGGTACATTTGACAGCTATCAAAATAAGTCAACAAAACAATTTTATCTTGTGTGCATCATTATTATTTTTCACGATGAATAACTTCGAAAATTGGAGAAAAAGACAGCATTTGCGGGAGGTTTCTGTTGGGTCATTTTTTTGCAAAGAAAATTCCTGCGGAAAGTCATCGTTTGCTTGAAGAAGTTTATGGTGACGATGCTTTAGCGAAAACACATTGTTTTGAATGGTTTCAATGTTTCAAAAGTGGCGATTTTGACATCAAAGACAAAGAATGCCCAGAACAGCCAAAAAAGTTTGAAGGCGAAAATTACAGACGCTACTTGATGAAGATTCATGTCAAAAGCGAGACGAACTTGCCAAATCGTTGAGAGTGACTCAACAAGCCATTTCGAAATGTTTAAAAGCCGCCGGATACATTCAGAAGCAAGGTAATTGGGTCCCCTATGAGTTAAAGCCGAGAGACGTTGAACGGCGCTTCTGTATGTCTGAAATGCTACTTGAGCACCATAAAAAAAAATCATTTTTGCATCGGAACGTAACTGCGGATAAAATATGGATCCATTATGACAATTTCAAGTGCAAAAAGTCACACGTGAAGCCTGGCCAACCAGCCAAATCAACGGCGAAGCCAAATATCCATGGCGCCAAGGCTATGCTGTGTATTTGGTGGGATCGGAAGGGGCCGTTATATTATGAGTTGTTGAAATTGGGCCAGACAATTACAGGTGACCTGCACCAAGCACAATTAATACGATCGAAGCGTGCCATCATCGAAAAATGCCCGGAATATACGACCAGACACGAGGCTATAATTTTTCATCTTGACAACGCTCGGCCGCATGTTGCAAGACCCGCGAAAAACTATTTGGAAAATAGTGGATGGGAAGTTTTGGCCCACCCGCTTTATAGTCCGGACCTTGCTCCGCCCGACTTTCATTTAAAATGCCCTCACTGGAATACGCTTCACTTCAGAGCAAGGCATCCGAAATTGGATGGATTCGTTTTTGGCCGCCAAGTCGGCGCAATTTTTTTGGGATGAAATTCATAAATTGCCTGATAGATGGGGAAATGTTGTAGCTTCCGATGGACAATACTTCGAATAAAATATATTGTAAGATTTTTCCACAATAAAGCATGGAATTTCACTAAAAAATTCCGGTTATTAAGATATTTGAAAAAATACTTAACAATCGATTGAGATCATTCTTAGTTGAAAACTCTATTTTAAGCTAACATCAGTTTGGTTTTCGAAAGAACAAGAGTACTTTGGATGCGCTATATTCATCATTACCGCAATTTTTGTGGATTTGGTAAAAGCATTTGACACAGTTGATCATGACCTCTTGCTTCGCAAACTTGAATCGTATGGTATTCAAGGTAGTCCTAAGCAGTTGCTTAAGAATTACTTGGAGGGAAGATCACAGAGAACTTTAATCAACAATGCCCTGAGCGATCGAGAACTTACAAAAACAGGAGTTCCCTAGAGCTCAATACTTGGCCTAACTTTGTTCCTGCTATACATAAATAATCTAAATACATTTGGACTGACGGGATATCACAAATTGTATGCTGATGACACAGTTTTACTTCATTCAGGACGAGACAAAACTGCCATTGAGTACACTACCAACGAGGATGTAGGAAAATCCCATTAGTGGTTGTACAAAATGTATTGTTTTTAAGTAAAATAACAAACGAGGCATATATGTCGACCTAAATATTAACGGCGAAAAATTGCAAAAAGGTGCTAGAAATGAAATATCTTGGTCTTATCATAGACCCTCGTATGACCTGGTTGCCACACATAAATAGCTTAAGGAGGTAATTAGCCTCAATAAAAGGCTTGTTGAGAAGATATGAGGTTTTTCCAATGCATATCAAGAAACTTGTTTTAAATGCTTTTGTGCTGACAAAATTACATTATATAGTACTTATTTGGAGTCAATGGGCAAAGCAGCACCTAAATAGTACATCCAGGCTGCTGACTCATACTGGTTTGGTTTACCAATTAGCAAAATCATTAACCTTTAGTCAAATCATTATAATGGAGAAAGCTTAGTTTATCTACAAAAATTTTAAAACTAATGGAGAGGACCGAACACCATCAATTAAGGTATCACAAATCAACATATAAAATGCGTGGAACGCAGATCAATGCGAAATACATTTTGCCAGAACTGATCGTCTAAAGAATGATGCCATGAATGATGCTCTGCGTATGTATAACAATCTACCAGAAATAGTTAACAAAGCAAACTCACTTTTGGTATTTAAGAAAAGACTAAGGGAGCATTTAATGAACACTTATTGAAACGTGGACCTAAAGTTCTAATTTAATAAGCTCAGTAGCTTAGGGCATTTTTGACCCTTTTGGTGAGAGACTGAAGAGACAGATACTCAGAGTTTTTTTTAAATGCGTCGTATTGTATTAATTTTTTTATCTCTGAGACCTGATCATGAAAGGGTTAGTTCACATTATTTTGTGTGTCCCCTTATACCCATGTATTAAACATTGTCTGGGTAGCACAAAAGATGAAGCGATGAGATATGAATGCAGATTATACGAGAATTGTGCGACGAAGAAAGAGTGATGGAGAGAGATAGGGAATGGAGGTATAAAAAACAATTGGAGTCTGCCTCGTTGTATAAGAAAGATCGTCATTGCTCTTTGTGTCTTGTCGTTACTTTCCGTATTGTCATTCCTATATATACCATGTCGCAGTCCTTGCACGTTAGTTTGTATACGCCACTGTTCTCGTATATTGATGTGTCATTCAGTTTTGGTTTCAGTTTGTTTCCAATGTTGTTATTACTTTTAAATGCAGTTTACAGTTTGTATTTGCTAAGGAATTTTGATAGTTTGTATGTCTCTTTGCCTACGTAACATATTTTAACAAAATCCACCGTCGGTCGTTTTTATTAGTTTCAGTCAGTTCAGTCCTGTTTTTGTTTGTACTATGTAATAAGTTTGTCAATTTCAGTAGTTTGTATCCATTATTACTAGCCATTCTGTAAATGCTTTTTAGTCCGAATCTGAATTGAGATCATGCTAGTCCATCGAAGATAAAGTTTGTAATCACCGCCAATCCCACGGAGCGATATCCAGCAGAGATCTGTCATCCCTATACAATTTCCTAATCAGCTGATAAGATTGCATGTCAGGTCACTGCGACTGAACTGCCACTTGACATCGGCCGAGTAGTGAAGTAGGAATTTCTTGGTTGGGCTTATTCAAACGCGAAGCCACCTGGAATACATTTGCGCAGGTGATTCGCTCTCGACTAGCAACCAGGAGTCGGTGGTTAGTTCAGTTCAGCCAGGTTGAATCCAGCACCGTGCTAGGGATTCATGGGTTTGTTTTGATAAAATTAAAACAAACTCAACAGATACGAGTTCAAGTGAAGTTCTACAGTTATTTGTCCGACAAGAGTATTGTTTTTCTTCTAGCAGTTTTCCATTAGGATTTTCTACGACCACTATTTTCAATAGTTGTTCTTGTGTTACAATTTTACAATCATACAATTTGCCATTAGATTGGATATGTTTGCCGTTTTGCAGTATTGTGAGCACCAAAATGGGAAGTGCATTTTAAGTTGCAGTTTGCATATTTTTGTTAAGTTTGTTTGGTTTGGTTGTAAGATGGTCAGAGGTTCAACTGTTGCTTCGACCATACCATCTTCCATGGATCTAAAGCGAAGATTCTTGGAGCATTTACTAGCACCCAAATAAGTGAAAATACATGAAGATGAAGTTAAGTCAATAGAAAAAGTGTCACCATTATCGAGTACTAACGATAAAGCAAAAGTCAGTCATCAGAGAAGAATGTCAGAATTTATTTAGAGACTGCCTTTTAGTGCAGATGATGAAGAAGAAGAAAGAGTGACTCAATTGAAAAGACACCACCTGCAAAACACTACGACAATCACGATTACGTGCTCGCGCCAAATTAACATGTATAGAAATACCTAAAGCTACAAAAAAAAAACCCGACGTAGTAGTTTGGGTTCTCGTTCAAAGTCAATAAGCTCACCGGCCTCTCTTGCTATTCGACGAAGCTCGCAACTTCGTGATAAGCCTGTAGAAAAAATTTGCAATTTGGAAGGAGATGATATGAAGAGAAAGACTTTTAAAGAAACAGAGATTTTAGATTTCTTTGTTAAACGTAGTATTGAATTAAGACAAAAATCCAGTGGTGTACTTAAGGAGGGTTATGAAGCGAGTGGAGGAGTTGGAGTTGCTGTCGCGAATGGATATCTTTACGCATTAGGTGGTTACTTTTGCGCTGACAGCAATCTAGCAGTATGTCATGGGGAGAACGTTGAACGATATGATCCCGGAGCAGACTCTTGGATACTGGTTGCATCTTTGAGCATTGGACGCGATGCAATTGGTGTTGCACTATTAGGTGATCGTCTTATAGCTGCTGATGATTTCGATGGAGGTCACTATTTAAAGACTGTGGAAGAATACGATACAGAAATGAACGAATGGTCTCTCATAGCCCCATTGAATTTTTTTATACATTTAATTTTTGTCTTCTTATGTTTTCAAATATCATTCTAATTATTTTTTGACGTATAATGTTTTTTCGCGTCTACTGATCTCGCAGAAGTTTAATGAATGCTTATTTTGTTTATCTTGTTTTTAGCTATTGAGCAGTATTTGATTGAGAATTTGTGAGTATAATAATGAAATTTGTTTAACATGATTAATTATATTTGCATTTCTTGATTTCGGATTGAGAAAAATTGACGAAATTGAAAAACAAAATAATCAATAACTAACATAACACCTGGCATATGAATTTTGTTTCAAATAAACGTGATATTAAAAAAAGCTGAATTATAATTAAGAACACCAAACAATCAAAAATCATTTAAGTAGAAGAAGTTAGCTTGTAAGATTTGATATAATTTAAGATATGTATGAAAAGTTTTCAAAAATGATTTTGTACATAAAATATATTTTACAAAAACAAGTCTTGTTAACTGACATAAATTATTACGCATTATTCATTATTATATCTTCACGTTGAAAATAAATTCAAACAAGTGAAATTCTAACTCGTAAATAAGACTATAATCAAACTGTGACTATTAAGATGTGAAAATGTGTACACTCATTTAGATGATGTAAGTTAAGGATTCATACAGAATGACAAGACTTGAAGATCAAGCTATTAAATTCCTTCTGTCTAATAAGTTAATAAAATCACGAAATAATCTAGTACAACTATTTATATTGGAGACTAGCAAGCACTATTAGCATTAACTGATTCATAGAATTAGTGAATTTAGATCTTGATTTTAAATTCACTTTATTTGTGGCACTCAATAACTGAATAAACGTAAATATGAATTGCTGAGTCAACCCAGTCTTTCCTTTTCAGCAAATCCGTTCTTTTTCAGAGGGAAGCGACGGCGAAGGTGAGTATGCCACCAAGAGGGTATGGTTTATATAATCCACAAAGGATCGTTTTGGGTCGCGGTCGGTACGTGATACCATAGTTTTGTTTTTGCATTTTTTTAGAGTAGATTAATTAAGTTTGAGTTCGAGTAGTTTATTTCAGGCACCGCGTCGGTGAATATTCGAGAGTGCGTGGTTTTGGTTAAATGTATAGTGTTTTTCTTTTTCCCGAATTGAAAGGAAAAGGAGGCGGAAGTTAAATAACTTAAAGTTGAGTCAGTGGAAGTTGTTTGACGCATTTTAAATCGGGCATTTGCTTTGGTGGCTGATTTTTGTATTTGGACTTAGTCTGCTCGCGAAAGACCTTTAACCAAAGGTCCTCTCCGAACTAGCTAGCCCGCCCGTAGCCAGCTTGGTGTCCGGACTTATTGACCTGATCGGCACACTCCGTTGGCACGATCCCAGATTTCATGTCTATGAACGATGAGAGATCGGTTTAGATTTCCTTCGGGAATTCTCGAACGAACGAGGGAAAGTAAAAGTCATTACAAGTTAGCATCTGATGTGTAACATCGGTGACGAAATCTCAAAATAATTTTTCATGCAATTCTCCCTACTACCCGTGGACTCAAAATATATTTGCACTAACAAAACTTGCGTCCATGAAAGATTGATCGATATTTTGTTGATTTTTTTACGTACATACATTTTGAACATGATAAGAATGTACATCGATTGACAACGGTACCATAGTCAGACAACATTTAACCAATTCAAAAATCGAAAAAATAGCACTACACCATCAATGGCATAAAATTTTGAAAAATACAGTTCAGTATTATCCGCAAAAAAAAAACAACAAGAAAGGAATTTACATGAATATGACACTTTTGAGCTAGCAAAATAAAATAAGATATTTAGCAATAATAATTAATTTATATAACGAATTAAGTAAATGAGACCAGAAGCATTTTCTAAGTATTTTGGGTATCGAAAATTTGAATTTCTTCAGCATCAGTTGAGGAAACAGAATGCCAAGCAGGAAATCAATAGGTAATGATTGGACAAATAAGAGCTTTGTACAATCAAAAGTCATTAGCTAAACTTTTTTTTTAATTGGATCATTTCACCCTTTTCACATCAACTTAATGTAAATCTATACGACAAATTTGCTCTACATTTGAAGCTTATCTAAAATCGCGCGGATATCGATCACTCTTTCGGATGGCTCCGATAGCTTTTTAAATTACTTTTTATGGAATTTTTTGCAATTACATATAAATGAGTTGCATATTTTGAATAATAATTTTTCTGAAAAATTATTAGAGAAGAAAAATGTTAGAAGAAGGTGGTTTCGACGTGTGCACTAATTCTCCTCAGGCCACCACTCTTAGATACACACCGGTGATGGCGACCACCATGCTGTTAAATGTTAAAAGAATAAGAGTGATGGCAAGATGAGAGTTAGTGCACACGGCGAAACCAGCTTCTTCTAACATTTTTCTTCTCTAATAATTTTTCAGAAAAATTATTATTATAAATATGCAACTCATTTATATGTAGCTGCAAACAATTCCATAAAAAGTAATTTAAAAAGCTATCGGAGCCATCTGAAAGAGTGATCGATATCCGCGCGACGTTAGATAAGCTTCAAATGTAAAGCAAATTTGTCGTATAGATTTACATTAAGTTGATGTGAAAAGGGTGAAATGATCCAATTAAAAAAAAAGTTTAGCTAATACAAGTACTTACAAGAGAAGTTTACCTTGAATATAACTTGCAGATACAAAAACATATTGAGTTTGCATAAATAGAAAAATTAAAAATTAACTCCCTCACCTCTGAGCATCGTGGTCGCCATCACCGGTGTGTATCTAAGAGTGATGGCCTGAGGAGAATTAGTGCACACGTCGAAACCACCTTCTTCTAACATTTTTCTTCTCTAATAATTTTTTAGAAAAATTATTATTCAAAATATGCAACTCATTTATATGTAGCTGCAAACAATTCCATAAAAAGTAATTTAATAAAAGTTAGCCTATGATGTCAGTGAATAGCCAAATATTTAATTGATAATTGAGAGGAATATTGTGACCATCAATTGATAAAGAGAATAATTTACTTTCAACTGGAGAATTTCTTTACCTTTTCCATAAGCATTATGAAAGCACATCAATTCACATTTTTCAGGGTTAATTTATAAAGCGCAATCAAACATATAACTTTTCAATACTTGAAGATAAATTTTAATTTTATTTAAAGCTATCGCCTGGGTAAGGAAACATTTTAAAATTGTTATTCATATTATTTTGATGACCGCAAGGGATATTAGTCAAATATAAATTGAATTGAGACGGACCAAGAATAGAACCTAGAAGAACACCAGAGCAAACACTAATTGAAGAAAAATAGGAAAATGGAGAGAAAAAAATTTTGTTGACGGTCAATGTACACAATAGAGTGAGCGACCATACGGTTGTGTTTTTTTCCATTTGTCATACGCCTCTACTAAGTGCACTGATACAGTCAAGTGTATTCTATTTTCATCGAATTCATACATTGGAATTTCTACGTGGCTTTGTTTGCCTGTTTTTTACACAACAATAGCCGTGTTAATCACATATGTTGCTTTGAATTGCGTGCGAGCTCACAAATAAAAAGGCTGGCTTTTAGTGAATAAATATGAAGTAATATCATTCGATGTGCAACCGCTTGGCAAGTGAGGGTTAACTTTTTTTTTAAATTGCGTGATACACCCAGTAAAAGGTCCATTCCGAAAAATGGCCTGGGCTAAGATAAAGGCACATGCCAGCGGGTTCCATACGTTATCCCGACTACTGCAGGACTGTTTCACATACTAAGCCCAAATGTGGGCGTACAAAAAAATTGTTAGTAGTTGAGGTAGGACTCGGAAAATGTTAGTATAGTTGTTAGGTAAAGCAAATACTGTGACCCTCTTTTAAGCGTATTAAAAAACAATAATTAATATAATCCTTAGGCAAAAAGTTAGGGTGAAATACATGCTATGAATCATAAGCCTTTGTAACGTAAGCTATCTTGGTTAAGTGTTATGTGGCAAAACCGTGTAAAACAAAAATATATAGTGAAGTGAATACACTAATAAGGCCTACAAAGTGAGCATTCTTTGTGTTTTTACGCATGGATAGACCTGAAACGTAATTGGAAGGATTTCCACATTATGGCTGGCGAGGGTAGTTCAGAACGGGTTCCACATAAATCCTGTGTTCGATACCTCGGTGTTCATCTCGATCAGTATCTGTACTATACTGAACATGTGAAAATCATGCTCAGTAAGGCACTAGTCATGGCTCTACGAAAACTCTTTCATTCCAAATACATTGATCAAAAGGTCAAAATTATCTGTTACAAAACCCTGGTTAGACCAGTTTTGACATATGGATGTCAGATCTGGTACAACCAGGGTGCTAGTACAATGGAAAAATTAAGAGTTTTCGAAAGGAAATATCTTCGTGCATGTACTGGTTTGTACAGAAAGCTTGAGACGGATTGGAAACATTATATATCGGATAGAAGAATTTATCAAATTGCTGAAGTGGCAAGAGTCGATATATTTATATTAAAACTTCTTCGGAATCACATCGCAAGATCTGTAACTGTGAGTGAAAACCCTTGCATTTCACAGCCGTTCCACCCTACAGACGGGTATATTGCGACTTGCCTCGCTACTGGCTTCGTTCCTCCAGAAGCATTCATGTATTTGGATATGAATCGATATGTTTTCTGACGGCATCCCAGTCATATATCACGTATATAGACGGGCCACCGATAAAAAGATAAAATATCCTCCAAATTTGAGTTCACGAGACCAATAATTCCAATGGAGATACTCATTTGCTAGATTCGTTGAAGCTGAATGAGCTGAGATGGCGCAATCTAGATATTGGTGGCTGAATGACAACGTCTAAATTATTCGTGTTTATTTTTCAGTTTTGGTGTTTTTCGTTACTTGGTTTTTGAGTTTCAGCTCATTATTGCTACATTTAATGTTGTTATTTATTTGTGTTAAAAATCAGGTATAGGTTAGGTATATGTTATGTTTATTATATTATGTTTAGAGATAAGATTAAACGCTTGAGCTAGGAACATTGTGATAGAATCTTTTTAGTATAAGATAAGGTTTTTGATTGAATTTTATTAGAATTAGGTTATAACATATTATGTGTAGGATCAAAGTTCACTGTTGTGTTTGAATTATAAATAATTTTTGAATAGTGTAGGTTGGTTTTTTTCTCCTTTTTCAAATCAAATCATAAAATATGTAATCTTTATTAATGTGAATTTGCTATAGTTTTTTTGATAAAATTTGTTTAATGATAACGAATATATTTAGAGAGCCATTTGGGCCATTAAGTTTTTTGTATTGTAATTGTTTGGAATTTGCTTTATATTCTTTGAAAATTTATACCGATTAGTATTAAATAAAGTGCTTTTGACTTGACTTAACTTAGCATTGATATGACTTCTTTCTGATAAAAAAAGAGGAAAAAGTCTCCCTAAAATTGCAGAACATAGACTCTTTGTCCGTACAAGCAGTTTAAGAAAGTCTATAATGTAAGCAGTAGGTATGCTTCCCGTGCAGGGAAATATCAATAACTGAAAAGTCAGAGAAGAATCAAAAATAAAAAAAAAATACTAAAGAAGAACAAAAAACCCTCAAGAGCTCTCCATACTTCGGTTCTATCTTGCGCTGTTAACCATTTACCGTGCCGTTTATTAAATCTTAATCTTTGCAGTGTCAATATAACTTCCAAACTCCACGATCAAATTGATGTCATTTTTTATCAGAATGTCCCTGACGGCGGCAAATCCTTTGAATTTATTAAAGAAACCTAACTCGTGCCTATTTTTTTGTCTGCACCACATCTGAAAAATTTGTGATCAAGGTCATCCACTTCACTACAGAGCCTACACATCTCAGAACCTACGCATTTTGCCTTGAACAGTCTCAAGCTGTTGTATCATTTATGGACCAGGATTCTATTAATGAGCTTGTTAGCAGTGCTGCTGATCCCCAGCCAATGGTACCATGGTTTTTCGCCTCTCAAGTTATGGGCTCTTTTCCAAATACCTCCGTAAGTTCACGTCCTTTGTCTGGGCAATAATTTCTCCAGTCACATTTATTGTTTGAGACGATAATATCCATAATATCATCCTTTTCCAAGTTGGTGTGTTCGAAAAGGCCTCTCCCAGCCTCTTCTTTAGCATTGGTTTTTGATTGAATTTTATTAGAATTAGGTTATAACATATTATGTGTAGGATCAAAGTTCACTGTTGTGTTTGAATTATAAATAATTTTTGAATAGTGTAGGTTGGTTTTTTTCTCCTTTTTCAAATCAAATCATAAAATATGTAATCTTTATTAATGTGAATTTGCTATAGTTTTTTTGATAAAATTTGTTTAATGATAACGAATATATTTAGAGAGCCATTTGGGCCATTAAGTTTTTTGTATTGTAATTGTTTGGAATTTGCTTTATATTCTTTGAAAATTTATACCGATTAGTATTAAATAAAGTGCTTTTGACTTGACTTAACTTAGCATTGATATGACTTCTTTCTGATAAAAAAAGAGGAAAAAGTCTCCCTAAAATTGCAGAACATAGACTCTTTGTCCGTACAAGCAGTTTAAGAAAGTCTATAATGTAAGCAGTAGGTATGCTTCCCGTGCAGGGAAATATCAATAACTGAAAAGTCAGAGAAGAATCAAAAATAAAAAAAAAATACTAAAGAAGAACAAAAAACCCTCAAGAGCTCTCCATACTTCGGTTCTATCTTGCGCTGTTAACCATTTACCGTGCCGTTTATTAAATCTTAATCTTTGCAGTGTCAATATAACTTCCAAACTCCACTATCAAATTGATGTCATTTTTTATCAGAATGTCCCTGACGGCGGCAAATCCTTTGAATTTATTAAAGAAACCTAACTCGTGCCTATTTTTTTGTCTGCACCACATCTGAAAAATTTGTGATCAAGGTCATCCACTTCACTACAGAGCCTACACATCTCAGAACCTACGCATTTTGCCTTGAACAGTCTCAAGCTGTTGTATCATTTATGGACCAGGATTCTATTAATGAGCTTGTTAGCAGTGCTGCTGATCCCCAGCCAATGGTACCATGGTTTTTCGCCTCTCAAGTTATGGGCTCTTTTCCAAATACCTCCGTAAGTTCACGTCCTTTGTCTGGGCAATAATTTCTCCAGTCACATTTATTGTTTGAGACGATAATATCCATAATATCATCCTTTTCCAAGTTGGTGTGTTCGAAAAGGCCTCTCCCAGCCTCTTCTTTAGCATAAAAAATAACTTCCATAGACGTCTCTATCCCATTGTGCCCGGGAACTCATAGAAGGTTAAACTTAATGTTCAGTTAAGTGTCTTACGATTTGTGCTGTTTTCGATGTTACGAAATGCGACCCTGGAATCTGTAAACAAGTTCAACACGTTGGTCGAGCTTACAGCAGGATCCTTCAGGCCAGCCAAAATAGCGTGCAGTTGAGTATTGGGTGGAGAAACGCGCTTATATAGACTGGAAAAAGAAGCCTTGTGTTGCTCCACATAGTAGATGAATTTTTCATTAAGTTGGGTGCCACTCAGGTCAGATCGTATGAGCTATCAAGCGAGTTTATATAGAACAAATTCCCGACCTAACGGCATTCAACATTCAAAGGTCAATTTGAGTATGTATAAGCGTTCGCAAACACTTTCATGGGGAAATGTAAGAAAGAGATTGAATCTGCAAATACTGCCCTGCATAGATGCTTGAATGGAATGCAAATGATGAGCTTTCATTTTGATCATATGGGCAAAAGATTCCCCTTTCATTAAGTGTACGTACATGCAAACACAACAGCAAACCGATTTTGTGCATGAAAGTTTAGTCCCAAGTAGAAAGAGCTTTCACGATTTATCTCAAATGTGATAAACTTGCACAAGATAGAGATATCTTGTGCAAGTTTATCATTTGTTTCATTCGAACATTTTCCTTCTCTTTTGATTTGGCTGATCAGCTGGTAAATTTGCCTGTATGTCTATATCCTCGATCGTTTTGCATATTGCCGTATATTGCATATCACATTACCAACCTCCAGAAATACCTTAAAGTTTGGCGGTTTACTGACCGCGACAGTGGGAATGATTTCATCGAAGGGAGCCATAAATTTCTGGTATACATGGGCAAAGCTACAGGCTGTGTTCTTTACATCCGCCAACTCAGTATCCGGGAAATTATTTAAGAGGGCTTTACTTAGCTCTCTTGCTGTGAGCAATTCGGCTCTAGCTCTATCCGAGTGAGGGTAAATAGATCATGACACTCATGCCTCGAAGGGACGTCCCCTGATTTTTGAGATTCATAGGTTTAGAACATGGCTATTTTGCGCTTTGCTTTGTCATCAAAGTGATCAAAATGAATTATTTAGTGTCAAAGTGAATTAGGTTTGAGTCCTCACTCATTGCCACGAAGATACACTGAAAGTAAAATGTCAAATATCAGCAACAATTTTACCATAACCTGTGAAACGCGAAAAGCGACGTTCGTTCTTGCGACGTCTAAACAAATAATTCTCAATCATGAGAATAATATTTTTTACTGTAATTTTAGTTAGTTTTTTAAATTCAGCGGCAGCATGGGATAACGAAGAACTGGAGGTATTCGATTTAGTCGAAGAAATCAATCAGAATTTCTACGAATTGATGGGAGTTAATCAGGTAAATGACCGGAATTCTTGTATTTGCCATGACACATTGCCACCTAATTTGTTGATCTTGTTTTCTATTGTCAAGGACGCCACGCTGAACGATTTAAAACGTGCTTTCCGCAATTTATCCATCGTTCTTCATCCTGATAAAAATGATGCTGAAGACGCGAATGTTAGGTTTAGGAATTTGGTTTCGGTATATGAAGTGCTCAAGGATAAATCAAAACGAGAGAAATATGACAAAGTTCTACGAGATGGTCTTCCTAACTGGAAGTCGGCCCTTTACTACTATCGTAGGGTGCGAAAATTGGGAATGAGAGAAATTATCGCTATATTATTCTCTATTATAACAATTGGACAATATTTGGTGGCATGGGGAGTGTATTTCGAGAAAAAGTATACAGCGGTATGTGGTCAGATAAAAAAAATCGGTGAATATTATTAATTCTGTTTAATCATTGCAGGAACAACTGTTTGGGTCAAAGATTAAAAAGATGCAAAAGAAAAGTAAAGTAAGCGTTGGTCTTGACAACATTTTGAGTGAAATTCCAGCGCCCAGTATAAAGGTAGTTTATATTTTCTTTTAACCCGGTTTCGTCTCTTTTCGTTTATGTGTTCAGCTATTTAATGTCTAAAAATATATGAATTAACGTTACCTTAAAATCAGTAAACACCCTTGGAATGATAACATATCTTATTGTTTTTCCATTCAGAATACACTACCGTTTCAAATTCCATGGCTTATTTGGAATACTCCTAGGTTGCTCAAGTCTGCTTTTGTTACAATCAATGAAATCACGCAAGAAGAATTGGAGAATAGACGAAGGTTAGTATTAGTTTTTCTTAGAAATTAAGATTGCATTGAATTTATCATTGGTATGAGTATTGCCATTAAGATTTTTTTTTGATCAATGTCGATAATAAATCGTAGAAGCAACTTTTCCCAAAACTTCTATTCCTACAAAGTATTGCATAGATTTTACAGACAAGATCTTTAAAAATCATGTCTTTGTGTTTTAAATATTGAAAACAAACTTCGATAAAATTAATGATACTTGTTTAGTTCTATGATATATTCGTAACGTATTTACGAAAAATATTTCAAGTACTGAATATGAATCTTAAAAAATATAAACATTGTACTGGTGATTGACTTGGGTTGGGTTACAAACTCTTCACGTTGATCCTTGCCTTTATCTCGAAAAAGTACTACACTCCATTATTGAACGAATTTGTTTTAACCCGCATTCCTTCATCAAACGCATTTTAACATGCTTTATTGAACAAGTTATTCCGAACATTTTTGAATCGATGTTCCAAGACCTTTCCAATAACAGACTTTTTCGTGCGCTTCCTTACCCGAGTCAAACGACCCGAATCTGCGCATATGAGTAGTGGTAATGGAGTAGTGTTATCATGGTTAACAACGGAATGGATTTTCTGCGACCACATGGAATCACGTTGGATTTGGGCAAACGGGTATTGAAATGGCAGAATGTCGAAGTATTGATGGAGGATCCCAGCGTCCGAATTCCCAAGATAAATGTAGTAGTATGCACCGACACAAAATCTTCCGATAGCATTGTATGGGCCAAGCTTGATGGTGATTCTGGAGACCACCGATCTTATCTGATAGAGCCAACGAAGACGTCCGCATTGCGCAGTTTGATTGTAGGACGAAGCCTTGTAAGATCTATAAGGAACGGATACGGGCCGGTTAAAGTCCTTAAGACCGCAGACTCAACCACGAGCATCAAAGCGGGAGAAGTCATCGGCAGCTGCCAGCCTGTTTCCACCACCACCTCTTTGGAAGCCACTCACGACCATCATGGGAAAAGGAGGCAAGACGCAGACAAAACCCGGGAATCCACATCTGCAATATTGAAGCAGGTCAAATTGCCAGTGCAGCTATTCAAGAGAGCCTCTGATCTGGTCACCAAGTACAGTGACATCTTCTCAACAAGCCCGGATGACCAAGACCGAACGAGTATGGTAACTCACGTCATAGATACACAGGGAGCCAAGCCAATTCGACAAGCACCGAGACGTCTTCCTATAGCCAAACAAGGAGAATTTAGCGCACTGATCTCGGACATGGAAAAACAAGGCGTTTTTGAACCTTCTGTCGGTCCATGGGCCGCGCCAGTAGTTCTAGTAAAGAAAAAGGACGGTAGCACTCGTTTTTGTGTCGACTATAGGCAGCTTAACGACGTCACTAAGAAAGATAGTTACCCGCTCCCACACATCGATGACATCATGGACACTTTAGCCGACCGCATTTCAGTTGGGACCGGATTGTGGCAATTAATGGTGATGCCATTTGGGCTTTGCAATGCTCCAGCCACTTTCGTACGCCTGATGGAATACGTGCTACGTAGCCTAACCTGGAAAACCTGCTTAGTGTACCTAGATGACATCATTGTTATCGGGAGAACGTTCGAAGAGCATGTGCGGAACTAAGAAGAGGTTTTCTCCCGATTGCGACTGGCGAATTTTAAACTCAGTCCCAACAAATGTACCCTTTTCGCAGCTGAAGTAAAATACCTGGGACACGTCGTATCAGCAGAAGGGGTCAAAACAGACCCTGAGGAAATTGAAGCCATGAAAAGCTGGCCAACATCAAACAACAAGCGCCAACTACGAAGTTTTCTGGGCCTGGCAACCTACTACCGAAGATTCGTCAAAGACTTTGCCAAAATAGCTAAGTGTCTTCATCAGCTAACCGAGAAAAATCGTCCGTATGTCTGGAATGAACAATGCCAGGTAGCCTTTGAGACCTTGAAGGTGAAGCTGTGTGAATCACCCGTGATGGCATATCCGAAACCCGGAAAAATGTTTGTAGTTGACACCGATGCGAGCAACGGCGGTATTAGAGCTGTACTCTCCCAGCAGATCGATGGCGAAGAAAGAGTCCTCTCGTATTACAGTCGAGCTCTCTCAAAAAGTGAGAGGAACTACTGCGTGACCAGGAAGGAACTATTGGCTATAATAGAGGCCACCAAGCAGTTCCACAAGTACCTATATGGCCAGAAATTTGTTCTTCGAACGGACCATGCATCGCTGAGATGGCTGCTCAACTTCAAAAACCCCGATGGACAAGTTGCGAGATGGATCGAAAGATTGCAGTCTTACGACTACGAAATTGTTCATCGGAAGGGCAGAGTTCATGGAAATGCTGACGCCCTATCTCGTCGTCCGTGTCCAGCTAACTGCAAGCATTGCCGACGGATTGAGGAAGAGGAACTGCCCGTTGATCTGCGATTGATAACGGCCGAATTCGATAAAGGTTGGTCATCGGAGGAGATTCGAAATGCCCAGTTAGCCGATGAAGACATCGGACCATTGCTCGTACGGAAGGAGACAACTGGGCGACCTGAGTGGAAAGACGTTTCAATGCATGGCGCAACCCTGAAAAGCTATTCGGCACAATGGAACTCCCTTCAGGTGGAGGGTGGCGTACTCAAGCGAAAATGGGAAACGGCGGATGGCAGCTCCTATAAGATGCAAACTATACTTCCCAAAAGCCGAATCCACGATGTGGTTAAGGAGATGCACGAAGGATCCTCGGGAGGCCACTTTGGTGTTAACAAGACCTTAGCGAAATTGCGGGAAAGGTTTTACTGGCTCCACGCTCGAGAAGAAGTAGAGGACTGGTGCCGTAGATGCACGATTTGCGCTTTCGTCAAAGGTCCAAAGCGACGACTGAGAGGGCAAATGCAAACCTATAACGTGGGGGTACAATTTGAAAGGATTGCTGTTGACATCGCAGGACCCTTTCCTGAATCCGAGTGGGGAAATCGATACACGCTGGTTGTGTTTCAGCAAGTGGCCCGAGGTCTACCCCATTCCCAACCAGGAAGCAACTACTGTAGCCGAACAGCTAGTATTAAATTGGGTCAGTACGTACGGCGTACCTTGCGAACTACATTCGGATCAAGGCCGAAACTTTGAGTCACTAGTTTTTGGCGAAATGTGCAAGCTGCTGGGAATACGTAAAACGAGGACAACACCGCTGCATCCCCAATCCGATGGAATGGTCGAACGTTTCAACGGCACGCTCAATAAACATCTGGCCAAGATGGTTGACGAGAACCAAAGGGACTGGGACCGACGTATCCCACTATTTTTGATGGAGTACAGAGCTGCCGAACATGCATCGACGGGTCAAGCCCCAGCCAAAGTCATTTTTGGAAAGACTATTCGTTTGCCGGCTGATATAAAGTTCGGAACACCCACTGGGAAACCCAAAATGATCTCGGAGTACGCAAGTGAGCTAAGGCAACGGTTGACCCAAATACATCGGACAGTGCGAAAACACCTCGAATCGGCTACTGACCGCATGAAGACCAGGCATGATCTAAAGGCAAATTCTACTGGCTTCCGGCAAGATGACTTAGTGTGGCTATATAACCCGCAACGGCGAAAGGGTAGGTCTCCAAAGTTGCAACATAATTGGGAGGGACCATATCGAGTTACAAAGCGAATCATCGATACCGCATACAGGAACACCGTAAGCCAAGAGCCAAAATGAAAATCGTGCACCTGGACCGTCTTGCCCCATATTACATCCAAGGAGAATTTACTACAACTGGTGACACATCTTTTCGGGGCGAAAAAAACTGAGGTGGGGGCAGTGTTACATGTACAAATAATTCTGTTTTCACAACCATTAAGAACACCAACAAAATGAATTTACTCGAAACCACGAGAACCCATCAAGCATGATCAACATCTGAAAGTGAGTCACTGCTCCATTCATTAAGCTGCTCGAATATACCAGATACCTCTCGGCAGAACATTCGCCAATGTACGAGAAATGGATTGAACGGCTAGAAACCCTATATAAAGGCGAGCTGAATGAATGGATGGATTATTCATTAGAACCGCGATAGAGTAAAAACTGCGATAGTGTGGAGTGCGAACTGAAAAGCGATATTGATCGAGTAATAGTGAAGTGATTTTCGTTGGTTGTTAAGTGAAGACAGTTGTTAGAGAAATTTAATTGACAAGTGAAAGTTAGATTTGAATTAAAATTGTGAAATAGTTAAATGAGTGATTGCGCATTTTTAGCAAATAATTAAACTCTTGACCGCGAAGCATAACACGTGACAATATTTAATTAAATGAAAATTAAATTTTTTTTATATTAAAAAAATTTTCTTTAATTTTAAAAGAAATGGTAAAAAAATATAAAATACATTTAAATGCAAAAATAAAAGAAACCAAAAGGGTACTTACCCAACCTCCTAACGAGCGCTCGTTGATGGTGTGGGCGATTACACAGTTGTCGACTTAGACTCTAAAAATGCTCGGAAATTCACGGACAATGCATTACAAAAAAAAAAAAAATATTTACTATATAGCTTCATCAGAGCCAGGATTTCTTTACGATCACTTGAATATTTAATAAATTTAAGATAGTTCACTTTTACGAATTTTCAGCAAATCGTACTGGTAAAAAAACAATGTTTAATTCCATTAACACTTAATATTATGTATAAAAGACTCCCTAAAACGGCGAGTGAATCAACCTCTTTATTTCGATGCCATTGAAAATGCGGCACACATTGATCGACGCTTTTCGCCTCGGACAGTGTATGGCACACACCAAAACTTGAATCCCATCCATTCGAGAGATTGCTCCACCCAATTCACAACCAGTTTCTTCCCTAATGCTAATTAGGCGCAGTCGCGCACTCGACCAACGTAATTTCAGCGAGATTTATAGAGGATTTCACTTATCGTAGCAGACAGCTTAGGCCGTCGTGCCCGAGATCGATTTTGCGCGAAAGTGTAGTTGGGATTCTTGACGTGTTCGCAAACGCACGGAGGAGAAATTTTAACTCCAGACTTTCGCATGCAAGCTAATTTCATCTCGGACCATTATTCGCCATACCTATGACATGGCATAGCGATGAAAGACAAACCGTGACCGCAACAAAGACTGTCGACAACAATAATTTGCACTACTATTTTATGACTATTTCCTACGATTGCTATTTATTTCGTTTTATTGCGTTGTTAACTTCGCGATCTTTTCACACTCACTATACCTTTTCTCTTTGAACTTGCATCATTTTCTTTGTTTTGTATGAAAAAGATAACGGGCTGACAGCGGTTGTTACGCGAAGCGACAAACTGAACGACATGGACAATGTAAATCATACCATATGTGATTTTCGCTTCCGCACCGGCAAATACTCGCAATGGTCAATCGCGGAAAATCACATTCCCTGTCCTCTACTTTTTCCGCACTAATCCCGTCGACAGCTTTTCCGCCCTTCCGATTCGATCGCACTGGGAAACTCTCCACGTGAAATTTTCTTGCTACTTCAATTTACCGCACAGAAAAATTCACTGTAGCGGTCCTTTCATAGTCGTCGTTCCTATCCCCCCGTTTTCTGACACAATTTTCCGCATGATCGGCGCTTTTTACATTTTGTCGCCCGAACTCGGGACACTTTTCCCTGTTTTTCACTTCTATTTTCTCGGTTTTCCGTTCAAATTCACTGCCGTCGCACGGTTTTATCTCCCATTATGATCCCTCTCCCACTCTCCTCAATTTCGCGTTGCTCATACGAAGCAAAAACTTTCTTGCGTTGGCTTCTTCCGAGACGTCCATCACATTACAAAAGAACAAACAATATTTTATTCGCAACGGAAACAAGCGAATAAACGTTCAATAAAATTGATACCCTTATTTTCCCGATTTCGAGCAAAAGCAAAACACAATTTTCCACTTACGTCGCGAAATTAGAACTTTCTTCCTTTCTCGACGCGGTTCTTGCGGCGCCCGCTCTCTGTGACGATCAAAAAACGATTTTCCGTTCCCTTTCCAATTCCAGCCGAACCTGCATGCCACAACGGTGGTTTTCTCGCACACAGGCAGATTTCCCTCTTCGCTTGCCCGTTGTCTACCGTATCGTCACGCCGCTGCGATGGATAAAGACGAGCCCCTTGCTCAGCCACTGTAGATTGCATTTGCAATGCAATCCGTGGAATGCTGCATTATATCAGCGTTCTCATGTTAGAATTTTCAATTGCAGATTTGAGTTATTAAGTTAAATAAAAACAAGTTGAGTAAGCAGGAGAGTGCTCCTACTAGAAGCTCTTTGTAAACATCCTAGGATTAGAAGCAAGTTTTCTAATGGCGTGAATCGATAACTTGAATTATTCATCCAAAACTTAGATATGAAATCGTTCAAATTTATACAAAAGATGCACAGTTTCTTTCATAAGCACAGTTCAGCCGCCATTTTAATCTAGCTTAAATGATTTTTCTGAATGCTCGGCCGATTGAACATGTTCAAGTTAAACACTATTCCTTAAATTTTCATGAAAATTGAAAGAAAATAAAAGTGCCTGTCAATTTTAAATATGTATAGGGTTTTCCAATAAGAGGTGTTATTTTGAATAGATCTTCTGATTTAACACCTTGCGACTTCTTCCTTTGGAGCCACGTGATAGAGAAGGCCTATGCCAATAGCCCAGCGTCAATTCAAGATCCCAAAGATGAAATTCGTGAGGCTATCGAGGACATAGGGCAGCCACTTTGCGATTTGGTTATGGAAAATTTCATGAAGAGGATATGGTCCTGTAAGCGTGTCGTAGAGGTTATTTGCCCAATGTTAATTATTGCTATTAACGGCATATATTCTTCTTTATAATGAAATAAACACACGATCATTTAAAAAAAAAATGGCATTTTTCTTTCAATATCAAAATAACACCTCTTATTGGAAAACCCTATATCAACCATAAACACGTGTTATTGTGGTTGTAAGTCCATACAATTGAAATGGCTATAACTCACTTGATTATGATTCGATCTTAACTAAATTTTGTGAACATATATATCTTATGTCAGTCTATATAATTGCGAAATTTCAAGAAGTTTAAAGGTACCGTTTTGATTTTATGGGCAAAAATGTAAAATCTACAAATCATACTATTATTAACAAAGTTGAGCGAATTTCGATTTCTAAGGTATTTGTTGCCCTTGTACTCACAAAGGTCCACGTTCTTGATAATTTTCAGATTTTTCGGCTTAAAGGTGTCCAATCGCGAGGGGGGGGGGGGGACACAAATTTTGGGTACATTTTGCCTTCCCCTGGACCCCCTAATTCATAAAATGATTTTTTTATTTCAGATTCTAAAAGTTCTAATCAAGACCTTTCGTTTGATACCCCACTCGACTACCTTTGATTAAAAACAATTTTTAAGGGCCAATTCGTTTATAGGGGGGACCCCCCTTAAACATTTTTAAAATTTTTGTTAAGGCCTAAACTTTTGAGAGACCATCACTTCTGACCTTTTCACAAAGTTTGAGCATTCTAGCTTCTATAGTTTCTGAGGAAATCAGCTGTGACGCACGGACAGACGGACAGACGGACAGACGGACAGACGGACAGACGGACAGACGGACAGACGGACAGACGGACAGACGGACAGACGGACGGACGGACAGACGGACAGACAGGTCGCGAAACTAGTAGGTCTTTGTAAAAAAAATTTTTACTAAGACCTAAAAATAATGTATAAAAAAGTTAAATTAAATTATTTTGTTTGTCCTGGCGAAATTGCATTATGGAGTACTTATTTGGAGTCAATCAGCGAAGCAACATTTAAACAGTATATCCAGGCTGCTGACCAAAGCGTAGAAAAACATTCTGAAGCTGCCAATGCTTACTCAAACTAGTTTGGTTTACCAATTGGCAAAATCATTAACCTTTAGTCAAATTATTATTATGGAGAAAGTGAAGTTTATCTACAGAAATTTAAAAACTAATGGATCGGAACGAGCGCCATTAATTAAAGTATCACAGATCAACCCATATAATGCGAGGAATGCAAATCAATTCGTAATACCTTTTGCCAGAACGGATCGACTAAAGAACGATGGAACGAATGATGCTCTGCGTATATATAACAATCTACCAGAAATTGTTAAGGAAGCAAACTCACTTTTGGTATTTAAGAAAAGACTAAGGGAGCATTTAATGAGCACTGATTGAAGCGTGGACCTGTAATTCTGCTTTCATGAGCCCAGTATCTTAGGGCGTTCTTTTTGACCCTATCGGCGAGATACTGAAGTGACAGTTACTCAGAGTTTTTTTTTGAATGCGTCGTATGATATTGAATTTTTTTTATCTCTGAGAGCTGATCATGATTTTTTGGACTAGATGTTCACGAAAAGGACTAGATCACATTATATTGTGTGCCCCCTTATACCGATGTGTTAAACATTGTCTGGGTGGCACAAAGGACCAAGCGACGTAATGTGAATGCAGATCGCACGAGCGTTGTGCGACGAAGAAAGAGTGATGGAGAGAGTGGTAGGGAATGGAGGTAATTAAAAAAAAAAAAAAAATTATAATGAAAAGATAAATCTCATGAAGAATGTCAATGTAGAGAAAAATTACGTTTAATATAAAAAAAATGATATAAATTTATATTTATAATAAAAATTTAAATTTTTTTTTCTTTTCTTAGTTTTATAATTTACAAAAGTTTAGCTTTGAGTAATTAAATTTTTCAAATTTGCAATTGAAATTTCAGAACAGTGTTATGCCGGTTTTCGGGCAGCTTGCTTAGGTGACTGCTCGATTACTACAGAAAGTACAAGCGATAATCTTTTTCAGGCAGAAATACCCCCAACGCACACTCAACATGAATGCATTAGCGGTGCATTAGCGTACTTAGCTTTATTGCGCTTTTTCAACGGTGCGTCCAGTGACCAGAGCCTCAACATCATCCGCATAGCTGATCAAGCGCGATTTATTTGGCATCTCCAATCTCAGTAGCTTGTCTTAAAACACGTTCCTCAGGTCTGGACCAAGGATAGATCCCTGGGCAACAGACGATGTAACTTCCATCCTTCGTTGGCTCCGTGTCGTACCGGAAAACAGGTTTCGGTTCTTCAGGTATTTCTTTAGATGCCGCATTAGATATTCTCGAACTTGAAAAGGGGTTTTCCAGCGTATCCAGAATATCTACACATCTAGCGGCGTTGAAGGCCTTCCGAACGTCGAGTGTCACCAACAGGACGATCCGTCGCTTGGTGCGGCTATATGCCTCTGCTTTTTGGACCGCGCTGACCACCACTGCAATTGCATCAATGGTGGAGCGTTTTGCTCTAAAGCTGGACTGCCGAGGAGGTAAGTCCCCAGCAGCATGAATTGTGTCAGTGAGTCTTCCCTTGATGAGTTTCTCTAGCACTTTGCCAGCAGTGTTTAACATGCATAACAGGCGATGAGTTTCTCTAGCACTTTGCCAGCAGTGTTTAGTATGCATAACGGGCGGTATGCAGACGGCGATCCGGGATTTCCCTTCCCCTTGCTGATCAGCACGAGCCTCGCCACCTTCCATCGTAACGGGAAAACCCCATCCCGTAGGCAAGCGTTGAATGTGCCGAGCAGCAAGTCAGGACAATGGTGATAGACGAGCTGCAAAACCTCAGCTGGAACACCATCTGCACCTGGAGCCTTCCTCGCTTTCAATGAAAGGATTGCCTCTTTCAGTTCCGGCTGTGTGAAGGGTGGACACTCGATTGTTCTTTCATTGTGGACAGCGTCAACACGGATGGGGTGGGCGGGAAAGAGTGCCCGCACTATCTTGTCCATCTTTTCCGCATCATGTATGCAAGGCGTCCGTAGGGCACCAAGCTTGCGCATAACTAGCTTGTAGCCAAGGCCCAACGGATCCTTGTTCACATTGTCCACTAGCTCTTGCCAGCAGCGAGCCTTGCTGGTGTTAATGAATTTGCGAAGGCATTTCCTGGCCGACTTATATGCTGCTACCGGGTTGCATGCCTCGTCACGGTTCCATGCCTGTTGAGCTTTACGCCGAAGCTTGTGACACTTCCTTCACATTTTAGCGGTTTCAGTCGACCACCAGTATACTGGAGGCTTGCCGTGCCGAGGTGTTCGACGGGACATAGAAGCGTTGCAAGCAGTCGTGATGATGCTCATAGTTGAGTTCACCACGTCTTGAGCTGCCAGTTCTTCCGTCCCCTGCGAATCTCCCTGCAGCGGGGCACCTGCTTTGAGCACCTCGACGAACCTCTCGACGTCCATCCTTCCATTTCTAGGATTCGTTTTCCCCGCGGATCTGTTTGATGCATGCCTTATTCGATTACTTTAGCGAGCATGTTGCCGTCTGCGTTCGAGACAGCGCCCTCCAAAGCATTAAGCTTGGCTTGGAAATATATCGATACGTTCAACGTAAGGTAGACACTAAAGCAGGTGGTCCCTGAGCACTGAATCCACAGGAAACCATCCCCCATATACATCTCTCCGCCTGGAAATCACTGTTCTGGAACCAGATGGCGGCAGTACCAGTTTCATCAGCATACCATGATGCAGAACTTTTGTCATGGTGTTTTTCGCTCAGCAGCAAAAAGTCGGCTCTCATTTCCCTCGCAAACTGTTCAAGCAGGTTTTGAGCGGTTGAACTGCGGTGTACGTTCAGCTGCAGGATACGGGTCATCGAAGTTCTGCCTTGACTTGGGCTTCCTGGAAAACTCGACATTTTCCTGATCCCAAGACATGCCCAAGATCCGGTCTTGAGTCACCATGCAAAGGATACATTTTCTTCTATGTCCCATTTCACCGCATTTGTAACATAGGGAACTCCTATCGGATCCTTTGCATACTTGCATAACGCTGTGACCATAGCCAAGGCATTTGAAACATTGAAGAGGCGCTGCTATTCGCCGTATCCTGCAGACGGCCCACCCTATTCTTACTGAGCCTTGATCCAGAAATTATTCGACGTCCTTTTCGGTCAAGTCAATGATGGCCATGCGTTGTCCCCTAAGTTTTCTTGTGTCTGCCTCGCTTTGATCCTACCCACGCTAGGGAACTCCCTTTTGATTGCCTCTGTAACATCGGCCGGGTCTCTTATTTCGATCGTTGCCACTGGCTCGAGCGAGGCTATAGTGCGCTTTTGCCGAGTACTTTCTTGAGTATTTGGGCCAACCGCGTTGGTTATACTGCTTTAAAGGCAGTGTTGGTGTCTTTGGCCCTTACATTTCCCAGGTAACCCGGTGGTTTAATGAGCAGTGCCTGCTGCCGGCGTCTTCGTTGGCGTTTTTTCTCTCCTATTTCGCATCAGGTTTTTCTCTTGTTGGACGTCGGTGCGAACTTTATTTTCTGGTACTTTTTGAAGGAGTTGCTTTGTGGCTTACTTCGCCTGTCTGAAACCCCTGATCTGCCGTTTCATGCCCATCAAGTGCCTCTTCCTTTCTTCTTCTATCCCGATCTCCTTCGATTGTGCTAGACGCCATTTTTTTATTGATGTTTGATGGTGGAGCTATCTGCGCGTGCCCTTTAGGCTAAGCCCTCAGCACTTCTTTAGCCTTCTGCTCTTATTTGTCCTTCTGGTCCTCTTTGGTCTTTAACCAGCTCTTTCGGTAATGCTCTATACAGTCTAGGAGCTCCTCTAGTTCAAGGAGCCCATTCTTTACACCTTTGCTGATTTTTGGCGAGTCGAATGCAGATTTTATTCTTTTTAGAATATCTCCCGCTTTCGGATTAGCCTTTCTTCTTGATGTCCCTGGACGGCAATTATACTTTGCAACCTCTTTTCTTGGGAGAGGTTATTGGCTTCCGTTTCCGAGCATAGTACTTCAGCCACATTTTCGACGGTGGCGATGAAATCACACAACGGCGCTTGATTTGTCTGGTCACTACTTTCTTTTCCTGTCGTGATAACTTAATAGGCTTCAGTATCGTTCGCTATAATTTCGGGATTTATCGCGAAGAATCACACAACTGCGCTTGATTTGTCTGGTCACTCCTTTCTTTTCCTGTCGTGATAACTTAATAGGTTTCAGGATCGTTCGTTATTATTTCTGGATTTAAGACCCCTTGCTTCGATCGCTTCGGCAGCAATCGCAGCAGTGTCCATGGAATTCTCGATGTTCTTTATATTTTTCCCCACCGTTCAAACATCTGGCGCGTCCTGCAGAATTTCCCGCTCTTGCTTTTTAGGACGTTGTGGCGTTCGCATCATTTTTTTTGCTGCGCCCGAACGCCGCAGGGATCTCAGTCTGGACAAGGCTGTCCGCTAATTCAGGTTTTTATCCGTCTTTACTGCCGTTGTTTTCATCGTCGTTTTTGTCGTCGGTAGTATTTTTTTTATCATTTCCTAAGTGTTTTTTGTTGAAATTGCTTCAGTTCGATTGTGCCCCCCTCGGAGCCACTACCTCCATTGTGTGTGTAGTCGCCTTTTTGGTCCCATGGTTATCTTTGCACAACAGGGAGGCCATGCGAGGGTTGGCACAACCCCTCTGGGGACATATGCTCAGAGCCAGACCAGCGCTAATCGGGAGTCCGTTTCAACCGAACCTACACCTTCAACCCAATGGTGCGAACTTCGAACGTACTCCTAGGCTTGCCAAGGTTTTACCGGTACAGAGACGCTATAATTGTTAAATTGGAGCCGTTCACGCACGAGTATCACCTCGATGCTACCTTGTAAAGCAACTAGGTCCAAACCATCATAAACGTTAGCCCAAAGCATTAATTCCAGTGCGTTGACGAAAGCGTAGTCCAGATTCAGTCAGGGTCGTTACCTGTCATCCCAGGAAGAACCTTACGGCGACCTCCATGTCCTCGGGTCCGTGGGGGCGGCGCTCCCCAAAGAATGCTAGCCTCCAAGAGTATTCCTGTCGACCGGCATTCCCCCTGCAGGGGAATTGTAGTTTGCGTAGCTTTACGCATGCGTGTACAGATGATTATATAACTATACTCGTACAACTCGTCGTTGTAACGAAGTCTCCACTCTGCGCCATGCTTTACTGTGCCATATATCCCCCTGAGTACTTTTGACATTCCGTTGGTACATTCTGAAGTTTATTTTCATTCTACTATTCTCTTGATTCCTCGGCGGAAACATGATGATCTTCAGCTTGCATCCTTTTCCACATCTTATTTTCTTTAAAAAAAAAACGCATAATTTCGATATTGTCTAACCTGTGATTATGTAACTTTCTTTCCACTTTATCTTTATAAATTTCTTTCTATTTTATTTACGTAGCCGTCTTTTTATTTTATAATTGGATTATTCTGTTAAATAATGAATAAACAAATAAAATTAGTGTTAATGCCCGTCCACACGATCAGTGGCGTTAGACTTAAGTGAAAATTTTATTTTACAAATCGTATTTGCAAGGGTGGATAATTAATTTCGTCACCTTATGTGATTAATATTGTTTGACTTAGTTGCTAAAATCATAGATGCATGCATGTCTCATGTGGCCACATTTTGCATCGCCACAGACGCGGGTGTCAGCAGTTTCGCGTGATGTTCGGATCATTTTGTTGACTTATACGCGTCAGCGAAACGATCGGAAGACACAAACACCACATTTGCATGCATGATGTGGCCGCATGAACGCATTGCAATGCGAAACCAAAGTTCCTTTCCCGTACCAGACGCGGGCGTCAGCGGTTTCCGGGCATGGAATGCTTGTGGACGCTCAAGCGTCAGCATTTTCGTGCGTGGGAACTGCTGGCGCCTTTTGCTCGGTGTGGGAAGGCAATCATCAGTCGTCATCAGGTCGTCGCGTTTTATTGACTGAAATCGTATGTGATTTACTCCGCTGCACGTTCTTTCAAAATTTCTCATAACATTTATTTCATAATTCATTGTATTTAATAAATATAGAAAGCAATAAATTTTGTAACGGCTAAAGTATTCATTTTCATTAAAATATTACAATTAATAGTAATTGACACGCTCGGTACTGAACTACCCAAAAAGCAACGTGCAATATTGAATAGTGAAATATTAATTGAATTAAACTCAAATTATTTTGAAAGATTGCTGTTGGGAAAAATAAGTGACAGGAAGAGGCCAGGACAAAAGAGTCCTGGAGCAAACAGTTAGGATAATGCCTGCTAACTTCTTTTTTGGCTCCTCACTCACTAGGATTTGCAGTGCCTGCGGCCGTTACATCCTCGCCACGATTTCGCCGATTTAACCTTAACAGTTTATCTTTTTGTTAATGTACGGGAAAAGACATTGATACCAGGATTCGGGCCAAAGAACGCTGGTGCCCCGCATATCTCAATATCTTCTGTTTCGTGAATGCCCATTACACTGGAGAACTAGGTATTATACTGCTAGTGAACTTTTCTTTAGTCTATTCATCCAAGATATTAGCTTGCAAAATGTATCCTCTGGTGAACAATCCATTGAATGTAGCGTACATTAATATTTCTGAGAAGTTTCCAAATGTGTAGTGCTCATATAAACCAATGACTAGAGAGCTTGCAGCAGTTTCTGTGAAGTTTTTGCAGGTCGGCGCATAATAACCCTAGTCATGATTTAGTACATCTACTATCCTCGTTCACCAGTAAGATATTTTCTATGGACATAGTCAGTGTACATAAGGAAGAATTGAATTACGACTCGAGATCTTTTTAAAGGTTTGTTAGATATAAGTTGGGACCCCCAGATTCCGCCTTATCGCGAAGAATCTGAATGTTCCGCCCATTGCTGATTGGGACCTAAACATAGCTATCTCTGCTAGAACACACACGTGGAGGCTAACGCACTTCCTCTTATTTTACTTGCACTCTGCTAAGCAGTCTGAAGAAATGCCTTTTTTGAACACTTTAGGTGTACTTTCTAGAAATACTTGTCCAATATAACAAATTTAGATTCCTCTAACATTTATAAAACTAAACCTCCCTTGTGTCCACACTAATCTATTATCTAATTCTTTCAATTTTTGCAGAAAAGCAGAAGAAGAAAAGCGTCAAAAAGAAATCGAAGAAGAAATCATTAAACAAAAAGAAGCTAAAAAGGAACTCAAAGAGGTACTACGGAGACGAAAACAGGAGAAAAAGGCTCCTGAAAAGACTGAGGAGGAGTTGGCTGGTTACTCTCGTTTAAAGATACGCGAAGCAGGAGATGGCGATGCGGTTCGACCTGTTAAGTCTACCAAGGTAGAACTTAAATTCGATGTGAAGCGACCATTGGTTTATGAATCAATGAAATTTTTTTCATTCTATAGGTAACCTTAAGTGGTGGATTTTGGTCGGATGAAGACCTCCTTGACCTTGTTCGATTGGTTAAAAAGTATCCCGCTGGAACAGCAGACCGCTGGGAGGTAATTGCTGAACAGATGAGTCGCAATGTGGCTGAGGTAACTTTTATGGCGGCTAAACTCAAGGAAAACGGCTACCGAGTTCCTGGCCATACTGATAGTGTAGCCGAACATATCGTACAGGAAGCTGAAACTATTAAAAAGGAAAAAGTGAAAACTAAGAAACCAGCAGCGGCATCTGCGAATGTTGCTCCAGAATCCAACTGGACACAGGAGCAGCAACAAGCTCTCGAAGCAGCCATAACGAAATATCCTAAAGCAAGTTCAGGCGATCGGTGGACTAAAATTGCAAATAACGTACCAGGAAAGACACGTGAAGAATGTCTGCAACGGTACAAATATCTTGTGGAATTGGTAAAATCACAGCGTGAAGCAAAGAAATCCGAATCGGAAGCAAATCAACAGTTGTCTGCTGATGATGCCATAGATAATGGAGATCAAGAAGCAGACACGAAAGCGGAAGAATCGATTGCAACTGCTGCAAACGATGAAGCGAGTCAGGCGGAGGAAGTAGATGATATGCAAGAAGAATTACCAGAACCCGTGAAAAACAAAGGTAAAAGGCGAAATAAGAGGAAGGAACGAAAAAAACGTATGGAGTTTTCTAGCGACGAAGACGATTACTCTGATTGAATTTCGAATGGTTGATATAATTATTGTTTTGTTACACAAAAAATATGTGAGCGGTGTAATAATAAAGACTAATAGATAATTTTTGTGTAGTTTTGCGTATTTCAGTTCTTCTAATTCTCCATATTCGTAAGTGAAATGACTGCGAATGCAAGAAAATGAACGCCTTCGATTGCTTTATTTCAATTGTAGGTTGCCTCTCCGTTTAACTGATAATGGTCACAATAGTTAATTAATATTCCAATAATTATTTGACAATACAGTTTGTAACCTATTTATGGCAACAAACTAGCAATGTCTGATCGTAATGGAATGTGTATAAATTTCTCACAATCCCCATTTAAAGGTCATAGGAAATGTACTCAACTATCTTTGGTTTTCGTCTCATTAAGCAATTATATTCCATCATCAGCTGTATATGTTGAGATTGGCTTATATAAATTTCTGCAGATTCAAATAAAAATTTATTTTGTCATACAATCACACAAATATTACTTCCTCGTATTGAATACTTCGATTTTCAAAAGATAATTGACATGAGAAAAAAAAATAAAAGCTTGAAATTGAAAGTCAATTGGAGGTGATCAAGAGATGACCGGTTGCGTTGGCAGAAGCATGTCATTGTGATGGCTGTTGAGCACATATGTACGAGCATAAACCGCGGACGGACTAATGACCGGCAAATTTAAAAAATCAAATGTAAAAAAGGCGCTTCAAAACTTGATTCTAGAATCTCGACATCCTGAAACAAGATCTCACTAAAAGTGTTGTGTTAATTTTGTTTTGGAGATTTAAATGAGATATTGGGTTTTGTGGTGCTGAAGTGGATTTTCGAGTACGTTGGAGAGTTGAAAAGATTTTATTCGGGACTCTTCTTTCTATTGAGGGTATGCTTTGCAATTTCAGAATATAAATTTTCGCCATCATTGAAAATAAAGGAACCTGCTGCTTCATTCCAGTTTTGTCTTCATATAGAGTCACTTTTCTATGAATAAATTAAAATATTGTAAAGATTATAACACATGGTTCAGAATGTCCCACTCCTAATTTTTAAATTGGTTTATTTTTTAATCTAAACAAGGAACGATGTTATTGTCGTATATCTGCACTAGGAAAAATTAAATCAGACTTTGTGTTGCTCCCTCCGAAATGCTTTAGGTAAAAATCACAGTATAGTTCTTTTCTTTCCATGAACTCGAACAAATGCATAATCGTGAGAAAATTAACCAGATGAATAATTGCGGATCATGGTGTAGGTATCATTGGGTCGAATAAATGAAGCGGAAAAAGAAAAGATCATGCCTTCAAATTGAAAAAAAGCAGAAAATTAAGATGATTTGGAAAAAATGCTGGAAACTGGACAGTCAATTCAAGACCGTGGAAAAGGAGCATTCATTGGATTGAGATGTATTGTATTCAGACATTGTAAATGTAAAATTATGCTTATTTTTAAGCGGGTGGAAGTGAAAAACAAAGAGGTCATGTATATATTCTTCTTCGTACCACTAGAGCCCCTCTCGGGCCTTCGCTTCCTGCAAAAAGACCTTCAACTGTCTCGGTTCACTGATCGCATCCTCCAATTTTGCAAGTCGAGCAGCAATGAACTGTCTTCGTCGACTGAGTAAGACCAGCGAATACGTTTTTTGGGTATCCATTTTGCGTCCATACGATTCACGTGGCCAGTCCATTGTAGCTTCCGCAGTCTTACAATCGTTGAGATCTCCGGCTCGTCAAAAATTTCATACTGATCATGGTCTCTAGCAAGGAGGGCAACATTTATCACGCCTGCAGTAACTCTCACCACGGAATCACAGATGGTTGGGTAGGAAGATGCAATCCTCAGTGCTCCTCTTCTCTGTACCTGTGCCAGGCGTTTTCGGTATGCCTCCTCACTGAGAGCGTCAACCCATATTTCTGCTACATACAGTAGAACTGACCCTACAGCACTTATCGAGAGGCGTCTTCTTGATGGGTTGGGTCCCCCTACGTTGGCCATAAGTTGACTCAGAGTCGATACTCCCGAAGCAGCCTTCTCAGCCGTTGGTCTGATTTGCTTAAAGTAACTCATCTTTGAGTCGAGCAGTAGCCCCAGGTACTTCACCGCTGGCTTCGATTCAATTAGTATGTCTCGAATATTGATCATTCTTACTCTAGATATTCTTTTTTTGTCAAGATGATCACTTCGATTTTCTCCAGTGCTAAACTGAGCCCACGAGCAGTCATCCAGTCTCTCAATCTTCTAGGTTGTGCTTGTTCAACGGTGCGTCCAACGACTTGAGCCCCAACATCATCCACATCGGCGATCAAGCGTGACTCATCTGGCATCCCCAGTCTCAGTAGCCCGTCGTAAGACACGTTCCATAGGTCTGGGCCTAGGATACATCCTTGGGAAATACCCAATGTAACTTCCATCCTTCGTTGGCTCCGTGTCGGATCGGAAAACAGGCTTCGGTTCTTCAGGTAGTTCTTCAGATGCTGCATTAGATATTCTGGAACTTGAAAAGGAGTTTTCCAGCGTATCCAGAATATCTACCCATCTAGCGGAGTTGAAGGCCTTCCTAACGTCGAGTGCCACCAACAAGACGATCCGTCGCTTGGTGCGACTATATGCCTCTGCCTTTTGGACCGCGCTCACCAGCTATGCAATCGCATCAATGGTGGAGCGTTTTGCTCTAAAGCTGGACTGCCGAGGAGAAAAATCCATAGCTGTACGATTTGTGTCAGTGAGTCTTCCCCTGATGAGTTTCTCTATCACTTTCTCAGCAGTGTCTAGCAAGCACAACGGGCGGTATGTAGACGGCGATCCGGGATTTTGTATTAATTGAGCAGTTATACATACAAGCAAACTGCTCGAAAACCTTCCTATCCTACACTTGTGATTTCATGTGGCAGATTTAAAAAAATTACTAATTGGTTGCACTCATAATCATCACTTGTACAATAGTTTTCTTTCTTATTATTATTATTAAATGTAATTCTATATCAATTTTCTTTTATATTAAATGTAAAATTTTTCTTTATCAATTTACCTTTAAGTTAAATGTAATTTTATATCAATTTTCCTTTATATTAAATTTAAACGTTTTCCTTTAATTAAATTTTCCATGAAATTTAATTTTTATTATTATTTAAAAAAATCCTATTCATTTTTCTTTACTTCGTTCAAAGTTAGTTCATTTAGTACAATTTAAATCCGCCACATAAAATTAGCAGTGTAGGAAACGTTGATCGGGTACGCCGAAGCGGTGTACTAGATTCGGAAAATCTAGTGGAGGGACGTCAAAAAGACAGCACAAAGAGGAGGGAGAAAAATGGCTGCTCGTGGATAATCTTTCCTCAACTGGTGACGATGAATTGTGTGTGTTTTCATTTATTATTATTTTTTGTGCTTTCTGTGAACGTATTCCTGTTTGAAAGGCTTTCGGCTGCGTGAGAACGAGACGCAAAGGTCGTCAGGCTACACTTTGTATCAAGTTTACGCACGGCCTAAGGTACCGGCATTCGTGAAAAGTTCACTAGTTAATCCGTTTGGTCAGGTTGTATTCACAACTGGTGGTGGATCGTTCGGAAACCCGAGATAAGGATACGTGGCTCGAAAAATCGCAAAGCTGCCGTCAGGACACTGAAAGGTAGCACATGGTGAAATTTTTCATCGTGGTGAAAAGAAGGTCATAGACTCGTTAGTGATTGCCCAGGTATGTGCATATTGTAATGTTTTGGGGGCTTGTATATCATGTCGATTTCCCAGCCAGCAGCCAAATTCATCGGTGCTGGTGCCACCACAGTAGGAGTCGCTGGTTCTGGTGCTGGTATCGGAACAGTATTCGGTTCCCTGATCATCGGCTACACAAGGAATTCATTCCTCAAGCAACAGTTGTTCTCATACGCTATCTTGGGTTTCGCCTTGTCTGAAGCTATAGGACTGTTCTATCGTATGATGGCCTTCTTGTTGCTCTTCGCTTTCTAAAAGGTTTTCGAAGCCTTTTAATGTAACATAGGATTAATACTAATTACCGTCTTCAGGTGCAAAAAAACCAGAAACCCAACAACAGCAACAACGCATATTGTTACTACTGTTGTTCCAATCGGACGTCATTCAACCCATATATGTCATAGTTGCAACGCAGAAATTGAAACATCCTCGCGTACAGAACCAGGACATATCGCTTATATGTCAGGATTTGTTATAGCTTTGCTAGGATGCTGGCTGGGTTGCTGTTTAATTCCTTGGTGCGTTGACGAATGTATGGATGCACATCATACTTGTCCGAATTGCAAAGCGTATCTAGGCCGTTATAGACGATAAAGCGGCGGTGGCGGCGATGACGACGAGATCTAAATAAAAAGTGTAATCGGCTCAAAAGGTTTGCAAAATACAGTGAGTTTGCAAAATACAGTGAGTAAAGTCAATAACCTATAATAAACTCATTTTGTAAAGAAACCGCTTTTGAAAAATATTACTAATGGAGTATAATTCACATCTGCATTTAAATTTGGTAGAGGTGTAGGTTTATTTCGCTCACAAGCGCTTCTCCTGAACAGAAAATACCTACCTTTTTATTTCGTTTCAATCGCTTACCTTCAGTTGAAATTATATCCACCTGGGAAAAGAGCATTTACATATGGCGCACTTGCAGCAAAAGTTTTTGAAATTGGCGTAAATCCTTTTCTCCAGTTCATAGTTACTCATTATAAGTACTTCACACAGAGAAAGAGAACTTAAACTTACTGAAAAGATTAAAGTAAGGTGAATAAAGTCAGCAAAACGCATACAAAATGAATCCGCAATGGAAAATATTACATTCATCTTTTTTTAAATACGCAAAATGAATACAATTAAACAATACAGAGTATTCATTAAAGTAGTTTAGCACAAAATTTGCATTTGCTAGAAAGCTTACACTACTGAAGCAAAAGAGAACATTTACAAGCCAAGAGTATATAAGATAAAAGCAGATCGAAATTTTATTCATTATACGAATTATTAACAATTGAATTTTGTAAATGAACGTAGCATTACTCAAGCAGCCAAGCAGCTGTTAAAAATAAAGAATTGTAGAAATAAAATGGAGTATTAAAGCGGAAACATCGGTCTTTCCATTCGCTCTACCTGACCGGGTATAGGTCCCGCATCGATGGCAGGCTCTTTCGTTGATATGGGCTAGCCATCGGGTGCGCTCCACCGGTTTTGTCGCTTAACAGGGGCTCTTGCCGGGTAGAGTGGCCTCCCGTTTGCGTGCCCTTTTATGATATAGGGTTATGTGATTTCATTGCATAACTCTATAGCATAAATTGGTTACGTTTGTGCTTCTCCCTTGAGGGGAAGAGTCATACAAAGTGCTTTCGTATGAGCTTTTCTCTCAAATGAGAAACACATGACCACGTCTACGTTTGGATCTTGATCCGGTTGGGAGGGTGCGAGGGGGCACCACCTCGATCTGGATGCCCCACTTTTATTTGTGGGCCATAAGAATCGTCGGGTAATGACGAAGTCCCCTTAAGTCCGTCTGTCTTCCCCAGGTCCAGTTTGTCCTTTTTCGTCTGCAATCTCCAACCCTTAGTTGGTTACCTCCTTTTTTCGGCTTCTGTCGACCTCTTTGGACCCAGGAAATCATGAATGCGAAATTCTTTTTATAGTGGGTCCTTGTGCTGGGGGAAGAACCCGCCCCACGTCCCCAGACAAGGCATCCAGGTGAACTTTATTTTCAGGCACTTTGCGGTTTTCTTCACTCCTATTGTCAGCACTGACTGGAAACCTTGACCTGGCATTCTACGCCCATCGAGTGCCTCTTCCTTCCTTCTTTCATCCCGATCTCCTTCGATTGGGCAGGATGTCATTATTTTATTGATTTTTTATGTAGGAGCTATCTGCGCGTGCTCTTTAGGCTTAGCTCTCAGCGCTTTTTTAGCTTCCTGCTCTTCGTTGGCCTTCTGGTCCTCTTTGGCCTTTAACCAGCTCCTCCGGTAATGCCTTATGCGGTCTAGGAGCTCTTCTTCTTCAATCTTTACTCCTTTGCTCATTTATGGCGAGTTGCATGTATATTTGATTCTTTTTAGAACATCTCCCGCTTTCGGATTAGTCTTTCTTCTTCATTTCGCTGGACGGCAATTGTACTTTCTTAGGAGACGTTATCCGGTTCCGTTTCCGAGTACAGTACTTTCGCCACATTTTCGACGTTGGTGATGAAATCACACAACGGCGCTTTATTTGCTTTATTTTTCTGCCGTAATCTCTTTGTAGACTACAGGATGGCTCGTTATTATTTTGTGATTTACAACCTTTGCTTCGGTTGCTTCGGTAGTGATCGCAGCAGTAACCATCGAATCCTCGACGTTCTTTATATTTTCCCCACCGCTCGTTTACATCACTGTTTTGCTGCGCCCGAATGCCTTAGGTATCTCAGTCTGGACAAGACTGCCTGTTGGTCTCCGTTTTTCGTCCGTCTTCACTGTTATTGTATTCATCGTCATTTTTGTCATCTTTAGCACCGCTCCCGATGTCATCGTGGCTGCAGCCGCTGGTTGCGTCGTCATTGTTGTTATTTTTACTTTCTTTTTTTTGTATTTTTTATGGTTTTTATTTGCTCCAGTTTGATTGGGTCCCCCCTCGGAGCTGCTATCTCCGTTCGTGTGTGTAGTCGCGTTTTTGGTCCCATGGTTATCTTTGCAGAGCAGGGAGGTTATCCGAGGGTTGGCAACATAGATGTCAGAGAGAATGGATACGAAATGCATCGAGAGAATTGAAGCACTTTATGATGTAGCGTGAAGTTGGCGCGTTATTAGCTGTTGATTCAAATTTCAAATAAATTTGACGAGACGTCTCCCACTAATTTTCGCATCTTGAACTAAATCAATTTTCCGTCCAGGTATACTAACTTGAACGATATAATAGATTGAACATGACTTACCCTATGAAGGATACGTCCCTAACATGCTTCCTATCGCTGTTTTTACAATCCCACACACATCACTACATTTTTCATTTTCCGACACAAAAAAACTCGCGATCCGTAACAAACTTTTCAGTTTGATTAATTTGCAACGCTTTTGCTCTAGATTCAACACGGTTTATCTTAAAAAATTGTTTTGTGTACAATTTCAAATTCAACTTGATGAAATGTTTCCCATTAATGTTGAATTTTCACAAATCATATGTTTTCAATCATATGGTTGATATTTCGTTGAGAATTCGGGGGTTAAAGTACAAGAGAAGTGGGATTTTCATGAGAGCAACTAGAGAGCCACTTGAGTGCGTGGATGCTTTAGCGGCGCGAAAGGCGGGAGGATTTCAATTCGTATGGGAGAGGAAGGCATGCATGTAGTAAACGTCCTTCACTCACGTATGGATGAACACGGAGAGAAAAATGTGTAATGATTTTTACAAAATGAAGCAATAATATTGCTTACACGTTATATTTCCTACATTTCAGTGAAATTTACCACCAATTCCTAATTTCGTAATAAAACTTATCAGAGATGTAATCATTATAATTGCGATTGTAAAATCCTTAATTCATTGTACTGTAGTGATTGAAATCATTGCACGCAGTTTCTTTTAAAATCTAATATTTGTAGTAATTCTTACAACTCAATCCAATGAAAACAAAAAATTCACTTGACGGTTGTGAAATTCATTTCATGTGTAGTCAAATGTTTCTAAGCAATGGTGAAATTCATTTCATATGTAGTCAAATGTTCCTATGCAGTAATGAAATTCATTTCATATGCTGTAAAATGTTCCTGCGCAGTGACGCTTCTTTCTTGAACGGATCGTTTTATGCTGTGTAGTTCGTAGTTCGTGTATTAGTAGTTGATAGTGACACCGGTGTTGATAAATAATAGAACGCGTTACCTAATTGTCTTGCAAGGACCCATTGAAATGTAAGTATAGGTGTATATTTAGCCCTTTTAAATTCACTAATTTACCTACATTTGATAATAAGTCAAGGCCCAAGAAATGGAGCAAGTGCAAGAATCTTTGGTTAGTCCTGAAACAGTGTCAAGTATAATTTATGTTCTACAATCGGAAAGTGATCTTTCGGATACAGATAAATTGCTTGGTGAATGGGGCTTATTCGAACTGCAAAGTATATTCCAAGGTTGTCATTCGTACCTTAGCAATTTTTCAAGTTGTGTTCTAACTTTTTAACTGTAGAATACAAAATTGATCGACAATGTCTGATAGACATAACAAATTCTGATATTGATGTGTTGATTCCAAAGGATCTACTTCATTTACGAATAAAATTTAAAGCAAAATTACAACAGTGGAGGATATCAGAGGTGAGATTTTTCTTCTTTCAAACTGTTACTAAACTGAGCCTGAAATATAGGGATATTGTTCGGCTTCTATTGCGGATACTCTGAGCTTGAACTCAAGTTTTCAAAGTGAAGTTTCCAAATGGGTTGAAAATGAATCATTTTCATCATCCTCTCCTGGATCTCCAAGTAGCTCCTGTTCAAATGTTCGAAAAATCGACAATTTGGTAAGTTAAATGTTAATAGCAATTTAGTTTTTGATTTAATTTTGTTGCATAAGGATGTTCAGCAAGTATTGTTTACGGATAGTAAAGGAAAACTGCTGCTTTTAGAAGCTAATGAAAACAAGCCATTTTCTTCTTCGCAGAGGAAAACCCTAGTATCTACAATATATTAGTTGACTTCTGCATAGATCAAAATATTTCTTTAGGGACTGAGCTATGTGAAGTTTTAGCTGCCAAAATTCAACAACTTTTCCCACTGGAATCAATGGTCTGTCAAATAAAGCTGCCCACGTTGCAAACTTATATTATTTTCAAAACTCAACAGGAAAGTTATTTTATAAAAGCTGGATCGGCGGGAAGAGCTCGAGGGCCTTTATACAGTAGTTACAACAACAGCATGAAATATCTCCGAAAGCAAGGAATTCTGAAGAGAGTATTCAAAAAGCCTGAAAAGAAGATTTCAGAAGTGAAACTACCAACAGAAACTTCTCAATCAATTGACTGTTAGTTTTTGAAATACCTTTTTGGTAATCCAATTCAAAGTAAAATCTTTTCAGATCTGAATTTGAAAAACTGGCTACGGTTTAACATAGAACCATGGGAGGTAGTTGAGATAAAGTGGATTGATTCTTATGCAGGAAGGCGATCAGATATTCTATTAAAACCAATGATAGACATATTCAAAGAATGGCCCCTCTTGACACAATCTAGAGCCTTGCGTTTGGTATGAATATAAATAAAAAATCCTTTTTTTATATATTTTATTTAAAAATTAAATAGTATATGCGTATGCTTTGAAGAGTATATACTTTTGCTTATGCTAATATTTCTTCTTCATTTAAATTCTCATTGTTTCGTTTTTAGATCGAATTAGATTTTGTAAGCTTTTTTGGAGAGACTTGCTCACTATCACTCCGGACAAAATGGATAGCGTTCTGTACTAAAATATATAGTATTGCTGCAAACGAGCAGCATTCAAGAGTCAGAGAAATCTCAGAAAAAGTTAAAACCGATGACATTAATAAAGGTAAATAGTTTCATGTGCGTTGAAAAAAACTGACTTGGTTTTGTTTAGATCCAAACGATTGCTTAACATTCGAGATCCTGCATTACTTACTACCATCAGCTAAAAAAATCAAGCTGAAGGACACCAATGAGGCAAAGGATAGGTATTGGCACACTTCAGTGAAAGATTCGATTGATAGTTGTATTGTCAATGTCAACAATCAAGCTGATATTTTAGTGGCTTATAGGAAGTTAGGTGATAAGTATCACACTTTAGGTGTGCGGCTGCAACCACTAATAGTTACTTGTGAATCACAATTTTATATTGTAGTTGACAATATAGTCCATAAAGTAGAGTCATTTTTATCATCCTTGGATAATTTGTTCAAATTATTTTATGTGCTAAACATCGAATATCCTCAACAAAGCATTAATGTTTGGTACTTTATCCAAGAATATTTTTATGGGATCAAACTAGAAAACACTTCATCAAACGTTAATGGTTTGTTGAATTCATTCAAGTTTTGAAAGATTCGCTATGTTGACGCTAACTTGTTTTATTTGCAATGAAAAATTCTGTTTCATACGAAGCTATACCAGTCACTTTAAAAATTTTCACAAACACGATTTAATTTTAAATTATGACTGCACGCAAGGCAACTGTCCCCAAAAATTTTCTTGCTTCAATAAATTGAAACGTCATATTGTCAATGTTCATTTAAAAGGAAATAAACCAGATACATACGAATCTCCACAAAAAAAGAAGAACATCTCAAAAACTTCTGACCAAAATTTTGATAAAGCAGTAAGAATAGAGATAATGCCAAAAAATGCTGATAATAATTCGATGCAAATGACCGTAAATGATATTTCTGCTCCCATTAAAATTCCAGTTTGTACTTCAAAAGAAAATTACTCAAATGACTTGAATTCTTTTTTCTTGAGTTTTGTATTAAAATTGATAGATACGAATAATTTAAATAGAAAAGTAGCATTTCGGATATTGCATGATATCAAAATGTATCTTTTCGATCCGATCATAGAATTAGCTAAACATTCGACCGCTTCAAATGCTTTAGAAATATTCACAGCTTTTCTAAAAGTAAATCTAGACAACATGAACACTGAATACAAATTGATTAAACTATTAGAAACTAAAAATCTTATGAAAATGCTCCAAAACATTACAATCTCTACGGAAATGCAAACCACAATGAAAAACGGCATTCCTTCATTGAATTATTCGAATGTCAAGGCAACTCTTTTGTCAATACTTCTCATAATTACGAACTTTTTTAATCGGCAAAATTTACTTCAGGAAACCGTTCAAATTACTCAAAATTGTGCAATAAATGAAAAAGATATTGATAACTTTGCTTCTGGAGCAATTTGGAAAGATATACACTTTCACTTATCAAGAGAAAATAAGATTGCTATCCCATATTTTTTATATTATGACGACTTTGATCCTGGAAACATATTGGGTTCCCACTCATCTGCCAATTCAATTTCCGCGTTTTATTTGAACTTTCCTACAATTCCACGTCATAAATTTTCCTTACTACAGAGCATTTTACCTGTAATGTTAATGAATGCAAAGTATATGAAAAAGTATGAGGATATTCTCCAAAGCCTTCTAAATATTTTGTTAGACTTAGAATTAAATGGATTGACATTTTCTGTTAATGGATCTGATACTAAAATTTATTTTATACTCGGCCTTATTATTGATGATAACTTGGGCATCAACTCAATTCTCGGATTTTCTCGCTCATTTTCTGCAGTATACTACTGCCGCATATGTAAATGTTCAAAATCAGAAACTCAATATTTATCAACTGAGATGAAAGAAAAGCTGCGTAACATAGAAAACTATACTGAAGACCTATTAACGAATAACTTCCAAAGTACCGGAGTGTCTACGCCCTGCGTATTTAACAATTTACCATCCTTCCACGCTGCAAGCAATTACAGTGTTGATATAATGCATGATTTATTTGAAGGGCTCGTTAAGAATGATATGTATTTTATAATTTCAAACTTCATAATCGACAAAAAGTATTTTACTTTGGCAGACCTTAATGATAGAAAACAGCTATTTGATTATGGATCTATAGATTCTGGATGTATTTCACCTCCTATCAAAGTAGAAGCGATTCATAATAGTTTAAAAATGTCAGCTAGCGAATTAATGTGCTTTGTTCACTTTTTCGGGCTCATGCTGGGTGACTTTGTTCCACCAACCGATGAAGTATGGCCTTACTTTCTGAATTTGCAGAACTTAATTGAAATAACTATGAAATCAAGATTTTCTTCATGTGACTTGATACACCTTGATGCAACTATTAAATATCATAATGAAAAGTTTTGTTCATTGTTTAAGCTTCCTTTGAAGCCAAAAGCTCATTTTCTTACTCATTATTCTACAGTTATAAAAAAATCTGGCCCGTTGAAATTGATGTGGAGTATGAGGAATGAAAGCAAACACAAAGAATTAAAGCAATATTTTACAAACAATTCCTCTCGAATCAATTCTTGCTATTCTCTTGCAATAAAAATTTCTTTAAAATTAGTTTACTTATTTTTGCAAGGTGATACCAAAGATATTTTACTCTTTGTAAAGAAAAAATCAAAGTCTTCTAACAAAATTAACTATTCTGATAAGTTGCAAGATTTTAATATAAATTTTGAAAATGCAATATTAGCTACTGAAATAGAATACAAAGGTACTGTTTACAAAAGTAATTATTTTCTTATGAAATCAAAAAGAGATAATATTATTTACAAAATTATTGAATTTGTTGTGTATCTAGATAAGGCGATAATAATTGCTGAAAAGTGTGCGATACTTTTCGATAACCATTTGAATTCTTATAAAATTAAGGAAACTACTACTAATTGTTTAAGTTTTAATAATAGAAGCGAATTTGACTACTTTCCTGCCTTACCACATTCATTGAATAAAGAATATTATATACGTTTCAAAGAAATATGAAATGTAAAGCTAACATGAAGACGAAAATAAATTCTTTTAAAGCAATGTTTCGCAAACTTTTACTACTATCATTCTTCAATGGCACATTTGGTTATTTTTATAGCATTGCAATGAAATCTCGCTCAGTATCTTTCATTGAAATGTAATAAATTCACATTAGTGCGTGGTATCATTCATTGCATTTGTTGTGAATAATATTGCTCTCCTATGTAAAAATCATCGTAATTGTAATACTAAATAACAACACGAAATGATGAACTTCCCGACATAGGAAGGTGAATTTTACTACAGTGGTTGTAAGCATTATCATATTATGGGATGAGAATATTCATTAACGAATAATAAAAATTACAACACTTCAATGACCGATTTAACTTCTGTGCTAATACTTATTACAACAACTGCAATGGGGTCAAATATTATTGTAATTGCAATGCAATCCATTACAATTTTCATACCGTTCACTACATTTTTTCTCTCCGTGAAAATAAGCTCATTTCGCGTCCATTATTTTATGTCTTTGGTTGGCACACGCCCTTATGGAGACCAGCGCTAATCGGGAATCCGTCTCAACCGAACCTAAACTACCAGCCCAATGGTGCGAACTTCGAACGTACTCCGAGGCCGGCCAAGGTGTTACCGGGACAGAGACGCTATGATAGTTGAATCGGCGCTACCGTGCAAAGCATCTAGGTCCAAACCATCATATCCGTCAGACCAAAGCATCAATTCCAGTTGGTTGTCGAAAAAGTAGTTCAGACTCAGTCAGGGTTCTTACCTGTTATCCCAGGAGGGAACCTCACGGCACCACCCATATCCTCGGGTCTGTGGGGGCCGCGCTCCCCAATGAATGCTAGCCTCCAAGAGTGCTCTTGTCGACCGGCATTCCCCCTACGGGAATTTCCTTTTTTCACATTTTTTGTTGGGGGGAAAGTCACGGAAGTAGGTGTTTACAAATACAAGGCCAACAAATATCTTAGAATTAAAAATTAGATAAACTTTGAATTTTACATATAAAATCAAAAAGGGATCCTTAAATTGATCCTAGACTCTTTGGTATTAGGTGTACGGGCCCTGAAACTTTCACAATAATCGAGCCATAAACAACTAAGTTGCAGCCGATTGAAAATTTAACAATTGCAACAGCAACACATGATACTCTGGAGATACAACTTTTCAAAGGATCTAGACACTACCTTTACATCGGAATTTTGATGAACATTTTAGAAATGGTTTGTAACATTTGTATGTCATCATTGCTACTCAAACAATCAGGCGAATACACTGAAAATACAATGGCGGCGAATAAATACATAACATCCATATTTGAACTTTTTGGAAGTCAATTTATACAATTATTTATGAGTCAAGTCTTGATATTCAAATGACGTTGTTTCAGTTACTAACTGGTTTACAAAACTCTTCTGGTAGGAGCACGCCCCTGGTACTTCGAATTGTTTTTATTTTCAACACGAGTTTAATCAAACATTACGTTTGCTTGTTAAAAGCATGAATATCGTTTGAATTGAAATTGAGACGAAATCACTTTCTTTTGTGCAAACATGCAAATATATGCATATTGGATTGCCATGACAAGATGTTCGTGTAGACATACTGCGAGTTAAGTATATTGTGCACCTACGTGTTACCGTTGGCGAGATTAGTATAACAATCATCGCGTGTTTTTGATTCGATCATTCGAGTTTTTCACACATAGCTACCGGTTAAATAGTTGAGAATTGGAGTAATCGTGATTGTGGTACATACTTTCGTTACAGCTTTGAAAATTTGAATTGAAAAAGAGAAAATTGCTTGTGATAATTGAAATGTGGTAACATACGAGTAAACGCCTAAAATCATTGAAATTCTAAGTAATGGTATTACTAGTTCAAATGTCATACATATTTCTTATTCATGTTGGGAAAGCTTTATATTAGTAAGGCAGGGACCTGAAGCACATATAAACTTTGGGCGTTTGTGAAAAGTTTACTTGAAAACAACTCATAATCCACGAGTATTTAACGTACTCATTGTTCAATTTTTGGTTGGAATATGCGAATACATGAAAAATAGATTTCCCAATTTGATTTTACTGGTTGAGTGAATTATTTTGTTGAAATTTCAAGTGTCTGGCAAGCACATAACTTTCTCATAAGAATCATCGTCACCTTTAAAATGCTCAATTTAGACTGTATTGACTTTCCTAGAATTAAAGTTAAAAACAAGTTGGGTAAACAGAATTTCGCTCATTTCTGAAGGGTTTCGTACTTAGCCTACGATATGCGGATATGTAGAATGATTTAATTTAAGAGTAATTTTTATGACATGCACAATATATATATCCTTGCTTTAAAAGACCTTTATTTTGATCAGCCAACATTTTGTTCTATTATTGCGAAAATCATTGACTGACATCAATCTTAAATGAATTTTTGTTATTCATCTTACTTGAAAATTTGGAGAAGACCCAATCGAAAGTGTAGTATCTGGTTCAATGGAAAGCCCATGTAGTAGAAAAATTGCATATGATTGTTGTAATTGGAGGAAATTCAAATGTATATAACTTATGTAAATTTTATTGAAAAGTATAAAATATAAGGATCTTTTAAAGGACTATTTAAATGTCTCATTTTATCGAATTAAATGATCCTAATAAAGTTTCACTGCCGAAAATGATAAATCCTACTATTATGAGCAAAGTTCAATGAATTTCAACCTCTAAATTATTTGTTATTGGATGTACCTCCATGATTTTTTGAGCTTTGTGAAATAAATTTTACAAAAACCTTTTAGTTTCACGTCCTGTCTATCTTCCCGTCTGTCTGTCTACTCATCTTTCCTTCCGTCTGTTCATATGTCCGTGTATCTATGAGTTACAAGAAATTTCTTCAGAAGCTTATCAAATATTTGAAAAGTTTTTAAGGGGGTTGTAATGAATTTCGAAATGTCCGTGTAGGACACGGGTGCCGATGGTCTGGCACAAGTGTCAGCGAGCTAAAACAACACCGAGCTCAGCTAACTAGCTTCGCTTCACGACCGCGTACGCGTGCTTGACGACTAGCATTTGCGGGATCATATGAGGCGGGTTCTTGTCGAGCCACGAAGCTACACTACAAAATACTTATCACGCGTACTCTACTCTACAAGACGTACCGATCAATTTTTATTATCTTTAGAAATGTTCTATTAGGTGTTAATTAAGCTACTCTACAGTAATTCAATATTTTTTGCCTCGTTAAAGTTAGCGGACACGGAGGCTTGAGAAAAACGCAAACATTACACAAAAAGCAACCGTTACTTTCTCCGAAGAAGGTCGTTGCATTACGAGGGGAATGTTAAACCTAAAGATGTTGAAGTGGCTGAAGTGAACCCCTCATCTCTGCGTAAAGGATGGAAACTTGACGATGTAGTTCACTTTAGACTAGTGAAACAACAAACTAATCAGTTTCGACGGAGTGACCACCTTATCTCTTCAGGAGCAGCCCCGTGGTGATCAGGAATGGCTGTTCCTGAAGAGATAAGGTGGTCACCCCGTCGAAACTGCTTAGTCAGTTTAATGAAAAGTGATAAAGAACAACACCAACAGACTACCAACCAGGTATTGTATATTTAGTAAACAAATTAATGCAAAAATCATAATTCTAGACTAAACCAAACCAATATTACCTCATATGATGTCGCAAAATCAAATGCAGCAGTACCTAACATTGGGCAGCTACAAAACCACCCAGAGAAAGAAGGGAAAAGCAACAGCACAGAATAACACGTTTTGTTTAATGAAGTACGCCAAGATCTTGAGCTATGGAACCATGATGTCCAATCTGAGATTAAATAACAAATAGAACCCTTGCTTGTTGCAGTAAATGAGCAAAAAAAGAACCTAACCAAACTAACTGAACAAGTGACCACCATCAAAAAACTCTCTCGGCGCCGTAATGTTGTAATCAAGGCTACCGATGAAAATTTAGCTAACAACAAAACCCTTGAAGCGGTTGTCATTGAATTCTTTTCGAAAGTGCTGGAAGAAGCTATCACAGTGTTTGACAATATCTATCACTTGGGCAAACAAAAATCAAAACTTACACGCCCAATCCTCGTTAAGTTTGTTACTGAAAAGAGAAAAATACGCATCATGACAGCCAAACAGGAACAATGAAACGAAATGCCCAAAGGGATCTATATAGATCCGGAGTTCACTAAAATATAACTCATTCAGCGTGCTGCACCCAGGGCTGAATTAAAACAACTCAAAAGCCAAGGAGATAACGCAACCATAAACAAAAGCCAAGTATATCTGACAGCATCAACATCCAAAAGATCTAGAGACATGGATACAGGTTCGAGTGGATTCAGTACTCCAAAAAGGTTTGGTTCTCTAGAAAAAGTGAATCAAAAAAAAATTCCGCAATGATGACAATATAGACGAGGAGCAACAACCAAATGCACATTACTTGTTTATACAGTCAATCAAACTTATTACGACGCACTAGTACTTAATAAGCATCAACCATTCAAATTAATTTATTGAAACATACACGAGCAACATTTTTAAACTAGTCCCAAATCAGTGGCAAAAACTTAAACGATATCAAATAATATGTTTCACAGAAAAATGGCATTAACGCAAACCAGATTGCATTGTTAAATACTACACAAACTATCAGCTGTATCATGCCTCTACAGAGAAAAAAAGTGACAAACGGCGTGCCAGGGGTCGTATAATAGTGTTAATAAATAACTCCATGAAAACCTGTGAATACTCACTCAAATCAACAGTAGCAATTAACTACATAACAGTATGGTACATTTCACCACAAGTAGACACTAGGAATTACATGTCGGAGATGGTAAACAGAATCACTACAGATATAATAACCCAATAACCCTTTATATGGATTGGCGATTTTAATGCTGGAATTGGAACTTTAAATCAAATTGACAACGAAATTCTACCCAATGCCGAAAACATAAACAAAGAAAGGAATAGCTAGGACCATAGATATAGAGAGTACTGGATCCGCAACCGGTCGCGAGAACCGAAGCAATCAGCAACCTTCGCTAAAGTTGTGTGAAGTTGAGGTTTGCAGTAATATGTTTTTGCTCTTAACTTCTCTCCGAAACACGTTCACGTTTATTTGGTTTTGAAGGTCGCGTGTACGAAATCGGCACTTTAGTTGTCTTTTTTTATTAAAAACTTACGAATTTTCCATCAGCTTTGACACATGAGTTTTCTACGAATTTTCATCAGCTTTGACGTACGGTTCTCTGTGAGAACGTTTGTTGTGTTGTACTCAAACTGTTCAACGAATGATAACGAAGGCGCGATCGTGTGCACGTGAAACAAAATTTTGTAGGTGCCCGGGGGTTTTAGTGAGGGAAGTGATTCTTCTGAAGAGAGGAAAGAAAAAGCTCTCGGGAAACAAAGGGGAAGTAGAAGCAGAGGGAGTCATGTAGTTTCGAGAGCGTAAGATATTTTTGTGTAAAACTTGCTTCCCACATGGACGAGTACACAGATTCTCGTTGCTTGTCCATTTTTTTATACACATACTCAAAAAAGTCTGCGTATACTTGCTGGTCGTAGCAAATATATCAATATAAAAACCTTTGCCATTTGTTTATAACTTAAAATCTTTTCTTTATTATATTCATTAAACTATATGGTACATAAATATGTAACTGATCACTCGTTCGCTGTTCAGAATAACCAAAATAAAAAAGTTTCTTCCAAAAAGTCATTAAAATCCATCTAAAAAAGTCTGCGTACATCTGAAAAAATTTATTCATTTTATTTGAAAACCACTATATTAGCTTTCAGATTTTGAACCTTAATATCTAGTAGCAAAGCCATTCCTATAAATGACTTCCTTTAGCCTATTTTGCATGGATTGAACAAGTTTTGATGTTTCTTCGGCCGATATTTTGTTCCACTCGTTCAAAATAATATTTTTTAATGACTCTTTGCTAGTTATGCTATGCTCTCGAATTTTTCTTTCAAGTAAATCCCACAAATGCTCAATCGGGTTTAAATCTGGTGATTGAGGAGGTGTACCTAAGAGTTTTGGGACGTTGTAGGCCAACCAAAGCCTATTTATTTCAGCTGTTTGTTTCGGGTCATTATCGTGCTGAAAGAAAAATGCGTTCCCCAGCCGCAATTTCTCGGCACTTTGCTTAATATTATTTTTTAAAATATTAAGGTACCCGTATTTATCCATTGTAGATTCTATGAAAACGACTTGCCCCACTCCACTGGCTGCCATACACCCCCAAATCATCACACCGCCGCCACCATGCTTTGCAGTGGGAATCAAATTTTCTTTATTGAATTCTGTCAGCGTTTTCTCCGTACTAATTTGCGTCCTTTTATCCCAAATATACAAAACATACTTTCGTCCGAAAAAAGAACGCTTTCCCAAAATTCTTTTCGCATATTTACATAATTTTTGGCGAATTCAACTCTCTTTCGGCGATTCCGTTCCGATATGAATGGCTTTTTACGTACGACTCGACCATGGTAACTGCCTTTTCTGAGAATTATGCGCACTGTTTCATCGCTTATTTTTTTATTGCAGTTCTTTCTTATATCCTGCGCAATTCGGAACGCGGTTAATCGGGGATTTTTTTTCACAGCATTAATAACACTCCTACGTTCACGTGCTGTAAGTTTAGGAGGACGTCCTGACCGATGCCGTGAAATAATCAAACCGCTTTCTTTGTAATTAGCAACAACCCTTTGGACCGAGGAATGGGTTCTCCCAACAAATTTTGCGATTTCACGAAAACTTTTCCCGTTTTCACGCAATTTTACTATGACTTTACACTCACTAACACTGATTTCCTTATTTTTTACTTCCATATTATTATTAGTCTTTTACTCACGCAAAACACACAGACAATTTCCCAATGAAGTACTGTCACGCAGAACAATGAAAAAATGAAGGCATCAACATTGCACATTTCGGGGAATCCCCAAATTTTGTGATGTGTACGCAGACTTTTTTGGGGCTGCTCACAGACTTTCAAGTATTGAAATTACTATATGTTCGATAATTTTGGGAATTTTTTAAACAAACCTGCTTCAATACATTTCTTGCAGTTTAGGCTCTTTTATCGAAATGATTAAATCAAGATCACATTATTGATTCATACGATTCCAACATAATTCAGTTTGTACTAATGAGATGTACGCAGACTTTTTTGAGTATGTGTATGTCTTTGACTTGGATAAAACAATAATTAAACGTGATAAAAAGCCGATTGAAATAGCTGAAAATTTTAACTTGACATTGCTAAACGGAAGAACTTACTAAGTCACACATGGAAATTACACATAATTATCATCCGTTGGCAAAAACGTTATATGTACATCTTCGCACTCACTTGTCCTGAAATGACTAACCATATAAAAGATTTCAAAGTAAACCAAATCGCAGACATATCACACCAGTTGTTAATTACACTACACATGGAGAACAAGTCATATACTAAACCAGCAGTGATGAAAAACAAGAAGGTAAAATTCAAAAAGCTAAAATAGAACCCCTTACATATCTCATAATATCAACAAACACAAGCATGCAAAATATCATCGACTTAAGGACAACAATACAAATAATAAAAAAAGTTGCTGAAGCACCTAACATGACACAAATAATAACAATATACAACGAAAATAAAAAGCTGAAGCTAAATGCGGAATCCCGCAAATAAGAACGATTACACAAATTATGTGAAGCAAAAAAAGAGTATGTTGAAGATATAGCCCAAGCCAAGAAAGATGCAGACACAAGATTAAAACAACAATTAGCTATAGTTAAAGGTCAAACAAATTCTGATCAGCAATTAAAAAGTTGAGTAAGTAGGAGAGTGCCCCTACCAGAAGGTCTTTGTAATCATCCTAGGGTTTGAAACAAATTTTCTAGTAGTGTGAATCAATAATTTGAATTATTCATCCAATACTTGGAGAAGAAATCGTTCCAATTTATGCAGAAGATACCGAGTTACTTTCATAAGCACATTGCAGCTGCCATGTTGATGGAGCTTAAATAATTTTTCCGAATGCTCAGCTGATTGAACGTATTTAAATTTTCATGAAAATTGGAAGAAAATGAACGTGCCTAGGTCAATTGGAAATACGTATCAACCATAAACACGTGTTGTTGCTGTTTTGTGAGCATCAAGATCTTATATCCATCTATATAATCGCAAAATTTCAAGAAGTTTAAGGGTACAGTTTTGATTTTATGCGTGAAAATGTAAAATCTACAAATCATACTTTTATTAGTAAAGTTGAACGAATTTCGATTTCTGAGGTATTTGTTGTCCTTGTACTTATTAGGGCTCACCTCTATGATAATTTTTTGACTCAAAGGTTTCCAATCGCGAGGGGTGGTGACAAAAAATTTTGGTAAATTTTCCCACCCCCTGGACTCCTTGATGCATAAAATGACCTTTTTCTTTCAGATTTTTATAGTTCTAATCAAGACCTTTCATTTGATACCCAACTTGACTACCTTTAATTAAAAGCATTTTTTAGGGGCTACTTTGTTCTTGGGAGGAACCCTCTTAAAAAATTTTTAAATTTTTGATAAGACCTAAACTTTTGAGAGACCATTATTTCTGACCTTTCCACAAAGTTTGAGCATTCTTTTTATAGTTTCTAAGGAAACTTGCTGTGACGCACGGACAGACGAACAAATGGACAGACAGGTCGCGAAACTAGTAGGTCTTTGAAATTTTTTTTTTAAAAAGACCTAAAAAAGAGAAGTTAATAAATCGCAGACTAATAATGTACCGAAAAAAGAATGGGACAGACATTTAGATGAAATGTATCCCATCAAAGCCAACCCAGGGAGTGCTGCAATGTAACCCATTAAGTCCACTCCTTTTCAACATATTCACATCAGATGCAGACAAATATATTAGAAGACAAGGACTTAGGGGCTTCAGAATAAATGATAACACAGATATTCTCACACTGGCCCATGCGGACGACTTAGTAACCTTAGCGAATAATAGAGTCGCTCCACAGGGGGAACGCAGGCCGACAGGAATACTCTTTGAGGCTAGCATTCTTTGGGAAGTTCCGCCCCTCACGTTTCCGAGGAAATTCCCCTTGGGGGGAACGCCGGTCAATAGAAGCACTCTTGGAAGCTAGCATTCTTTGGGTAGCGGCGTGTGTAGTGAAGTAAAGAGTTTCAAAAGTCCGTAAAGGACTGCAGCGATGTTCTGCTGCCTCGGCAGAAGAAGGTGTCGGTATCTGCCGAGAATGCCCTCGTCTGGAGACGCGTGAATGCGCTGGCAGGCTAGCATTGCGGTGTCGTGGGGCGGGTTCATTTTCCCCAGCACGAGGACCCACTACAAAAAAATTTCGCACTCACGAATTTGACTGCTGGAGATCCAGGGGCAACCGAAGTCGCAAAAAGTGTAGATAACAACGTCGAGGGAGATAGTACTTGTTTCGAGAACAAGAGGAACCTGAGAAGAAAGGCGGACTTGGGGGTAACCTCATCATTACCCGACGAAGTTCATGGCCCACAAATGAAAGAGGGGCAAACGGGTGATGGTGGAGCCCCTTCGCACCCACCCAACCGGAATAAATCCATATATATTTTGTTGCAGTGGCCAGGAATTCCTCTTTTGAGTGGAAAACTCATACACCTTGAATTGCAGGAACTTTCCCATCAGAAGGGGAGTACCCCGGTGACCAATTTATGCCATAGAATTATACAATTTGATTGCATAACTCTATGCCATAAAGAGGCACTCTGCTTGGGCCACTCAACCCGCGACGTCACCTGAAACAAAGAGAAAACAAAGGATTAAACTGTACCCGGCTGCTGGCTCATGTTTTTAGGGGGCAGCCTGCCACCGTACCGGGTCCTATACTCGGTCAGAATTTGGGAAAGGAAAGACCGATGGTTTCACCTTTAATGAGGCATCTCCATTTCTTCACAAAAAAAATAATCGAACATGTAGGATATTAGAAATACCAATTTTAAAATTTTTTTTTTTTTCAAGAAATTACTACAGGAAATATTTATATACATTCATCCATTCCAATTAATAACGTGAATTCGAAGTAATTAGAATAATCTTTTTCGTTCGTATTCTATCCAAACGCGTGTAACGGATGTTACTTATTATAGATCAAACGCTGATTTGAAATTCTTGGTCTAAATAATTTTCAAACATGCCTATCCTATTGAACGTTTTATCGTTTTATTTAATTATAAGTTTAAGATTTTTCATGATCCAAAGTCAAATATATTTTTGTTTTATCATTTCCATCAATATATTCTTTTATGCGGTTTTTGCATTTGATTATCTAAATTTAAATTATTTTTCGTTTATTCATCTGATACAAAATTCTTACTATTAAACATCAAATTACGTTACGGGAAAAATGCCAGCGGCAACTATGCACATACAATAAATTTCAAAACAAGTACCCACAAAATTCGGTATTTCCTCCATGAAGTGTTTGATTCCTGGTTAAGTTAAATACAACACCTTCCCTCAATTTGGTATTATTCTATTTACTTTGAGTCGAATATATTTTCACTTTTACGATTAATGCTTTTAATATATATTTTAAGTTATATAAAATCGATATTAAAAATCATCTAATTTTAATGCTAAGGCTCTGTGTAAAAATCAATTTAAAGCTTGTGTTAATTATTAAATTGTTTTACTAAATATTTTCAAGACTTTTTAGCACTATTAAAATTGTGTTTATATTGATTTTTTTTTTCTTAATTTGTTTATAACTCTTTTAATTAACTAGCTGAAATGGGATCAGCGACGGATTCTTATGTTTACAGAACAACGAACATTTTCCATAAATGCTGCGCATTCACTTTCCTATTATAGTATTTTGTTTATCATAAAAACTTATTGCAACTACGTTTACACATTCAAGATGTAATTCCAGTGTCAGGCGTAATGTATATACTCGGTAATTTTCAACGTTATTAGTGAATTTTTTGTATTTTTATCAGGCTTTGTTTTTGCAATATTTTAAAAATGAAAAAGGAACATGCAAACGAAATATATGTATATATGATGCAATAAGAGGGTACTCACCCGCATGGTCTTCCGAGCGCTCGCCGACGATGCAGATGGTCCTGTAATTTCGATTCTGTAAGAATGTAACCGAGCAGCAAAGTGTGATATAAATTCCACTGTATTGTTGATTTAAGAACAGCCAGAATAAAAAGATTAATGGTTTATAACCACCAGGCCGGAAGAATCCAGCATATTTACAATGTAATATTAACTGTTTATGACTTGCACATATGCGCATTTAAATCTCGTAGTCGTAATCAAAGTTGAAAATTCCAATCTTAGTGGATGTAATTTGAGGACTTTTATCCGTTCACATTGAGCATTATGGGCAAAAATTACTTATGTAATTCGAGTGTCATTAATTTACTGTAACTTTACAACTTGCACTAAACTTTCAGTAATATACGAATTTTCTTCTCGAAACGAGAGGTTGGTTCGTTGGTTGTGATAGGCTTTCAAGTGATATATATCTTAGCGGTATTTTTTTTAACCCTCCTCGAACATATCTACTAATGGCCCGTGAAGATGCTGACCAGTGGATCGAAAACGAAATCTTCAACCGAGATTATGGAAAAATTCAAATTCAGATTGAATGCAAATCAAGCCGCTTTCATATGCTAACTGTCTACTTAGATCCGTTCATTTTTGTGTGAATGCAAACTGATTTCCACTATCCGCGATTTATCGACAGACAATTATTGCCTGCACAATTGGGTACACAATTGAAAGCACTTGAGACTGCGAAAATGATGATCACGTTAATTCGTTGTCGGCGCGTTTCCTCCGACGTGCGCAACGTGTGGTGATTAAAACAGACTCCTCCGTCCGCCCAAGCAAAACTCCTACTTGACGTGGGTTCCTGTTTGGGTGTTGCAGAGATGTCAGCGTTAATGTAATTTAATTATCAAAATCAATACCTGAACTTTAGTCCGCACAGCAATCATTCCCACCTGTGGGTTTCCCGCCAGTCTCCTTCCTCCAAATGACAACTGCCATGTCCGAGGTATTTCGTCGTACCAGATCAATCTCAAACCGGTTCGATTGCAAATTGTGCTAGATCAATCGGAAATTGTTTCGATTCAATCTGCACTCGTACCGGTTCGATCGTTTCGATTGATCTGGGACATTTTGGGGTTTTCTTTAACCCTTTAACAGCTCGGTTATTACACGTGCCCATGGACCCGAGGATATGGGGGGTGCCGTGAGGTTCTTCCTGGATGACAGTTAACGACCCTGACTGAATCTGGACTACGCTTTGAACAATGAACTGAAATTGGTGCTTTGGGATGGTGTTTTGGATCATCGACCGTTTTGGTTGTGAAGAAACCATACCTGACCTGACATTCGCCTTGAAGTCCTTAGTATGGAGGATACACAACTGGAAAGTATTAGAGGACTACTCAGCCAGTAACCATCAGTGCATTCTGTTTAAGGTCAGTGATTTTGTCTCTTTTTGTCCTCTTGACCTTAAACAAGTGGTTGGAACATCGGAAGGATGGACGTCGAGAGATTCGTTGATGCAGGTGCTCCGCTGTAGGGAAATTCGCAGGGGACGGAACTGGCAGCTCAAGACGTGGTGAGCTCAACTATGAGCATCATCACAATTGCTTGCAATGCTTCTATGCCCCGTCGGAAACCCCAGCAGGGTAAGCTCCCAATGTCCTGGTGGTCGATTGAAATCACTGAAAAGCGAAAGGAGTATCACAAGCTTCGGCATGAGGCTCAACAGGTAGCAGCATATAAGTCGGCGAGGAAATGCTATCGTAGATGGTGTTCCAGCTGAGGGGTGTTGGAACTTATTTATCACCATTGTCCTGACTTGCTGCTCAGCACATTCAACGCTTACCTATGGGACGAAGTTTTCCCGGTAAGATTGAAGGTGGCAAGGCTCGTGCTGATTAGCAAGGGGAAGCGAAACCGTGGATCCCGGTCTCCATATCGCCCGTTCTACGTGCTAGAAACTGCTGGGATAGTGCTAAGGAAACTCATCCAGGGAAGACTCACTAACGCGATTCGTGCTGCTGGGGATCTATTTCCTCAGCAGTATCGCTTAAGAGCAGGACGTTCTACCAGTGATGCGATTACCGAGGAGGTGCGCGGGGTCTAAAAGGTAGAGGCATATAGCCGCACTAAGCAACGGATCGCCCTGTTGGTGACGCTCGACGTTAGGAAGCCCTTCAACTTCGCTAGATGGGTGAATTTTCTGGATACGCTAGGAAACCCCTTTTGAAGTTCCAGATTATGTAATGATTTTCAGTCTACGTGCGCTCGAACGAAATCGGAGCCGACATCTCATCGGTTCTAGACGTGAAGTCTGAGTCGTGCAAACGAATGGTACCAACCGGTCTGCCAGTCCGTGCACCTGTAATCCATTTCGCGGTGGCTGCTTGTCGGTCAGGTAGTTCGGAGAGGATTTTAGACGCAGGTCTTTAAATGGATTATGCTCAATTACGTGTTTCAGCCACCATTAAGTGCCCGTTTCAAAGGCGTCAAAAATTCAAACATACGGAAGCCACACCTATCTCGACGTTATTCCGTATTTCTTCCATTCTCTCAGTCAACAGCAAAAAAACCAAATTTTCGCATTTCCGAAGTTCACCGATGCGGTACCGAAAAATATACTACGTTAATTCAACCCCGAAGAATTCTACGCTAAGAAAAAGGCAAGACAAACGAAGATACCGCGTACCGCACGCGACGCAAAACCGGCCATCTGCGGATTTCTAGAACCCTACCCTCTTCACGGCATACTTACCGTACGTTCTCCCTCCCGCTGGAAAAAAAGAAGGGCAGGCTGGAAAGGAAAGTAATGTTACTCTTTAGCAATTCATATTTTTTTTTCCTGATGCAATAAAAATTATTTTAGCAATTTTAATCGTAATAGTAAAAACAAGAAGAAGAATATAATAAAGCGAATTTTAGATCTTAATATTAATTCCTGAGAGCTTATTACTTTGTGCTACGGTTTAATTATTTTTTTTTCTTTTTTAATTTTATCTTTAAAGATTTAAAATACAAATTAATTATAATTTGAATTATATACAATGGCAAAAGCTTATTTTTAATATTTTACAGTATTTGCAACTGGTTCATTGCTTGCCGATTTCAATAAGATTTGATTAAAAACTAAAATGACGCAAGATTCTCACGCAAAATAATCCTAGTTGATATTCGCTTGATTTAGTTTATTTTTTTTTACGATTGCTAGTTTGCGGAAGTAAGTCTTTCTCTACTCTTTAATTGCTAGCTTAGTGGTGTCATGTCCTGTTTCATTTTGTGGTCGTTCAACTGTCCAATGTATAAATTGTCTTTAGAGTTTTAATATTGCATGATCAACTTAGTTGGAATTCGCGTTCTCTTAAAAATATGTGTTCTCTATTATTGGTAGCTTTTACATCTTGGTTGTGGGCAAAGGTAGAGTAATACATTTGACTAAAATCTATGATTTTTCATTTCTTCATAAGGATATAAAAGGGAAATTTTATGTAAAATATTGAAGCGATATACGTACAAGTACAGAGAACTTCGTATTAGTGTCAACCGATTGACACATAAATCGTACCTAGATTCATGAACAAGTTAAGAATATTTGAATTCAAGTACGGTGCACGTGTGTCATTCGAGGGATTGAATATTTAGTAAATAATTTTGGTTATTTTCAATAGTTGATTTACTCTACCTTTCAAGTATATTTTTTCTCATTTTATTTATCACACGAAAAAACCATCGATTTTGCATTAGGGTTTCAATACCTTTAATCATCTGGTTGGTGTGTTGCAATCAAAAGCACATTTATCGTATAAAGGTAATGCAACCTGTAGAAATCTCACCAACTTCAATGTAACTTGTAGTGAAATTGGAATCAAATTATTATACAAAATGATAAATGTTAGAAGATTGTATCCGAAATTTTTGCTCAACACAATACCTAAATACCAATCACTTCGGAAATGCGATTGAATCCATATTTTATTGAAAATGGCACTACCAAGGCATAAAACAATCAGTATTAAAAATAACCTCAAAATTTGCGTGTTTGACAGTATGTCAACGGTTGAACGCTGCAGGGGCGCTGAGGTAGAATTTCTCATAAGTTTTGTATCGTGTCCGGTATAGGCAACAATACCAAATACCCATGAAGTGTTTCGTAAAATCGCACCGCGTAGAAGTAATTGGTTAGGTCCAAGAGCTACGGCAAGTTTGCCCTCTTCTTTGAGAACTTCACTGAATTCGTACAAATGTCTGTTTGGAAGTTCGCATTCAAGTGTACCGGTCAATTAACTTACATCCTTCGTTTCAAGTAATTTGGCGGTAGAGGGAACACCTTGAGGGATTTTTAAAATTTGTTTCTCCACCTAAATTGACAGTCTCAATAAATGACATACCTTGCGGCTCCCTTGACGAAAGTTATATGAGGTCGGCCGGAAAAATGTATTATGTGTGTTTTAACAATATCACCACACTAAGATGTTGCCACTTGACTGACGATCAGATGCCATCTTTAAGAATATCTACTTCACGGTGATTGATTTCGTCATCAGCACGATGCCGCTTAATATCAATTAAGGAAATGCGCTTACAGATGATATAAAACTTAATGGTACTAATGTTGTGTAACGTCCCGTGGGTGATACCTCAGGAATTTGTTGTAATAATGCAACTAACAGGAAAAAAAAACAACTGGAGTAACGTTGAAATAGTCCGAACAGAAATAATCGTTAAAAGCTTACCTTACTATATTTCGCTGTTGATAAGTGATTATTGCAAAACTTTTGTATTTGCGGCCTATTTAAAATTATCGTTCGTTTCTTGGCATCTTCTAGTGTGAACCCTGAAGTGGTTGCATCATCGTCATTATTCTGAAGACCACTAAAAAAAGATTCTGCAACTTACTTCGTACATGCAGTCCTTCGTACTCTCTGGGCTTGCGATTTTCCTATTTGTGCGACATTCTCGAACCACCAAATCACCAACCACCGAACGAACACTCGCACACACTATGTGGCTGTCAACTCGTCTTTTTCACATCCCACGACAAAAACTGATGTGGGATGGGAAGTCGTCACAACTGACGTAAGGTGGGAAGCCATAATAGTAGCAATGTGCGTGTGTATTGGTCGCCAGTGGCATAGGGCCGATTCATTACAATTATCTAATGCGGCTTTTAGGGGACTACCTGAAGGACCGAAGCTTGCTTTATGACACGACACAGGATCGACGAAGGATGGAAGCTACATCGAGTACTTCCCAGGGATCTATTCTTGGTCCAGACCTGTGGAACGTGTCTTACGACGGGCTACTGAGACTGGATATGCCGGATGAGTCACGCTTGATCGGCTATGCGGATGATGTTGCGGCTCTGGTCGCTGGACGCACCGTTGAACAAGTGTAACTTAGGTTAGGTAGGCTAATGCACCGAATGAGAGACTCGATGACTGGTCACGGGTTCAGTTTAGCACTGGAGAAAACCGAAGTGGTCATCTTGACAAAAAAGAAAATCCCTAGAATAAGGATGATCAGTATTGGAGATATACTAAATGACTCAAAGATGAGTTTCTCTGAGCAAATCACGGCAACGGCTGAGAAGGCTGATCAGCTCTGTGTCGACTTATGGCTAACGTAGGGGGACCTAACCCATCAAGAAAACGCTTCTTGATGAGTACTGTAGGGTCAGTGCTACTGTACGGAGCAGTAATATGGGGCGACACTCTTAGTAAGGAGGTATATCGAATACGCTTGGCACGGGTACAGTGAAGAGGTGCACCGAGGACTGCATCTTTGTATACCACAGTCTCTAATTTAGTGATGAGAGCTATTGCAGGCATGATACCTGTTGCCCTCCTTGCTAGAGAGTGCCGCGCTATTTACCTGCGTCGAAACAAGGACGCAATGGAGATAGTTGCCCGCAAGGAGAGACAGAGCTCGCTCAATGATTGGCAGTAGTCTTGGGTGAATTGCAAGAAGGGAAGGTGGACTGCGGACCTCATCCTGGGTGTGAGGCCGTGGCTAAATCGAAGGCATGATGAGACTGACATTTATCTGACCCAGCTTTTGAGCGGTCATGGGTGTTTTCAGACTTACTTGCATAATATTGGTTTTGCCTAGGAGAGGAAGACAATGCTACCGCACATTTTTTGCTGGCTGCCAAGGGACATCTAGAGGGAGACAAAAGAGCTCATCGCGGATAATATCGTTGTGGTGATGCTTGAATCGGTTGACAAATGGCACCAGGTGGCACATTATGTTCCGGCAGTCCTAAAAGATAAAGGGACTCATAGCAGCTGGTGGGATTGGGGCTGGGGGATTGCTTGTCTGGCACTTCTTCTTCCCCTCTCCCCTCCCGCTAGAAGAGGGATCCCCCAGGTTGAAGGCGCCTCTCAGCGTAAAAAAACGAGGCCTGGCCCTAAGTAATGTGTCAAACGGTCCCAGGCTAGGTTCTCAGATTGACAGGGAAGGTGTTTGGTGGATACTTTAGTCGCCTTCTTGTGAACATGGGAGCCCCACACTCTGTGTGCAAATGGCCATTCACCTTCCTGGCACACAAAAAAAAACATAATAACCAACGTAAACTCGCATATGAGTACACACGCGGAGAAACATTTGGCGATCACGTTTTCTTGGTTTCCTTTTCACACATATACATTTGTTACATATTGCATACGCGTTGCGTAGCTGTTCTCTTCACAAATGATTATAATTGTTTGGTTTTAAAACTTAAATATAGGGTTTTCCAATGAGAGATGTTATTTTGATATTTAAAGAAAAATGTCATTTTTTAATATAAATTATCGAATGTTTATTTCATTATAAAGAAGAAGGTATGCCGTTAATAATGAAAAATATCATTAGGCAAATGCCCACCACGACCACGCTTACAGGACCATATCCTTTTCATGAAATTTTCCATATCCAAATCGCAAAGTGGCTGCCCTATGTCCTCGATAGCCTCACAAATTCCATCTTTGAGGTCTTGAATCAACGCTGGGCTGTTAGCGTAGACCTTCTCTTTCACGTGGCCCCAAAGGAAGAAGTTGCAAGATTTTAAATCACAAGATCTATTCATAATAATACTTTATTGGAAAACCCTTTATTAAGTATTCTTCTAATGTATTACTTTTGGTTTAGTCGAAAAAGAAAATATTTTTTTTTAAAAGGATAAAGCAAAAACAAACATTTCGTTTTGAAATACAAACAAAAAATTTACAAAAAAATATATGTTTACAAAATACACATAATCCACAAAAAATTAACCAAAAAAAATTTAAACTGTTGTGATTTCAAGCAATTTTAGTGCTGGTTTTCTTCGATTTATTAGGCTTACTACCATACGGTTTTTCTTTTTCAATTTCTACTTGCGTTTGGAACATGATAATATGTATGCCTACATGTTATCTCTTTTTTGATTTGATTTGTAGTAATATGCCGGTTTCGATAATCCCCGTGTGGTTGGTTTCGTGTTGCGGTCGGTACACGGAGCGATAGTTGGGTTTTTGCGTTTTTTGTTAGAGTAGATTGATTCGGTTTGAGTTCGAGTTGTTTATTTTGGGCACTGCGTTCGTGGATCTTCGGGAGTGCGTGTTTTTGGTTAACGGTTTGGTGTTGTTCTTTTCTTCGAATCGGAAGGAAAAGGAAACGGAAGTAAAGTCGCATTTTAAATCGGACATTTGAACCAGTGGCTGATTTTTGTATTTGGACATAGTCTGCTCGCGAAAGACCTGCGACTGAAATTCGTTTCCAAACTAGCTAGCTTACCAGCAGCCACTTCGGAGTAGAGTAAGGGTGTCCTGACCTGTTAACCTGATGGGACTAGTCCGTTGACACGTTTCCAGATTTCACATCTATACCTTCGGGAAATCTCTCAAATGAACGAGATGGACGAGAATACAATAAAAAAAAACCAATGCAAGTCCGTCTTACTAAAATGACAATGACGGTGACAACCTCCAAAATCCGCATCGATAACCAACGCCGTTGACACAAATATCGGACAAAAGCAGGGAGATGGGCTATTTCCACTGCTATTGTCAATTTGGCTCTGGAATGTGTCGTAAGAAAGCTACCTGTTCATACAAGAGGTACGCTATTACACAAGTCAAACCAAGTGGTAGCCTATGCGGATGACATCAACATTTTGTCACAGTCGGTAACAACCGCCAAAGAAATTTTCCTGAAACTTGACGGCGAAGTAAAATTAGTAGGGCTACAAATCAATGAGAATGAAAAAAAATTCATGACGCAGTCAAGGGTAAACACCTTAAATACCCAAAATATCAGACTTGGCGAATAGAATATTCAAAATATGGGCAAATTTGTGCATTAAGGCGCCCAAATAACGAGAAACAATAATGAAAGAGACAAAATACGCCTAAGAATACTGTAGTAATTGAGGAGTCACCTAAGCAAACTGCTCGAAAGCTGGCATAACACTGATCCAAATTTTAATTGCAGATTTGAAAAAATTTATTATTCAAATTTATAGTTATATTGAATAATAAAATTTATTTTTTATTATAAATTTTGTATTGTTTTGTTTTCATGCGTTAAGGTTAAATTTTTCCTTACATTTTATTCTTTATGATATTTATCTTTTTATTATGATTTAAATTTTTCTATACATTATTATTTTATATTACTTTAATAATTTAAATCGGCAAGTAAAATTCGTACATGAGAACACTGTAATAATGCAGCTAATCTACAGTGGGTGAGCAAGAGGCTCATCACCAACAATCGTTGCAGCGTTGGGATTACGCTGGCAATTGGGATGAAGGAAGCAGATTTGCTTGGGCGTCACAAACCACCATTGCGGCATTTAGATTACGCTGGCATTTGAAATGAGGTAAGGAGATCTGCTTGGGCGGATCGTGAAGTATGCTTTGGATTGCCACGGGAACACGACGACTGCGCCGGCAAGCGTTATATCAGTTTGCAATGTTGGTTTTAATTTTTGGATAATTTCTTTGTTAATACTCGTATATATAGTAAAAATCAACTAATATATTTGCGTTGTGTTGTAACAGCCTGTTCAAGTTTTATACCACATATTTCATAGAAATGCCTTCAAGAAATAATTGTGAAGTGTACGATCTGTCTGTTTTTTTACCGCGTACTCGTGTCATCCTCTAGAAATCCGCTAACTTTGTGTACATTCGTGAAAACCGCATTCCGAAGAATTTCAGTACGTGACCGCAATCTGATTTCCCTCGTGCAAACGGCAGGATCGAAGCGGAAAAGTCTCATGTAGCAGCGAACCATCTACGAATTTCCGTGCCACAGGAGTTGCTGCTGCAAGTTCTCACGAGTATTGGTGAAAGTTTCCTTGCTCGACGGAAATCGCGTGAACATTTTGCATCAAAAAAGAGAATCGCCCTGCTACCACAAGAAAAGTTTTCATTTCACGGTTGTTTCTTATGAAATTGTTGACGGGTGAAGAATTAATTGTGTAGAGGATTTTTGTTTCGGGGAATCCGGCGAAAGTTCGAATAGTGTGTAGATAAGAATTGGGCTACATTAATTTTCGAATTTCCGAAAGTATTTTTTTCTGTTCATTTGATTTGTCCACATAATCTGCGTGGAATATTGTTGAAGAGAAATTAAAAACCAATTCTATTTGAGAATAAATCAAGTTTGTGAGTTTAAAGTGCATTTAAACAAAACTTTGGACCTGATTGCACGTGCAGCAATCGTCCGATTGCGTATTATCTAGTTCGAAGGTCCGTCCTAGATTTGTACATCTTTTAATGGGAGCAAACTTTCCAACGACAGTGTCATAGCCCTCAAAACCTTCAATGCATACTTTTCCCTGTTTTAACCTCTAAACTGTTTTTGGTGATATCAAGATTGACTGAGTGACATAGAAGGTGTTAGCAACTATTGAATAAAATTTACCCATGTGTACAGCGGCCCGTGCAGTGTTGGTTATATATTGAAACTGCGGGTAAATATTTCAATAGGAAGGAGTACGTTGTCCCAACGGAACACGAAGGGTTTACAGCTGTGAATGGTCAACGTTCGTATTTACATATGAATCATCAGACGTGGCGTACTTTAGCGCTACAACGTTGCTATGCCAGATTCCATTGACCAGCCCTCACCCACAAGCGCAACACCATACAGTTCAACATCAAACGCTTTCATCGTACGCTCAGCATGACCGTTCACCAGATTCGAACGAAACTAAAAATGCTGAAGCCCTTCACAAACCAAAGTAAGTCCTATTCAATTGTTGATCGTTAATAGTATCTTCGCCATTAGTTCCAAATCGTATGCACGCCAGTCTCGAATCATATCTAAAAGTAGATCATGCTACAATATCTGTAGAGAAAGCAAAACTCGAAAGTTCTAGTGGAAGTAAAATAGCTCTAGAACTAGGAGTGCGCCGTATATAAGAAAGCTTGCAGTTCAAATACTGATTGGCAGAAAATGATGCACAGATTCTTTCTTTAAAATAAGTATGGGGAGCTTCATAAACTTAATGAAATCTCTGTCAGATTATGGACATTGTAGCAGAATGGCGGCTGCTCCTTTTTACACTTCGCGTAAGATTGGGTGCTTCATATGATCTGCTGGTTATCATCGAACTATTATCAGTCTAAATATTAAGGAGTCAGTTGGAATTATTCGATGGTTTAGTGTTGTTTTTTATTTATAAAAATCAAATCCTAATTTAAAATAATCTCTTTAGAATTGGGATAAATACTTGAATCAGATAATCATATACGATTGATTAATTTGTAATTATTAATTTGTTTTGCAAAAAAAAGCATTCTTAAAGTTGAGATTCTAAAACGATTGTCACGTCTAAACCACAATTTCAAGTCGAATGTAATTATACTGAAAATAAGCGAAGATACAAAGAATGATGTGTAGTTGATAGTTTGTAAAAGAGAACTTTAAGAAAACAAAAATAAAAATTTCAAAACAAACATGGCTAATTCAATAAAAAATCCATGACAAAGACAGAAGAAATAATGTGAGCGGCGATAAGAAATTTAAAGCCATCGTAATAGCATAATCAGTTTTTTATTACATTTTTCCATTTCAATTAAATGGTATTAATTTGAAATTTTATATTTGATTCATATAATATTATTGACTTTGATTTACTGTAGTCAGAAAACTGAGTCAAATAAGAGTCAATATTTGCTATGAAAAAGAAGTAAAACAAAAGAATGAATTAAGCTTAAAACTCGGTTTTTCCTTTCGTCAAACATGATCGAGTATGGGACCCGCCACTTTGGCTGGCTCCTCCATAATAATGAGGTAGCCATCGGGTAAGCTTTCCCCTTTTTATGTGTTCACAGGTGCTCTTGCAGGGTAAGATGGCCTTCCACTCGCGTGCCTATTTATGGCATAGGGATCCGGCTGAAGGGTTCGAGAGGGCACCACTTCCTCCTGGATGCCCCACTTTTATTTGGGTACCATAAGTATCGTCAGTAATGACGAAGTCCACTCAAGTCCATTTTTTTTCTCCAAGCCCAGTTTGTTACTGGCTTTAAGCAATTTCCACCCTTAGTAGACTCAACTCCGGTTGATATGTTTTGAACCTCGAAATTCGTGGATGCAAAATTTCTTTTGTAGTGGGTCCTTGTGCTGGGGAAAAGAACCCGGCACCGCAATGCTAGCCTGCCAGCGCATTCACGCGTCCTCAGATAAGGTGAATCTCGGCAAATCCCACCATCCTCTCTCGCTGAGGCAGCAGACTATCGCTGCAGTCCTGCACGGACATTTATTTACACCTATTTCACTACTATACAGCTCGCAAATAAAAGTTTTTATTAAGTTTTGCTGATCTTGAAGACCAGCTTGTGTACATAGGAAAATAAAGCTCCAGGTATACAAATCTGTGATAAGTCCCGTGCTCTGCTCTAGTTGTGAAACATGGATCCCAACCCAAGCATCCGCAAATATATTGAACGTCTTCGAGAGATGCGTCCTGAGGTGAATAATTGAAGCGAAGCTAGATGGGGATCAATGTTGAATTTGATACAACCATGAGCTGTATGAATTTTTTGTCGGCCCGGCGACCTCAACGACTGTAAGGTTCCGGAAGCTGTGATGGGCTGACCATGTGAATCGTATAGATGTACAACGGATAACCAAAAAGGTATTCGTTGGGAGGACTAAAGGGTGGAGACCAGTGGGGAAACCGAGGAAACGCTGGTCTGACTCAGCCAACGAAAACAGTTCATCTCTGCTCGGATTTCAAAATTGGAGAACCTGGTCAATGGACCGAGACAGTTGGAGGCAATTGTTGTAGGATGCAGCAAAGCCCCGAGAGAAGCTGTAGTGCTATAAAGAAGAAGAATGTTTTACTGTTAATATTTCTTATCAATGAGCATTCAATAAAATAATTTTTTAAACTATAACGCTTCGATCTTCTCCTTTTAAGGGTATTGTAAAATCATTTTACAATACCCTACTACTTTCGCGTCCGTCCGTCCGTCCGTGTGTCACACCACTTTTTCTCGCAAACTACATAAGCTAGAAACATAAGATTTTGTAGGTAGGTGCGAAGTGACGCCCTCTTCAAAGTTTCACCATGAAAAGAAATTTATAAGGTCTTTAAGGGGGGGTCTCCCCATATAGGGGAGTTGCCCCTGAAAAAAAAGTTTTCATCGCATGTAGGCAATATGGATATCAAATGAAAGGTCTTAATGAGAACTTTTCAAAACAGGTCTTAAAATGGCTTAAAATGCGTTGAGGGGTGCAGGGGAAGGGAAAACGACGAAAATTTTGTGTCCCCCCCCCTCGCGATTGGACACCTTTGATCCGAAAACTCTGAAAAAAATCACGGAGGTGTAACTTTACAAGTACAAGGGCAACAAATACCTTTGAAGTCGAAATTCGATCAACCATGTTGATAATAGTACATTTTATAAGTTTTACGTTTTTGCTTATAAGATCAAAATGGGACCCTTAAATTTTCCTAAAAACTACAATTTAAGTTTTTTGAAAGCATTTGTATGTGTTCTGAAAATTTCACAATAATCGAACAATAAACCGCTAAGTAATAGCCGATTGAATATTTAACAATTACAACAACATTAACACTTTATACTAGGGAGATACACGTTTGCAACGGACGTAGCCATATAAATATAGGGTTTTCCAATAAGAGGTGTTATTTTGATATTAAAAGAAAAATACCATTTTTCAATATAAATGATCGAATGTTTATTTCATTATAAAGAAAAAGGTATGCCGTTAATAGCAAAAAATAACATCAGATAAATGATTACCACGACACGCTTACAGTACCATATCCTTTTCATGAAATTTTCCATAGCCAAATCGCAAAGTGGCTGCCCTATGTCCTCGATAGCCTCATGAACCCTATCTTTGAGCTCTTGAATCGACGTTGAGCTAGTGGCTTAGACCTTCTCTTTCACGTGGTTCCAAAGGAAGAAGTCGCAAGGTATTAAATCACAAGATCTATTCAAAATAACACCTCTTATTGGAAAACCCTATATGTAGGAATTTTGATTAAAATTCTGATTCTGAATTGGAAATAACTGGTTATCAAATTTTTAGAGCAGATAGAGATCTCTTACACACTAATAAATGTCGTGGTAGAGGGGTATTGCTCTATATTAAAAGTTGTTTTAAATGTACCTTGCTTAAAATTCAACGACATGGTGTAGAGTTTCTGACAGTGTCACTTGACATATCTGATTGTATAATATTATTTACTTTAACATATGTGCCTCTTTTGAAAATAATATGAAATTAAACTACTTGGATAATTTGGAAAAATATACCTTCGAATTGGAAAAAATCATGCATGAGAGGACAAACTATAGCAGCATTATTTGTGGTGATTTTAATTTGCGGGGATATCGCTGGCAGTCTGTTGATGAAGTAACATTGGCTCACGGATTTCATCCCAATTGGTATATTCGATCAGCTGTTGAAATTATTGTTAATTTAGCAAATAGATCGCAGTGTAAACAAATAGTTCATGAAATCAACAAGGCGGGTAATTGTTTGGATTTACTTTTTACGGATTTATTAGAAACTTCTTATCAAATTTCAGATGATCCCATAGTTTCTGTATTAGATGAAGCTCATCCAAATCCTTTTATAGCAACTGTATGCTTAAGTTCATTCAAAAGTATTAGTTTTAAAGAAGTCATATACAACTTTAACAATATAAATGTTGTAAATATTGAGAAAAGATTTGAACTTAATGATTGGAATTCAGTTTTACATGAAAACTTTTCTATTGATGCTATGACTAACGTCTTCTATCGAGTAATTTATTCATTAATCGATAGTCATGTTCCTAAGAAAATTATCCAGTATTCACCTAAATGCCCTCCTTGTTTTCCTTAAAGAAAAAATTGCATTGCTTTTGGAACTACGTTGATATTAAAAATACTAAAAATAGATGCATTCCTGATTCCGTATATTTAAACCAGATTAAAGCTTAAAATAGTGAAGACATTGTAAATCTCTTTGCTAATCACTTCAAACAAACATATGTATCTACTCCTATAACTTTTACAAATTCACAGAATTCAGAACTTCTTGTAGAAAATTGTTTCAACCTTCTGCCTTTGAATACCTTCCACATTACTGAGCAAGAAGTTAAAGATTCATTGCTAGTTTTAGAAAATAAATTAAGTATGGGCCCAGATAAAATACCTTCTATATTTACTAAAACGTTTGCAGATTACTTATCAAAGCCTTTATTTTTAATCTATCAAAAATCTTCCAAAACAGGAGAATTCCCATAAGTATGGAAAACGTCTTTCATAACTCCTGTACCGAAAAAGGGTGACAAGCAGAATGTTGCGAATTATAGGTCAATAGTCAAGAGTTCAATTTTTGGTAAAATTTTTGACTCTCTAACTGAAAAGCAACTTTCAATATATTTACGGAAAGTTATCATTAGAAACCAACATGGTTTTATGCCGAAACGTTCTAAAATTTCTAACTTAGCTCTATATACCAATTACATTAATGACAGTTTAAAATGCAAAACACAGGTTGATTCCGTATATACTGACATGAGAGCAGCTTTTGACAAAGTCAACCACAACATCCTATTGCAAAAATTGGAAAAGCTAGGAATAGTAGGGAATGCTTTTAAATGGATTGAATCATTTTTAAAAAACCGTAAATTAATAGTAAAAATTAAAAATTATGAGAGCTTTATATTCGAAGCCACCTCTGGCGTTCCACAAGGCTCTCATTGCGGGCCATTGTTATTCATTTACATGATCAATGATCTTATAAATGTTGTTAAATATTCAGAGTTGCTGCTATTTGCGGATGACTTTAAGCTTTTTAAGTCCATTTCATGTCACGAAGATTATCTAAAACTACAAAGTGATTTAAATGAGGTTAATATCTGGGCTTGCAAGAATGGATTTGAGTTTAATGTTAAAAAATGTGCCATCATTACATTCGACAAGATTACATTTCATAATTATAATTATGCCATAAATAACCACAATTTGGTTCGAGTTGATGAAATTAAAGATTTAGGTATTTTCTTTGATAGTTCCTTATCCTTCGAAAATCACATTTATCATGTAGTTAATAAGGCATTTAAAAAAGTAGGGTTTATAACAAGATACAGTAAAGATTTCTATGATTCATCAGTATTTTTGCATTTATACAAAACTCTAGTTAAACCCTTGTTGACATGTGATTCAGAAATATGGTCATCAAACGCACAATGGCTCTCAGCTGAAATAGAAAAAACTCAACACAAGTTCTTAAGAACATATTCTTTTCGTATCGGTTCTCCCATGTTGTTTGGTGATCATAACTATACTTATATGTTACAAAAAGCTCATCTACCTACTCTTGAATCTAGTCGTACATATCAAGATGTACTATTATTGTATAAAATAATAAACTCTCTAGTTGACGCACCAGATTTACTAGGTAAAATTAACTGGCATGTTTCACCAAGATACTACCAATATTACGTTTGCCAAAAATTTAGACTCGAGTACTTACTTATATAGAAATATTATTAATAGAGCTTGTAATGTAGTTAATGAAAGACTTGGTAGTATTGATTTGAATCTTGCAACTCTTAATGATATGAAAAGAATTTTGAGATCAAATATATAATTTCGAAATGAAGAATTGTAAAACAACATTGTAATTTAAGCCACAAATTGTAAAACTTGTATATTGGGCCCTGCCCGTGAACTGAAATAAAAAAAAAAAAATTTAGAAACGGTTTGTATTATTGATGTGTTATCATGACTAATTAAACGACGGGGTCAAAACACTTTAAACAAAATGGCGGCGAGTATAAAAATATAATAGCCATAATAATTCTTCGAACTCAATTTATGGAATATGTATATTAGTCAAGTTTTAATATGCAGAATATATTGTTTGATTTACTAATTGTTTTACAATACCCTGCTGGTAGGAGCACACTCCTGCTACTTCAACATGTTTGGTTTACAGACGTGTATAAAACCCGCTCCAATGGGTGGCTATCCTTCCATTTACTCAGCCATTGGGCTGTAGTTGCTTTTGACGTTGCAGGGGCTTTGGCCTGAGATAGGGTGTCATCGCTTATTGACACACGCCGTCGGTACCCCAAATCCTGGGAGGGGTACAAGGGGGTGCCAATTCTATCATTCTCGGGGGCCATGGCTTTCCTCGGCAATGACGACGTCGTCCCCGGAGCGCGCTTGGTCAAAATAGGAAAATTAGGTAAACCATTAAGTAGCTTCCCTCTAGTTCTGGTCTCGAGCTTTTCTCTTTTGGTCCGATCAAATCGTGCGCGTGTAATATTTTGTAGTGGACCTTTGTTCTGGCGGAAGGAAACAGCCCTTGATATCTACAGAAGCTACAATAGCTGCCATTTTAGTCAGCCCAGACCTTTGGCTGGCTGAGGCAGCATCTCGTCACTGCTGGCCTTAACGGGCATCAAACATTTTAAAAACATTATAATACTATCGTCTGTTTTAGGTTAAAAATGTTTACTAAAACTTTTTCAAAAAACTCAATTGAAAGTTGTCTAGTTACTAAACTCTTCCCACAAACTTAGCTGAAGTTTATCATCCCCTCTTTTAAGTTATTCCTGCTCAAAGAAAATTATTTTACATGCTCGAAACTAAAACAGTCATGTCGCAATGTGAAGATCCTTAGATGGTCAACAACGCATAAATGGGGAGTCATCTTTAAAAAACTCGTACTAAACTTTCTTTTTACTAATAGTGAGAAATGGATCGATTAGATCGAGCATAACTAATAAACAGTTATATTTTCCCTATATGGAAATTAGCTACCTCACTTTATTTAAAAGCATTCACATACATATTAATAATTATATTCTGGAAATTTTCGAAGATTTTCTCTGAATCAAGTTCTTACAGCATTCAAACTGTGAGTGAATACCTCCCTAGCTAAACTTCATTTAACGGTCAATTTTCGTTTCAACTTAAGCAATAAATTAATTCCTTCGGCTAACGTACATGGTCTTAAAAGCTTAAACTAACATTCGCATAACAAAAAATTTCATCCAAATCTTAACTTTCCAGATACTCAAAGCATAAATTTTTTCTACTCCACGCTGCACCTTGCCTCAACCTTCGTACCCATTTAGCGCTTCATTGCTTCCATTTCAGAAATTTCATTATTCTTATTAACACAACATGACTTGATCCCATATGCACACAGGTTGCTGGATGCTGTGCTATGTTGAATCATTTGGGGCCGGCATCTTTGGAATTTCTTAAGATAAACATGTCGCCGATGTCGTTTGGCTGGTGGTTGGTGGAGGTGATTGCTGGTTGATTGGTTTGTTTGGTCGTTGCTCGTGAATTGGTTTGGGCGACTTGTAAGCAACACGAAACGAACGTCTTGAAGGCCATCCATACGATTAAGTGGTAGCAGATCTACAAGATATAGTTTATAGCTACATAAATAAATGTATCTGTATGTAGGAGTTTGTAACAGGTTGCGTCTACAGGTGTAAGAAAAAAATCAAGACTGATTGTTTTCTATTGTCATGTTACATGGGGAAGCGGTTATTATGAATGTATGGAGTTTTAAGTGAGAGAAATTGTTTTTTCAGCCGGCCTAATGATCTTTTAAAGGCTAATGTGAATGTTGTTGCATTGACTTCTTTAAAAAAATTAATTTAATCACTTAGCCAAAAACTGAACTTAATTTTATACGCCATTTGTTTTGTTTGTTTTATAATTCTACGCGAAACAAATCGCTTTGCCAAACACACGTTAATGTTCCTCATAAGAGAAGATTAAGTTTTTTTTTTAGATCGAGCAAGCTTATTTAAATCCTTTATAATCCCTGGAAGAGCATCATCTTCAATATATCTTCATATTCTCCCTGAAAAGATGATTTAAAGGTCATTCATGCTTTAAAAAAATTCAAAGTCATCTCTTCTCACATACCAAAGAATCCATCAACGACATCATCACATTAATTCATGCATCAAATGATGAGGTTGAACCAGTGGGAAATTGTGACATGCGTAAGAGTACAGTGTTATATGCTCCGATCAAGTCTTGATAGTGTTTCTGCTCTGAATCAGATAAATTTTGGAATAATATTTAGCAATAAAAGCTTTTTTTTTTAAATCAGTTGTTTCATTTTCTCAGTGATAATACTTAAAACTAAATATTAATGATTAAAAAGAATAAAGAAAACCGACTTCATTTCGATCAAAGTCCATACTGAATCTGATTTTATTGTAATTATGGACATCATTTGTCAAGTGGTAGGATAGACGTGATTTAGTTCATGGGATTTTTCGGACAGACTACGAGTGTTCACTCAGTGGTGATATGTACTGATTTAATCAGATCATAGCTGAGCAAGCACACGGGAGCATGGTACTGACTAAACCAACTTCCGAAAAAACAATACGGTCATGAAAATGAGATACTCTAACTATCTCTAAGCGAAGGCCCGAGAAGGGCTGTAGTGCTACAAAGAAGTAGAGGATAGACTTTGAAAACATCATTGGATTACTGGATAATTGTTTTCAAATGGTCATCAAATTTTAGCCTTGAGTTTAAAATTTCATATAGTAACAGGAACTCCTGCAGCTCAACTCGGAGAAAAGATTGAATTGACATTTCGACAGCGGTTTTGGTGGGCGCGATCTTGTGAACAGTAAGACTCCTCCATCTGAAGTTTTTCTGACTGTAGTTTCGGAAAGAGTGTCAACTGTCAACAGTATTTTACCACGCAATATTTTTCACATCACTCAGTGCATCTCAAAAAAAAACACTACTTGTCGCCGCTAGGTCAAGAAAAGTTGAAGGTTTTTGGAGACAAGGGAGAACAACCTTCAACTTTTATTGACAATTTTCATGGAAACTTATTCATTCAGAATTTGCGAAAGGACACTAGAAATCAGCGCCAATAAAGTTCTTATAGACGGGATAAGGAAGAGTTTACACGACCGACCAATTTTCGTCAGATTTCAGCATGGGGTCTTGGAAGTTTAAGTGACCACCTAAATTGGAGTTTTAACAATTCAACCTGTTTATAATTTTCATTCACTAAACTGAAAAGTAAAAATTTCAAACCACACTCAAGTTCTTCCTACCAATACGCAAAGACAGGTTGGCATGTCCGATTGAATGATTTTAACACCTGTTAACAGGAATTACGATTTCATCGTAGATAAAGTGATTGCAAAAGGAGCTTTTGAAATTGTGTTCAAAATTTCAGATAAATATAATACCAACATACCATCTACACTTAAAGTTTTAAGTAAATCAAGAGTGATCCGAAATAATAGACTTGAAGACGAAGCCGATATACAAATCCTTTGCAGCGACCATCTGTTTATCGTTAAGCAGTTGGATTTGCGGCAAAATAGACGGTATCTATGTAGTCATAGAGCAGTTACTATAAAAAAAAACTTTTAAACTCATTATTTTTTATTTAAATTATTTAATTATTTTATATAAAAGTTAAATTTTATTTTTATGTTAAATTTATATATTTAATATTTTATGTATTAAATATAAATAAAAATGCTCGATTCGAATTCGGCGCAGGCAATGGGTTAAAGAAAATTCATGCATAATATAGACCAGATCTACTAATTCACTACGCAACCAGCAAACCATTTCCATCTAGAAAATCCTACTATGGCTTGAAAGTATGTAAAACACACATTCTCTCACCCAGCTCATCGTAATCCTAGACATACAAAACATACATTTACACTCATAGAATCTCTTATCAGAGAACAACCTACTCAACGCAACTTGGTATTCCATGCATCCCATCAGCGGATGCACATTTACATTCAGGCGCGTAGCACAAATCATTTAAGCTCAACAACCTGCCTCTAAACATTTGCGTGCAGTTTGTATCGATCACATAATGAAAATGTTCGATCCAATTCAACATCAACAACAGCTACAACAACATCAACAGCATCCAGATCTACAGAGTCATGGTATGCTATTGCATCCTACACAGCAATCATGCTCGTCGTCATCGTCATCGTCAGCTCAACAACCTGCCTCTATACATTTGGGTGAGTTTGTTTCGATCCAACAGAACGGGAGTCTCGGGGAGAACGCGACGCATTGCGCCCGTCGCAAAAACCACGCAGGCAAAGAAGATAGTGCCATTTCGGGAGAAAACCAAGTTCAAATTCTTTGAAAGTAGCCAAATTCACTTGGCCATCGTAATTCAAATTGCATTTCACCTTTTCGTGTGCTCGAACTTACGTACAAACGACGAGAGTGCTTGCACTGGACGTGTGTCGGGGTCCGGTGCAAATCTTGCGAGTACAAAGAAGACCTCACGATTGGGGGAGTGGATGAGTGTTCTTACTCTTGCGGCAACTCATTTAATCATAGTGCCGTCTGCATGGTTTCAAATTCGAACCTTAATTTGAATTTGTGTTTTCGCGAATCCATTCACTCTATTTGTCATTCAAGAAAAAAACGCGAATATTATATCGACTTACATATTCGCGGTGAATTCTTGAAGAAGGGGTAAACGCGAGAAGCTCGGCGAAAAGCAATACGGTTTTCGTTTTCCATTGAATCTGGTGAAATCGGTTTATTTGTTTAAACTGAACAGTTAGGATTTCATTGGTAACAATTCAACGCTGCGAGTCCAACAGTTTTCGTTGTTGGCTTTTCACTTCGTTTGGAATTGCGAAGGAACAGCGCGTGTGTTCAAGTTTTCAATCGGCTCGTCCACGCATCCATCCGGTAATCAATTGAACGTATAATAAAAAGCGCTTAAAATTGCAATAAAACTTCTGTCGAGAAGCAGCGTAATAGGAGGTGTTGGTAATGAGTTAGAGCGCTTTTGGGGAAGAAATAGTACCGGTACAATTCTAGAATGGAAACTTAAATCAAGATACATGGCTTAGATTTTGCGGACTCTTTTATATTAGTATATGGAGAACGAGAGTGTATGATATTAGAACAGTTAGAGACTTGTATGCAAAAGTAAAATATTAGATTGGATAAGTAGTGACAAACTATCCAATGCAAGCACACTGGGAATATTATTTACTACCGGACATAGTGTAGCGTTGAAATTGAGGTTGTCTGATTTGGAAAAAAATATATTAGAGGGGCGATCCTCATACGTTGACAAAACGACAATATATTGCTCAACAATAGTGGGGATAACACTCTTTGAGACGACGGTTTTCGCAGATACCACATTTGGTGTATTATTTGTATGAAAGCCACAATTTGCTAAAGTAGAGTGCAATCAACTAATCCATGAACCTATACTTTGGCGTACATCCGGCCACAACGGAGTAATTTTTTCATTAATGTTAATCTGAAGCATTCACTCATAACAACAACGTTAGATGATAGATCAGTGAGATTATATACGGTTTTGGAAGATCAAAGACCAGGAAAATAAAAGACCTTTTCAAACTTCGAGACAGCACAAAATTTGCATGTTCGCAGTGTTTACGGCAATAACGCAAGAGTTTCAAGGCAAAATTGTAGAAAATCCTGATAAACCTTTCTATATATCAGCTGAAGAAGATTCATATGTTTGCATTTGGGATGTCAAAACTGATTTAATTTTTAAACGACGCCATCACTTCTACAAGTTAGGATTTTGAATTTGATGAAATATCAAATACTTTATTCTTTACCAGCAACGATGGAAATATTATATCTCATGTGATTCCGATGATTTGTTTACCAGTCAAATCAGTAGATCAGAAGGACAGTTTCCCAAATGCAGAATACCTTGCAAAGATCAGTTATGCTAAGGAAAAATTAACTTTAGGGATAACTAGTTAAAATAGATTTCTTTACCGTGAAAATAGTATCTAGCATGAAAGTAAATAGTTATGCGGGCTATAAGTGTGCAATTATATGGCAATGATCAATTTGAAACCTGCATCGTCATCGAGCGCTCGACGGAACATGTGGGTAAGTACCCTTTTAGTTTCTTATTTTTTTATAATTGTGTATTAAACAGAATAGTAAAATTTAGTTCAACTTCTGTGACAAAAAGTTAAGTACATTATTGTGGTCTCTTTTCAAGAAAAAGTTAATACGCACCGAATTAAACTAATAGTAATATTATTTGATTAATTTCTTGCATTTTCTAGAGAAGCTAGTTTGATGAGCATCTTGGTAATGAGAATAATATTGTGCTATTGTAATAATTGTATTCATGCATAAACTTAATACAAGATGAATTAATTAAACTCACCCTTCGGTCTTTCTATGTTGTCCCCTCTGACCGGGTATAGGACCCGGTACGATGGTAGGCTCTCCACGCTAGAAATGAGCCAGCCATCGGGCACTCACTGACCTCTTTTTGTTTCAGGGTACTTCGCGGGTTGAGTGGCCCGAGCAAGGTGCCTCTTTATGGCATAGGGTTATGTAATCGAATTGCATAGGTCTATGGCATAAATTAGTCACCGGGGTACTTCTCTTCTGATGGGAAGGTTTATGCAAGTTAAGTTGTATGAGTTTTCCACTCAGAAGAGAAATACCTGGTCACTGCAACATTTATGGATTTTGATCCGGTTGGGCGAGTGCGCGGGGGCTCTATCACCCCCCCGTTGCCCCTTTCT